>CM077447.1:22592499-22949999 GCA_039654765.1 Mylopharyngodon piceus
ACACACCTCTAGAATTCCAACTATTTTTTTACATACTTGATGTGTTGGATAACAATGAATTTTAACATAAGACTTGATTTAAGTTTTTATATCATTTTCAAATCCCGCTTTACTCTTATATTTCCATTTCCTGTCCTATTTTCCTAGTCTTTTAAATTGGATCTTTGAATCATTTGATGCTGTTCACAAACAGTTCTGGATGATTCATTCACAAATCAAACTGGTCCGATTCTTGAGTTCAAACGCTCACTGGAGGGGGAAATTGTTAGTGAATAATGTCCTAAATTCCTGTTTATCACACAAAGTTTTTATATGACTTTGGAAGACTTTGAACATACAGTGGCGAATGAGTCATGAAATATGAACTGCTTCTGTGATATGATTTATGATGATTTTTACATACTTTTTGAAGCTTGAACTCTCCAGTTTCATTGTAATTGCATGGACAAGAAATATTTAAAATTTCTTCTTTTGTATTCAACAGAAGAGAAAGTCATACAGATTTGGAGCAACATTATACATGTTCTTTTTTTTTTTTTTTTTTTTTTTTTTGGATGTGAACTATTCCTTTAATCTAAGCATTTGATTGTAGATATATATCAAGCTATGCATATTCTGTCAATAATTAAGGTCAGTAGACAGACATCTTTCATAAAACAAAACAGTTCTGTAATAATTTCATATCAGTAGAGCTTTGTTTAAAGCTTTGAGCTCATCATCTTTGCTTCACATTATATTAAATCTATTCAAGACTCTTGTCTGCCTGAAACGGCACTATAAGCATAAATATGCCATTTAGGAGCGAGCTATGATGTTTCAGATGAGATTCGTTAAAACTTTTTGGCACGATAATGAGGTCAGGCTTTTGTTTTCATGACATGGGTGACAGTTTTTTATTCATCCGTAATTGCCTCTCAAACGTGTTGGAAATAGACATAGAAGGGTGGAGGAAATGATGGGTTGATGGGAAGAGTGGCTGAGAGATTTGAGGAAATTTGGGCACTGGTGTGAAGACTATTCTGCATAACATAATATCATATATATTTGAGAAAAAAGGAGAGGGGGCTCTTTTTGGTGATAACTAATTAAGTAGGGAATTATATCATAAATATGGAACAAAACCACACAATTAGATGTTGTTAGTGACCAGTCTGTCTGTTATTAGTGTAGTTTGCTAAAGCATGGTGTGGTTCTGTTGCTCTTATTTAGGGAATTTAAAATATCTAACCTGAAGTATTAAACTGTACTAAGAACACCTTAGCAACAACATAGCAACACCCTGACATGTGCATAGCAACATGCTAAGAACCACTCAGAGCACTTAAGAAACAGCATAGCAACATCCTGTCAAGTGCATATCAACATGCTACCAACAACTAAGAACACCTTAGCAACAACATAGTAACACCCTGACGTGCATAGCAACGTGCTAAGAAACAGCATAGCAACATCCTGTCAAGTGCATAGCAACATGCTATCAACATCTAAGAACACATTAGCAGCAACATAGCAAAGTGGCAAGAACCTTTCAGAACACCTTAGCAACACCCTGGTAACTAAGTTGATAAGATGTTCTGAGTGTTGATATTAAGTTTCTCTTTGAACTCTATTGCAACACTCTCGAAAGTACGTAGCAACGACCAAGAACAACTTAAAACTCATTAGCAACAACTAGTAACTCCATGGCAGCTGCATAGCAACATGCTATAAATCACTCCAAAAACTTTAGCAACAGCATACTAGCAACACCATGGTATGTACATAGCAACATGCTAAGAACCACTCAGAACAACTTAGCAACACCCTGGCAACTGCATAGCAACATGCTATAAATCACTCAGAACACCTTAGCAACACCCTGGTAACTGAGTTGATAAGATGTTCTGAGTGTTGATATCAAGTTTCTCTTAGAACTCTATTGCAACACTCTGGAAAGTCTGTAGCAACAACCAAGAACAACTTGAAACTCGTTAGCAACAGCTAGTAACTCCAGGGCAGCTGCATAGCAACATGCTATAAATCACTCAGAACATTTTAGCCACAACATACTATCAACACCCGGGTATGTACATAGCAACATGCTAAGAACCACTCAGAACAACTTAGCAACACTCTGGCAACTGCAGAGAAACATGCTATAAATCATTCAGAACACTTTAACAACAGTATACTAGCAACACCCTGGTATGTACATAGCAACATGCTAAGAACACCTTAGCAACACCCTGCCAACTGCATTGCAACATGCTATAAATCACTCAGAACACTTTAACAACAGTATACTAGCAACATCCTGGCATGTACATAGTAATGTGCTAAGAACACCTTAGCAACACCCTGGCAACTGCATTGCAACATGCTATAAATCACTCAGAACACTTTAGCAACAGCATACTAGCAACACCCTGGCAACTGCCCTGACTTTTGCTCAGGCAATTAACTATAACATTTTCTTGAGAAAATGTAAAAATCTAGATGTTCCTTGTTTCTCTCATCTCCCCATCCTTGCATTCTTTCTCTCATCATTTATCCGTGGTTTAATCTGGGCCCTGTTGAGGATCGGTTTGTGGAGAGCAGCTCCTGATGATTAAATGCGATCATGGCTAAGCTCCAGCAAGCCCCAGAGACCAAGAGTCTGTTTCCATCAACCCGGGCTGCTCTCCTATCAGCTTGTGTCATCTGCTGATGACCTTGTCAGAAAGCTTGTTGAAGTGAGCCTGAATAGGTCACTTTGTTCAAGACTCCAAGCAATTTAGTTTACTAAGCTGTACGCTTCCACATCACTACATGCCAAGAAGCAATGTCCCAGTTTTGGGGAAAAAAATATATATTTATGCGAAATATGCCCTCACTAGTGGAACTAAACATTCCCTCTGGGTGCAGTTCCCTTTCGAGCGGTGCGCGCAAAACAACATCAACAAGAGAAGTAGGTGTATGTGGAAAGAAATGCAGCCAGCGGTGCTTTACTTTGATTTAGAGTTCCAATAATGTTTGTGGCAGCCTATTTTTATTTTTATGTTTTTAAATGAAGGATGGATATTTATTTATTTTCTTTATTTATTCACACTGTTTTGTTCTTAATCCAGTCCCACTGTTGATTGCTAGCTGGATGAGTCTTTATCTTTTAATTTATCCAAAAAAATACCCTGAATGAATTCAACATTTGTTCATAATTTTGTTTAAAAAAAAAAAAAAAATAGGTGCAGAAATTTATTGGAACACTTTATTATTATCATTTCATTTTGATTTTTTTTTTTTTGTATTTATTTATCTCCCCATAAACCCACATATCATTACCCTGTTAATCTGGATGACTAGATGAGTAGATGTTCTCAGTGGGCTAATCCTGCTCTCATATTCTTGATCCTCCTCATTCACAGTGTGTTTGAGTAGCTTGCCTCCCACCCCACCCTCTTCAAGCATATATTACCCCATCCGTGTGTGTGTGTGTGTGTGTGTGTGGTGGTTTGAGTGTGTCGAATGGTATTAGCTCACAGTGGAGCCGCACATTGGCTGAGAGATTAGAGCCAAACGGAGCTGTGCTGGGAGGAAGGTGATAGTTAGATTAGCCTTTAGGATGGAGTGGAGGGGGGGATGGCTGCCTTTCAGCGGGCCCGTCTATGAGGGACCAGCATGTGGGACCGGACCTCTTCCTGAGCCTGGAAGGGCCATGCTTGAGCCAGATACAGCTGGAGGCGGAAACATACTGAGAATTCTCTGATTTTGGTTCCAAAGAATAGATTGAGGGTGGTAGTTTTGGCAATGTTGGCTGTATTTCATTGGCAAACAAAATTTGGGGGAGAAACACAATGAGGTCTTGGAATAGTCAAGTTTGGCCTTATATTTGGTAAAAACACAGTTGTAGCCAGCGTGCATATGTATGTATGTGGGTCATTGACGAATAAGGTTTTTAAAAGAGTAAAAAACATAATGGAGATATAAGTGATTTTGAAGTTTTATTAAGTGGTAACAATGAGATTATGTGGTTTTTATAAAACACTGCTTTTGTCATTTTTTACAAGATGGACAAAATTTGTCACCAAAAAAGTAATTCGGTTTAACCAAAATTTCGGTTTTACCGAATGACACTTTTGGTTATACTGAATGATGACATTTTCAAACAATGCTAACAGGCTGATATCTAGCTAGCTAGATAGCAAAAGGACAATCAAACATTTTATATTTAGTACAAGTTTTTAAAATATTACAACATTTTCCATGTTTTATAGCGGTTGTACCGAATGACCTGATATTTTGGGACATGTGTATGAGCAAGTGAAAACATGAATTTTTCAAATAGTTAAAAGAGAATTAGTTACTTTGCTTCATGACCATGTGGTCCTTTGCAGGTGTCTGAATGATGTCACATCCTGTCACATGATATTGACTGCATGACTTGATCCAAAATGATCCCTTTATATTGGTTACTCCAAATGACATCAATAAAATTCATTTTTCCAGACATTCTTTCTCATAACAAAGCAATGACTTCTACACATAATTTTAATATCATTTTGCACTATGTTGATATATGATGTTATAAAATCATGCCAGAATAAACAATATATACATTTATTACATTTTAAGATATTTAAATCACAAATAAAAAAGCTGTATTGGCCTTTGGACGGTTAAACCGAATGACCTTTTGACACTTCGAAATCTTTAAAATGCCTTTATATGTAGCAAAATATAATTAAAACCTTTTGGATTCAGTAAAAGAGATCCTAGTTGTACTACCTTACATACTTTGGATGTCATATCTTTGTTTTCATTATTATTAAGGCCTTTGGGCAAATAAATGACCTGTTATGTCATTGATTCATGTATATATTTATATATTTGTGACCCTGGACAACAAAACCAGCCATAAGGGGCAATTTTTTGAAATTAAGCTGAATAAATAAGCTTTCCATTGATGTATGGTTTGTTAGGATAGGACAATATTTGACCGAGACACAACTATTTGAAAATCTAGAATCTGAGGGTGCAAAAAAATCAAAATATTGAGAAAATCACCTTTAATACAATACAATACAATACAATACATCTTTATTGTCAACCATGGTTGAAATTTGTCTTTGACCACACCACCGAAAACCAAATACACATACAGACACATACTACAGAACACATAAAAACCATCATACTGAATCACATAGCTTTTTGATTAATAAATCCTATCACAGCAGGTACAAAAGACCTTTTATAAATATTAGTCTTTGCTCTAGGCATTAAAATGAGGATGAGTTGGGTCTTTTAATATACACTTCGCTTTCCCAACACATCTTGAGGTGTAAACCTCACCTAACTTACTCTGTGGTCTGCCAATGATTTTACTAGCTATATTAGTAACTCTTGCCAGATTATTTTTCTGCTTACAGTTAAGATGCTCATATCATGAGGTTAAATTATAGGTCAGCACACTCTCTACCAATGATTTGTAGGCAATCTCCAATATGTCTCCAATATGTTTGACTTAGGTTTGACTCCAAACCTAATGATTCTCCGTATTAGGAATAGATGTTTGTCCAAATGAAGTCCTTAGCATATCCACTCACAAAAATACATTTTTGATATATTTACAGTAGGAAATGTACAAAATATCTTCATGGAACATAATCTTTACTTAATGTCCTAATGATTTTTGGCATAAAAGAAAAATCGATAATTTTGACCCATACAATGTATTGTTGGTTATTGCTACAAATATACCCGTGCGACTTATGACTGGTTTTGTGCTCCAGAGTCACATTTATGTATTTATTTATTAGGGCTATGAATATATTGCAATGAATCGATTTAACATGATAAGTGCGCGATTATCATAATTTGTTATATCCAGCAAAGAAAACCAACAGATTGAAAGTTGATTCTCATAAAACTATATTTTCTGCCAGCTTTTTTCAAGGTACGTTTAGGTGTCTTTCCAAAAAAGACACATAGGCACTCCAAAAGGACACCAAAAAACCAAATGATACTGTATAAGGAGTCGGTTTAATATTATCCAATGCCATTTTCTTGCAGATGTGTTAAAAAAATTTGAGACATTTTAGAAAATATATATATGTATTTATTTATTTGCTTGCTTATTTTGTTGGTTTTTATATCATTTCTGAATCCCGTTTTACTATATCTTCCTCATTTCCAATCCTCTCTACTCTCAAAAAGGCTGAAACAAAAATTAAATGTTGCTGGAAGTGATTTGAAGGTTTCATGATTGGAATTCACAACTGCATGTTTGGTAGATCATATCAGAAATGATTTTTTTCTAGAGCATCCTGAATGTTGACCGACAAGATCTTTTTAATAAAGACACCAATGTGGAAAGATTTTGAGACTGTGTCGTAAATGCTTTTTGAGCTCCAACAGCAATAACACCTCAAAAGCAGTGGTCAAAACCAGGAGGCAAAGAGTGTTTTTTTGTTTTTGTCTTTTTTTTCTTTAAAGGCGGCAATGACAGTCAAAGAACTATGTGTATTCAAAAGTAAAATACATTATAAAGCCCCAAACTGTTTTTGCTGAAATATGAGCCCTCCCTTGAACGCAATAGCTCAGGCGTCAATGTACCAGTCTTTCATTTACAAAGTTTTTAGTTTAGCATCATGAATTTCAGATCTCTTAATGAGTTTTTAATGAGCTTTGTTAGCCTTCAAGAATTTTTTCCCATCAAGGAGTATTTTACTGAGATTTATTTATCAATTAAGAAGAAAAAAGGAGAAATGCAGATTTTTCCAGGAGGCCCATCAAAGATATTCATGTGTTGTCATTAGTGGTGATGGAAATGTAGGAATATATCTTCCTTATCTTTTCATCTAGTTCCATGGATTTAATCAAAAAGCATTTTAATGGCGAGTGTGTAACGTGCATTAATTCTGCCAAACGTCCTCCCAAATTCCCTCATGTTCTCCTTTAACTCAGGCACTGTCTAATTATTCATTTACTTTTGCCTTAATGGAGTTTAGCACTTCAGCTTAAAGGTTCTTTTCAGAGCTGTAATGTGAATGAAGTCAGCTAATGTCATGAAGGAAATGGATGGTTATGCTCTTTCATAACCTTTCGTTTAGTTCACCTCTCTGGTATCAGCAAGTTAATGAGAACATTTGTCAGACAGCAGATGTCTGGGTGTGTTGAGGTTATAGTTCACTAAAAAATTAAACATAGCGGAACACAAAACCTTTTTTAACTGTTGCTTTTAATAGTCTGAAGTACTGCACACATCTAGTTTTTATTTAAAGGGTTGTATTTGTAGCAAAAAATAATGTATTCCAGATTACTGTGGTGTCAGAAGGAGCTGTAAAATACTTCTTGAATAAAACTATAAAGCAATTACATTAATTAACCAATAGCTATTTATATTTAAGCAGACACTCTAATCCAAAACAACCTTCAAACAGTGCTTTAGTTTTTAAGTGTGCCTTTTAAAATTGGCAATGACAAACATCAGAATCCCACTTAGCGTCGAAGACATCTGCTATACCAATAATAACAGCGTTACAACACAGTATGTGTTTCAAAAGTTTTATGCAGCACAAATAACCGTAAGTTATGAGTCCTCGCTCTATTCTGGGAAAATTGCAATCTAGCTGTGATATTTCACTTAAACACAACTAAAGCACTTCATATGTAATGCAAATATGCCTCGTACACAGTTCAAAGTTTTAGGAGTGATATTCACATTTTAAAACAGGGCTTATTTTATTTTATTTTATTTTATTTTATTTTATTTTATTTTATTTTATTTTATTTTATTTTATTTTATTTTATTTTATTTTATTTATTGTTTGTTTATTTTATTTATTGTTTAATTGTATTATTATTATTATTATTATTATTATTTATTTTTATTTTATTTTTTGGTTGTTTGCAAATAAATTATTATGTTCAAGTCTGCTTAGCTGATACACCCTTTTGCAGACAGCATTTTTATTTTGGTTTGACTGATGGTTGTGAAAGCCATTGATGTGGCAGAGCTCAAGGCCTCTGTTTCTGTTTGCTTTGTAACCGCCATGTTTTATGTTGGCCTTTTTTGTTTATTTTTTTGTTTTGTTTTATTTTGTGTTTTGGTTTGGTTTGTCTTGTTTGGTTTTGTCTTGTGTTTTTTTTTTTTTTTTTTTTTTTTCCTCTATTATTTTTCCTATTATTTCCTCATTTTATTTTATTTTTCTATTTTTTATTTTCTCTCTCTCTTTACTTACTTACTTTTTTCTTACTTACTTGTCCAAAAGATAGTGTGACTTGTTGTCAGTCTCACTTATAAGAGAACTGTGTGTGAACATTTACCTCCTAAAATGTGAAACAACAGTCACCTGTATCCTACAGTCACATGAATGTAGCCTGCCAGGCAGGTGTGTATTGGAAAAGTCAGATAATCAGTCTTTGAGCATGATGAGGTTCTGCATTTAGATCAGAATTTCACCTACTTCAGAGACGAGCGATGCTGTAAAATGCGCTTCTCCTGTGATCCGTCCTCCCGGCAGAGCGGCTCTGCTTTGACTGATGGTTGTGAAAGCCATTGATGTGGCAGAGCTCAAGGCCTCTGTTTCTGTTCGCTTTTATAACCACCCGTGTTTTGAGTTGGCCTTGTCCGTTTTATGAGACATCCTCCGTTTGTAATCAGAGGTGCCTATACGAATTGCTTTGCTAAATCTTGCAGTGTGATAGAACTTGCAGTCTATCATTTATTCTCCTTAATACACCTTCCTGTTTTATTGTGCTTTTATGCAGATTTGTAATAACCACAATCACAGCGTATGAATATTTCAATCCACATTAAACTGCTATTAGAGTTTTTATTACTTACTAAATGGTAAGCACATCCATCTTGGATACAAGTGCAGCTATTTAAAGACGTATGCACAGAAACGGTATTCCCTGAAAAGGGCTCAAGACTGCATTGGGTTCATTAGTCATATAGGGTGCCATTTATAATGATCAGGTTAATAAAGTGCTGTTACATAGACTGGAAGTTGTGTGCTGCCTGTGTTTTCTGTCAGAACCATCTGTGAGAATCTCAGTAGAAGGAGAAAGTCAGTAGATTTTACACAGTATGAGCTGGCATGTCATTGTTGTGGTCATTTGGATTTGTTAGAATATTTCCCATCATGCATCATTCCTAATCTTCAGCCACTGAAAATAAAAAGGCTTTTGAGAAGCTGAAGCTTTTGACACCAGGTTCTGAGAATCTCTTGAGTTTGCTTTTTCATTAGATATATTTAATCATCCTGTAATAATGACAAACCTCAAAAGGCACAAAAATAGCTTTTTTTCTTTTCTGTGATGTCTTGTGCTAGAGAAAAAAAAAAGGGGGTTCAAATCAAGAAATTGATGTTTAATTCTACTTATATACACCCCTTTGCAAACAGTATGTCAAAACTATATTTTGCATTTTCTAAAGAAAAAAAAAGCCTGTGCCCTTTCTTCAAAGTATTTCTATACATGATTTTTCTCCATGCCTTTTTCAAGCATGCTTTGTGGTATCATTCATATAATATGATTGCAATGGCTTTAAAAATTTATTTAAAATAAATATAAAAATCAAAACAAAACATGACATATAAAATAATATTAAAATTTAGAATATAACAACTTTTTTAAAAAATTAACTATTTAGGAGAATAAAGCCAAAGTATTGCATTAATTACTTTTTTTTTTTTTTTTAAAGAAATAACATTAAAAAAGAGGCATAATTTTGCAATGCTATGATTGTATAATCATAAATTCATTTTAACATTATAATGTTAAAATGTTACTTTTTTTTTTTTTTTTTTTTTTTTGTAAAAGACCTATTATGAGATTATCAAAACATATCCTCAAAATCCATTTATTTATTTATTTCGGTCATTGACGAATAAGGTTTTTAAAAGAGTAAAACAAAAAAACATAATGGAGACATAATTAATTTTGAAGTTTTATTAAAGGTGCAATATGTAAGATTTTTGTGTAAAATATCCAAAAACCACTAGGCCAGTGTTATATATTTTGTTCACTTGAGTAATTACAATATCCCAAATGTTTCCAACTATTTGTAAATCGTGAGAAAACTGCTATTTTAACCAAGGCTCCGGGACGTGTGAGGAGTCGCCTGTCAATTGCGTCATACCCACGTTACCCTCGGTTTCCGGTTTTATTTTGTAGAAACCATGGAAACAACAAAGACGCTTTATTATATTACACGTTTTAATAGACAAGGGAACAACTGTTTGGTTACATTTATAGACAGAAAATTAATTGTTGTTATATAGCTCAACACATTTAGTCTTATTGTTTAAATCTAATTTTCTTGATTTTTTGCGAGTACCATGCTTTACCATGCCTCAGAGAAAAATACTATTTTGTCAAGTAGCTAACATAGCATAATCAGATGCAGCTTTATTTTTGGTAACAGTAATATAGAATTTTCTCCATCATACAATACGTTTTAAAAGTAATTGCATGCCATTTATCAACACAAGCCATCCAGCATTTAATATGATATTCTAAAATCGATCTAGCTTACTGCAGTGTGTCTCAAACAAGTGTCTCACAACAGCCGCAGAGTGAACGCACAGAGTAACGTTATAACATCATTTTCAACACACTCAAATGTATCTAATATGATAAACAGAGCCGCATTACCTCATACTCATGACCGGAAAAGCGGAAGCAGCGCCGGCAACTGTGGCATAATAAAAGTTACGCTGCTCGCGAGGCGTGTGTTGCGCAATTGCTCCAGCGGCCTCGTTCAGCTCCCACAACACTCGGTCCTGCTCTACTTCATACTACTTAATAATCTCATCCATGAACATGATTTCTTCCCGAGTCCTATCCCGATTGTTTCCACCGGCCGTTGAGGTGAAGACCACATGTCCCAAGATTCCGCGCTCAAACTTGCTGTCATCAAGCTACGCCTTTGTTTTGAATAGGACTCTAGCGACCTCTAGCGGACAGAATTTTTACATATTGCACCTTTAAGTGTTAAGAATGAGATTATGTGGTTTTTATAATCAATTAACACTGCTTCTGTTATTTTTTACAAAATGGACAAAATTTGTCACCAAAAAAAGTCATTTGGTTTAACCAAAATTTTGGTTATACCGAATGATGATATTTTCCAACAATGCTAACAGGCTGATATCTAGCTAGCTAGCTCGTTAGCTTGCCAGCTAACTAGCAAAAGAACAATCAAACATTTTATATTTATGTAAGTTTTTTAAAATATTACAACATTCTCAATGTTTTATAGCAGTTGTACCGAATGACCTGATGTTTCGGGACGTGTATGAGCAAGTGAAAATATAAATTGTTCAAATAGTTAAGAGAGAGAGTTAGTTACTTTGCTTCATGACCATGTGGTCCTTTGCAGGTGTCTGAATGATGTCACATCCTGTCACATGATATTGACCACATGACTTGATCCAAAATGGTCCCTTTATATTGGTTACTCCGAATGACATCAATGAAATTCATTTTTCCAGACGTTCTTTCTCATAACAAAGCAACGACTTCTACACATAATTTTAATACCATTTTGCACTATGTTGATATATGATGTTATAAAATCATGCCAGAATTTATATATATATATATATATATATATATATATATATACATACATACATTTATTACGTTTTAAGATATTTTAATCACAAACGAAATGGCTGTATTGGCCTTTGGACGGTTAAACCAAATGACCTTTTGGCACTTCAAAATCTTTAAAATACCTTTATATGTAGTAAAAAATAATTAAAACCTTTTGTATTCAATCAAAGAAATCTAGTTGTACTGCCTTACATATTTCGGATGTCATATCTTTGTTTTTTATTATTATTAAGGCCTTTGGACAAAAAATGACGTGTCATGTCATTGACTCATTTATTTATTTATTTATTTATGCTCTTATGAGATAATCAAAACTACTTTTTATTTTATTTTTCTATGTATTTTTATTTTCATTTTATTTATTTGATTGTATTTTATTTTAGCTCTAAAATAGTACTATTTGTAGTATGAGCAAAAGTAATAATGTTTGTCTTAACAAGCGCCTCAAGAATATAGGTTATTTGGTTGTTGCATATGAACTGTGATAAAAATAAGCCCTTTATTATGCCACTTTAACATACGATGCTTTTCTGAGTGTGTGTGTGTGTGAAGCTTCAAACATGACTGCTCATTTATCTTGCATTGGGAGACACGTTTGATGTGTGTTGACACGACACTCTTCCCTCTCCAGGGGTGTCCACATTTAGCCCTTAGCTTAATGCTATTGCGTGCATGTACCCTAGAGCTATGCCCCCTAGAGGTGTACCTGCATCCTCTGCGAACCGCTTTCTAACAAACCCCAGAAATAGGGCAGTCTGCTCAGCACTAACCACAATGGGACAATTCTCGTTATTATGCAAATACATGCATGTTTAAGCAGGGGGGAGAAGAATCGACCGGTGGAGATGAAGAATTGCGGGTAATTAGCGGTGAAGGCATTTTGTTTGAACCTCGACAGTTTCAACTTTGGCGTGCGCAAATCGGATGCAAGTCGATAAACAAGGAACAAACAAACATGGTGGGTGGGGGGTAGAGGAACGCGGCTTTCATCTGGAGAACACACGCAGATAAGGCAGCCGACTCATCAGCCGCTAAATGCTGGTGTGTTGTACAGAGACAGCTGCTGAATTAGAGAGCCTCTGAAGTGATTGTCATCAACTCTTTAATTGCAAATAAGGAGTGATATGTGAGGTGGAACAAGTGAGCGATTATCAGGGATGGCATTTTGGCATTGTGCGTGATTGAGTGTCTGTTTACGCAGCCTTGCACACTTTTCATGGATTAGATTGTATGTTATTGGGTTCAGGAGCCCCACAGCTCAATATCTTCTGTTCATGTGTAGGTCTGTCTGTCTGTTGCCCTGTCTGTCGATCGATCTGTCAGTTGTTCTTTCAATCGATCTGTCATTCTGTAGGTCATTCTTTCGATTGGGCACTCATTCTTTCGATTGATCAGTCATTCTGTCAGTCGTTCGTTCGGTCGGTCAGTCGTTTGTTCAGTTGCTCTTTCAGTCTGTCATTCTTTCGATTGGGCTGTTGTTCTGTCGGTCGTTCTTTTGATCAGTCGGTTGTTCTGTCAGCTGTTCTGTCGGTCGTTATGTTGGTAATTTTTCCGATCAATCTTTTGTTCAGTAGGTTGTTCTTTTGTTCTGTCAGTTGTTCCATTGGTCGTTCGGTCGGTAACTTTATTGATCTTTCGGTCGATCTGTCATTCGGTAAGTCATTCGTTCGATCGGTCGGTCGTTCTGCCGGTCATTCTTTCAGTCGGTCATTCTATCTTTCTGTCGGCCCAACGTTCTATCCTCCTTTTGATTGGTCGGTTATTCGATCAGTTATTCCTTTGATCAGTTGATCTGTCAGTCGTTTAGTCGGTCATTCTGTCGGTTGTTCTATCAGTTTGTTATTCTTTTGATTGATCTGTCATTCGGTAGGTTCTTCTTTTGATCAGTCAGTCGTTCCGTCAGTCGTTTAATCGGTTGTTCTTTCAGTCGGTCATTCTGTCAGTCGTTCTATCAGTCTGTCATTCTTTTGATTGATCTTTCGATCGATCTGTCATTCCGTAAGTCGGCCCATCATTCTTTCAGTTGGTCGCTCTATTAATCGGTCAGTTGTTCTATCAGTTGTTCTTTCGATCGGTTGCTCTGTCAGTCATTCGGTCGGTCATTCTTTCGATTGGCCGTTCTGTTGGTTGTTCTATCGGTCTGTCGTTCTTTTGATCTGTCATTCAGTATGTCGTTCTTTCAATCGGTCGGTAGTTCTGTCGGCCGTTCTTGCGATCGGGCTGTCATTCTGTCGGTCGTTCTTTCTGTCAGTCGTTCTGTCGGTATCATTCTTTTGATCTTTCGATCGATCTGTCATTCAATAAGTCATTCTGTCAGTCGTTCTGCTGGTCATTCTTTCAGTCAGTCATTCTATCGTTCGGTTGGCCCGTTGTTCTATCGTTCGGTCAGCTGTTTTATCATCCATCAATGCAATTACGCATTTATATATAAAATATTTACAAAAAAAAATCACAGAATTCTGAAAAAATAGATCCTTTTGAACTTTTTAAAAACTTTTAAACATTTTATTGACAAATTTTTCTTTCAAATTTCTATGAATTTCACTGATACAATACAGATTTGAACAAACTTTTGCCTTTTGACAAACTTTGCTTTTTATATTAAAAATGATTGAATTCCTTTTAATTTCAAATAATTTTAATTCTATTTACTTTAATTCAAATTCTGCATCCTGTTTGCTGCCTCAAATTCAGTTTCATCAGTAGAATCAATCATTCTCAGTTCAATTCTGAATAATGCTTCGTAGAGCAGAGTCTTGTGGAGCAGAGACTTGTGGACTCTCGGGACTCTTTCATTTCTTAAATTTTAGGCATAATCATGCGACGAGAACAGGAACGGAGTGCCATCTTGTTAATTAATTTTTGCAAAAATATGCTGCTGATTGAATTAATTGTGATTGCCACTAATGAATGTACTACTATTGACAATACGCAGAACTTTTGAATGCAGTTTTGTCAGTTTCATTTTTTGAAGAAGAATGAACCTTCTCAAGAACAAAACGATCCAAAGCAGGCCTAAAGTTTACCTTTGTGGGCCCTCGAGAACTTTACGTCTCAATATTTGTCTTCAAAAGACAATCTTTCAATTTTTTTTTTTTTTTTTTTTTTTTTCCAGAAATATTCCCTTGAGGAGAACAGGAATGGAGGGACATCTCATTAATGATTCCTAGCACACACTTACTGTTGATTGCATTAATTGTGGGTGCCACTAATGAACGTACTACTATTGACAATAGCCGGAACCTTTGAATGCAATTTCGGCAATTAGTTAGGTTCATTTCAAAACTCTGATTACCTATGCAAATTCAGCAATTAGCCTCGCTATTTCTCTGGGCTTTTGTTGGATTATAGTTACACAGCTGTCTGATGTGCCCGTGGATAATCAGAGGACAGGAAATGCATTGTTTTATTGACAGGCAGCCAAACCCTTAGAAAGGTTTGCTCAAACTGTTTCGCTACAGTTCCCCATTTTGAGATGCTAACTATAGTTGGAGGCATTTGAAAATGTTAAGCTGTGAGTTCTGTGATAATAATTTTCCCTAAAACATAAATGTGCTTTCCAGTAATGTTACTGCAGTACAGAAGACTTGTAATTAGCTCATAAATACTGATAGAGTGAGATTCACAGATTCAGCCTGGTTAAGATGTTTCTTTCCAACTTATCTTCTTTTATTTGTGTCGCTATGCTTTGCTTTCACCTCCTCTTCATTGCTCATTCACTCCTTGACCTCTTTCGACAATTGCTAGAAACCGTTAAAACAATTGTCACTCCAGGCACATTTCGTGCATTAGCAATGCTCATAAACATCTGCCCTGCACTGTTTTTCTCTTCCCTAAGAGTTACACACATTCACACATTTCATACACACATTCTCACCCGAATCTCTCGCTCTCACTTTCACACGTGCCTCCCGCACACAAATTGGCTCTTGCGTGTTTACACAACCATTGATGAAACATGGAGGACTGTGAAACCATTTTCTACAGTTCCCCAGAGCACATTAGCTTTCTGGAAATGTGTAAGTGTGTTGTATTAACAGACCGTCCGGATGCAGTTATAGGATTCAGAATAATGTTTACTAAACGCGTTTGACACGCCATAGTAAAATATGTAGTTCTAGACTGGGAGAACATGCTAGCAGCTTCAGGGTCACGGGTACAGTTCCCAGGGAATGCCATGTAATGCCATGTTATCAGGAGTGGTTTTTTCTATCCTATTAGTCTTGTTATGCATGATTAATCAATACTTATTATTATAACAAAAACAAAGAACTACTTTGGTGTACTACTGATGTAATAAAGGCTAAATGGGTAGGGAAAAATATTAACCAATAATATCATGGCTAAACGTTTATGATCCAATAATTTCTCTTTTCCTAATATGTGATTGGAAGTTAAATGTGTTGAGACTGCAAACTCCATGTAAAGCGCACTTGGAGACCCTTGTCTATGTGTGGTTGGGTGTCTTGGTCAGAAGTTCGAATTTAGAGAGCGGCGTTTTCTGCTTGCGTCGTGGTTGCTGACAGGGGCACAAACAGAGAAAAACAGCAGGCCACTGTGCTGTGAATGAACTTTATATTACCTCTATATATCACCCGGCCACTGATGGATATCAGCGCCCCAGAGAAAATGCCGAAGATACTGATCTGAGAGCAGTTTACTGTTTCACTCATAACAGCAGGTGTTAAACATTAGGGGAGGACTCTGGTCTCAGAACGGTGCTTGAGGATATGTTGTTTCGAGAGGTTTGGACTCACTTGGGGAACCTGGAGTGAATTTATTAGAAAAGTGAGGTCAGGCCACCTGCGGTTATATACAGTCACTCACACTGTTCATCATATTGGTTTATGTGTTTCAGAACGATGTTGAATTTGACACACATTCTCTTATCTCTTATCTAAGTCCTAAAGGCAAGAGGTTAGCAGATATTGATGTATATTATTTAGCATTATTAGAAGAGTATTTCAACTCATTGTTCACTGTTATTGAATGTCTAACCTTATCTTCGGATTGCAAGATCGTTTTCAAAGCAAACTACAATCTGTGGCTGTACCACTAGTCAGTGTTTGTTTGTTTGTTTATTAGTTTATTTGGTAGTTTTAGTAATTTATTTTATTTGGTTTACTTATTAATTTTGATTATTAATTGATAATTATTGTTTATATTTGTATCTCTTTTTATTTTTTTTGGAATTGATTCATTTTTGTAATTTAGTTGCTAGGAGTTTTTCCATCCATCCATCCATCCATCCATCCATCCATCCATCCGCATCCTATATTAGTATACTACATCCATCCATCCATCCATCCAATAGTAGTACTATATCCATCCATCAGTCCATCCATCCATCATCCTATATTAGCATACGATATCCATCTATCCATCCATCCATCCATCCATCCATCCAATAGTAGTATACTATATCCATCCATCCATCCATCCATCCATCTATACATCCATCCATCCTATATTAGTATACGATATCCATCCATCCATACATCCTATATTATTATATAATATATATCCATCAAACCTTCCTTCCTATATTAGTATACTACATCCATCCATCCTATATTAGTATACTACATCCATCCATCCATCATCCTATATTAGCATATGATATCCATCCATCCATCCATCCATACATGCATCCATCCAATAGTAGTATACTCTATCCATCCATCCATCCATCCATCCATCCATCCATCCATCCATCCATCCATCTATCCATCCATCTATCCATCCATCCATCCATCCATCATCCTATATTAGTATACGATATCCATCCATCCATCCATCCATCCATCAATCCAATAGTAGTGTACCATGTAATGTTCAAGCCCTCAAATCTTTTTCTGCTTTGTTTTTAGGAGTAACTCAAATTAGACAATTCTGAAAACAGACAACTGTGGTCAGTCGCTTTTACATTGCTTTTAAATAGCTGTTTAAAGGTGCAATGTGTAAATCTTAGCGGCATCTAGTGGTGAGGTTGCGAACTGCAACCAACGGCAGCTCACCCCTCCTTTTCGAAGCACATAGAGAAGCTACGACACAAGACAAAGATGTTGTCGTCTGAGACAGCAGAGAATAGCCAATCAAGCAATGAGGTTTCTTCTTCGTGTGTATTGAACGTAGTGATGATGCAAGCTGCCTCTAAAAACACGAACGATTTAGAAGAAGAACAACATAGAGATAAAACGTGCTCTATAGAGCAGTTTGTCCATTTAGGGCTACTGTAGAAACATGTCAGCGCAAAATGGCGGTGTATGTAGATAGAAATGGCTCATTCTAAGGTAATAAAAACATTGCACCTTTAAGTGGGCAGTTGTTCACCAGAATAAGCTGAAATGTAGACCAGACTTACATAGTCAAAAGTATAGATACTGTGCATGAGATCACCGAAAATGTGTTCATTTCTGCTTCTCATTTGAAGCAGAGCTAAACTAGTAGGCAAAACATAATTCTTCAAACATATGTTCTTTTTTGTGTCTCTTCCAGAACTTTCAAACTTCTGGCCAAGCATTCAAGCAGGTTACGTCTGCAAACTTTGTTATTGCTTCTCTGTGCCGAGTGACAGAAGCACTACGATTTGTCTTGTCATGCACCGAAGAGCAGATTACTGTATGGATAAATGGAAGGAGTGAAATAAATGAGTGTAAGGGAGGAAAAATGGATCTTAGAAAGGTGGAGTGCGAATGGAGGGGTGATTTTTCTCGCTCTGTATGAGGTGAGAACACACGGTGATGGTGATATAGAACCTCAGATTCAGAGGAATAAAGGCTTGTGCATTATTGATGAGCAGATAATCTAAAAGGATGTGAGATGAGAATGTCACCTGGAGCATTTCGAACGACCCATGTGTCTTAGAGAGAGAGAGAATGGGTCATGCGTGAAGAAAAAGTGCATATAGTGACCCCACAATGTATATGGACACTTAAGTCGCACTTCTAAATATGTGAATATCATTGCATTAGAAACAAATGATGCTAGAGCATTTCTCAGAACTAGCGTCATTTTTCTGGGCCATTTTTGCAATGACTTCTAAAGTGTCAATGATTTTTAGTTGTTGTATGAAGTCAGTTGGACATGTTACGCTAACGTTTGACAGCTAAACAGTGCCCAGATATCTTTGTCTTAATAATGAACAGTACATCTATTATTTTTAGCTCAACAAAGGCATTTTTTGAGATGTTTTAGTTGAGAATTGTGCATTTGCTAAGATTCATTAGAGTAAACGCTGCTTTGTTTGACATTTTAAAGAAATATCATTCTTACATTGTGTATTAAGTGTCTGAATGCTTTTTTGGGGCCACAGTATATTTCTGTACATAAAAGTGACAGTTTTTTTTAATAGCCTGCTTAAAACAATAGTCTATATATAGCTGCTCCACAGTGGAAAAGATTTATTTTTTTATTTATTTTTTTAGTGACACACTTAAAAACACACTTTAGTTTTATTTCTTTCCGTATGGAATTTATTGATTTAGAAACAAACAAGAGATAGACAGATAGACACAAACGATAGACAGACAGACATAAAAAATAAACGATAGAAAGACATAAAAATTAAACAATAGACACAAACCAAAATAAATGATTAGTGATTGAACAGACCAATATGAAAAAGAAAGGATAGACAGACAGATAGATAGTTTTTGAATTTCAAAAAACATTTAGTGTGTTTTTATTTGGTTTATGAGGACACAGGAAGTGTTACACTGTAATTACATTGTAATACCCATGTCATTATACACAATTGTGTCCTCTCAAACCATATATACTGTACAAGAACACACACACACACACACACACACACACACACACACACACACACACAGAGCAGGATGTCAGGGCTAAGACACTACAGTCATCATTTACAGGAATGTGGTGTGAAATCACATCATGGAATACCTTTTGCTCTGTAAATGTACTGAATGTACGTATACTGCAAGAATAGACCTCCAGTATTACTGAACACACAACATTTAACAATTAAAGATGCGTATTTTCCACTCCTGTCTTACATTGCTTTTCTTTTATTGCGCTGATTACATTGTTCATTCCCACACGCACATGCACACATGGTTACATAAGAGTAAATGTACCATCTGTCTGCAGTACACCACACATTCTCATACATGCTTCAATGTTTAAACACCACAAATTTTACCACCTGTCCACCAGAACACGCCGTCTAGAGCAGTGCCAAAACACACACGTAGATATTCAGAGTGTCACAATACATATTAGCCAAGAAAAGTCCACTAACACAACCCAGCCTGTCTCCACTAACTCTTCAGGCTGTGCTTTGCGGTGTGTGTGTGTGTGTGTGTGTGTGTGTGTGTGTGTGTGTGTGTGTTTGTGACACATTGACTCAGTCTGTGCGCTGATGTGTTAACAGCTCTGTTGACCCTTTAAGGCGTGTTACCGTCACTCTGTCTGATCTGTTTCTGGTCTCAACTTATTCAGATTTACACTGTAAACCCGAATAAGTTGGGCTAACTCAAAAAATTTGAGGTAATCAGTTACATCAAATTTTTTGAGCTATGATGTTCCCAATTTTAAGTAAGCAGAACTATCAAGTTTTGAGTTTGTAGAACTCATGCATGTTAATTGCTCTTAAATTGAAGTACTGAGTAAGCTAACTCATACACTTTGATAGCAATTAACATAAAATATTTAGTTAATTAACTTTTTTTATTTTGAGGTCTTTCAAATCAAATGAGGTATTTACTTCACTGTAAAACCTAATTAGAAAATTCAGAAAGTGCCAACTTGCTAATTTGCTAACATGTTAACAATAGCATGGTATAGCACTTACTGAATGAGTACAGCAACTTAAAACATATAACTTACCTGCTCTCAAACCAAACCGCACGCGCTACTTGTCACCATGATGGTAACTCTTCAGAAACCCACATTAACAGAAACTCTTCTAAATTAGCATAACAAAACATTAATCACTACTAAATCTCCCTTATCCATTAATTTTGCACAAAAAAAAACATTACATAACACTTAATTTTAGCATTTACTCTCCCTTTCGAGTGCCGTGGGCAAAGTATGCTGGGAAATAGAAATCCCAGCCCAGTTTCAGTTAAACTTAAGTTAGTCTAAATTAAAAGAAATGAGTTCATACAATTCAAAACAATAAAACAGTTCAGTTTACTTAAAATATATCAGTTCTGTGAACTCAAAAGAAAAAGAAAGTTCTAAATACTCATAACAGTTAATTAAACTGAACTAATTTGTTAAATTTACATTTGTCCTACTCAAAACAATTAAGTATTTTGAGCATTAGGGTTTACAGTGTAGCTATAGTTTATATAGGTTCTATAAATTATTTTTTGAAATATATTGAAACTTCGATGTAAAGTAAAATTGATGATCAGATGATATAATCATGTTTGTTAGTCATTTCAATGTCATAACCAGGAAGAAACTTGTCGCTAGGATTACACTTTGTTTACACAATGTGTACTTACAGTGTACTTACCCAATACTGATAATATAAGGTAACTACATGGGTTAAGGTTAGGTTTAGGGGTAAGTTCAGGGTTAGTACCTAGTTATAACCCAGTTATTGTAATTGCTATAATAAGTACATAGTATTAACATGCAGAACAGGACTGTAAAAAAAAAAAAAAAAAAAAAGCGCTACCATCACATTGTGGCACATTTGGATGTTCTTCATGTTTCCTTGTCCGGCCGAACTTATTTGCAGTCAGTGGGTTGAGGTCAGAGCGAGGGACTTTAATGAAACCTTGTTCGCAGTCTGGAAGTGCTGCAGTCTATGGCGAAATAGACTGTTTGTATATATTATTGATGATTTGTCCCCTGCCCTCTGTTTTAGTGAGGAGGAAAGCAGGTCAGCACCCGCAGGGCCGGCTGACTCATATTTCTGTTTCTTATTACATTCGTATTGCCATTCTTTCATTACTTTTTATTGCTTCTTTCTCGACTACAGAGGAGTCGCAATACTCTGAGACCTCATGCACGACCAATTTTCTTTGTAGCTCGGTTATTTTTTAACTCCTAATGTATCATATATTTGTATTTGCATATTATTTTTCTCTGCAACTACTAAATGAAGCTTGTGTGTTTGTTGCTTTGATGAATAATCTCAAATTGTGATTCATTACATAAATAGGACATGGATTTAGTTGATCCTTGTGCCAAATCAGGTAAAGTGCATTCAAACGCCTGTGGCTGTGCCCGCTGTGTTTATTCATTCTTGTTTGTAATAACTGATCCTACCCTGTGGTTTTAGCTATATAACATTACACTTGATGCCACCTTTTGTTTTTCATGATTATGTGATGTTGAACAGCAGGACGTAGGGAAACCGAAAGAGGGTGTCCGCTACCGTTTTGACCCTGTGGTTTTGTAAAGTCTTGGCAGGATTTCAGCACAGTGGAGTGGGTGTTACGGAAACAGGATTAAAACTGCTTGTTCTACGCCGCTGTTTAAGTGGGTGTTTAATCCACGGCTTTATGGACTCTCTACATTGACGGGACTTCAGAATGGCAAAACTCTTTTTAAGAATGGCCTTTTAGAAATGAAATTTTTGTTGTTGTTTTGAATAGAGGGGAAACCAGAGCTAGTTGTTAAAGTTTCCACATGCTATATTTCAGTATAAAATAAGAGTTAATATTCTAAATAGCTAATAGCCTAAACAACAGTTAACTATTTTGTATGTTGCTTTTTGTGCTTGATAATTATTTTACCATATAGGTTTTGCTACATTGTTCAATGTCCAGTTCTATTCAGTATTATTTTAGGGTTATTTATATACTATTAAAGTATTTATTAGTATTTTGTATTTTTTTTATTGTCCATTTTAATATTAGTTTTAAGTTTTAGTAATTGTGTTATGTGCTTTTGTCATTTTATATTAGTTTTTTAAATTTCTATTTAGCTTTATTTTTATTTCACTTTTAGTTTTAGTAATCTTACTTCTTCAATTTATTCGTTTTAGTTAATTGCCAAAGAAACATGGAGCTTTAAGGAGACATTAACTTAACATTTTTAAGTTTTTATCTAATATTTATATTTTACTTTATTTTTTATTTCAATTACCAACAACTATAGTGTTCAATTAATGATTTTTAGTCATTTGTTTTAGTCGACAATAAGCTTGTTTTTTCTCTCCTGAGCAATAACAGTAGAAATGTTGAATTGTGTCAAAGCCAAGACATTAAGATATATTCCTACACAGAAATAAATCTACCCTGAGAAATTTTCACTATAAAAAGGTGACAATTAGCCCCAGTTTCCCCTGTGATTTAATACACATTGATTGTCAAAAGAAAGTGCGTTCCTAAATCTGTTCCATCAAAACTATTAAAGAGAGTTTTAACTAGTGCTTTATCTAAAGAGTCAATAAGTGAAATGTTTCACTGAAAATGGTTCCGCCGCTCATGTCAATGTGATGGGTTATGCTTTTCTGAATTATTCTACAGTGTCAGATCAATAACTGTTTTCAGGAAATATGTCAGAGAACATCTTTGCTGTTGTATAATTGGGAGACAGTACAGTACACTGCCTTCCATTTCATAGCTGTATACAGTAGAGAGGCAAATATTGATTACGATAAGCAAACCTGACAAAGGTCACATCTGACAGGTTAATCTAAGTGGCATGTGCCCATGCATATCCTGAACACAATTCTAGGGTGCTGTGGGTGGTTGCCAAGGTGTTGCTATACAGTTCCTAAGGTGTTCTGAGTGATTGTTATCATGTAATGGTCAAAGTATCTATAGTTTGATCCCCAAACATTTCATTGTCCACTTAATACGACTCTAAAAAAGTCTGATCACTTAGAAAAGAATAGTTTTACTGAAAACATTAGAAGTAAATGTAACCAGACCTTCAGACCAACTGCAGAAGGTCTGGATGCCAACACAATCTCACGGCAATTCGTACGTTTGATGAGGTGGCTAAATCGAATTGGGCAACTTGTAAAATATGTACGATTTAGCAAAAAGTAAGGTCGTACGAATTCATATGATTTTTGCTAAATCATACGTATTTTACGTATTAATTCGTACGATGACCTACCCCTAACCCCGCCCTTAAACCTTCTCGTCACCCAAATCATACAAATTCGTACGAGTGAGGTCATACGAATTTGTACGAATTGGTCACCTCGTAAAATATGTACAAATTGGTCGTGAGATAGCGTTGGGACTCCATAGCAGCTTTCATTGGCTGAGGACTGCCCAGAGGCCATCTGACTGACATGAAAAGCAAGCAATCACATTATTTTTTTTTTTTTTGTTTAGGCATGTGAAATGCAAAGTCTTAAATGAAATGTAAATGAAAATGTAAAATGTAACAGACCGTGTAAGAGAGTGTAAATCTCTTGGACGTATTTAAAAGAGCCTATGCCATGAACTTCACCTACTTTTGAAAATCCAGCATTTAGTTGATCATAAGTGTCCATTTTGACAGTACATGATGGCTTTCTTCTTCCATTAGGGGGTTTGGCGATGGCTTTGTTTCCAGTTGAACCGTTAAAGAACACAAAACACACGTCTCCCGGGATTCCTTTAGAATTCAACTAATGAGGCTGAGACTACAGTGGATGTAACAATGTATCCATGTACTTTCTGCGAAGTGAATATCCTTCATTGTGATGTCACTACCTGCCTTATAAAACTTTGTGAGGCTCAGGTTAAGAGCATGTTTTCATTATCGTTCTCTTTACATTGTAAGGTAATATATACATAGTCACTGGCTTTGACTCTCTGTAGAGTGTTTGTGTATCTTAATCCATCCAGGCTTTGCATCATTGGTTTTAATGGAGGAAAGGGTGAGGTGAGCAGAACTCCCTCTGCACTCTGGGTCACTCATAATTAGCTGGGCTGCCGCCCCAGGGCCACATAAAAACGGAGCCAGGTTACCTCAATCTTTTTCCATCCGGGCTAATCTTCTCCCAGTGGTGATTTTTAAATGTGTTCGGTGACCCCTGACAAAACACCCCCATAAACTACAAAGCAATATTCCAATGCACTCAAGCATTAAGTCCGATGTTAATATTTTTTTTCCCCATTTGACTGAAGTTTTTTTTTTCTCTCCCCAACATTCCACTTCAGCCCCTTTCAAGCCTTCCAGTAGTCACATTTTGCTGAAGGCAATCGCGGCTATCTGATGAATGTATTAAGTTGAAATTTTGTAACATTACATGGTCTATAAAAGGAAAAAAGACAAGACGACATAATGGGGAAAGCTCAAAATGCCTTTTAAGCAATTTTACTGGCAGTTAGCCTCCCTGAATGTGAATTTACACATTTTAAATGTTCCTCACTGACATGTTTGAAGTTCCGTTCCTTTCATTGCATGTGAGTAATGCACTTGATCATTATTAGCACGCTGTTTACTCAGCTAATAATAATTGATAGTGTCAAAGCCTCAGAGGAAAATGGCTAATGAGGGTCTTTAAAGGAACATTGTGTCTGTGACATCTTTCATGGATCATGGCGCCTAACGCTGATACATTAAGTGCTAAGGAGATGTCTTGTTTTGCATTTGCAATCATTTGCTGCCCGGGAGATTGAGGGACACTAAAAACAGAGAGCAAGAGTAGAGAAAGACATTTATTTGACACTGTAGCAACACGAGACAGATTGCATTCAGCGGTTGTGAAAACATGGGCGGATTTCACAGAAGGTCACTAATTCAGAGCCAGAATTGTAAGCTTTTACATAAGAGGCGCTGTACACCTTCACAGTGGATTAATTGACTCGTCAAAGTTATTAACTTCACAGATTCGAGCCCTTGAACTAACAGGCGAGATGAAGCAGCGCATGCTGGCTCCGCCAAACACAAAACCTCTCAGGTTGTTCAATCAGAGTGTTAATTAATTCAGCTCCTGTTATCTGGTCACCTTTGGGTGAATGTCTTTCTGTGAATATTCAAGGAATAGTTTTTGTTGTTCGGGTATAAATTAGAGTTTAGCTTGAGCTGTTTCCAAGCTTCTCCTTTTGATGTGGTGTATAACTTGAAAATACTAGGGATGTGCCAATATTACAATTCTAGCTGGTACTGATAAGGCAATTAATGATTTTCATGTTTTCGTGCCAATGTAAAATATATATTGATATTCTCATGAAAATATGAAAATCATTATGTTGACATGTAAGCTTCGCAACAAAGTTTTATTGTGATTTACATACATTTGGTCTTTTTATAATAAAAATAGTATGATCTCTCAAGACGCACATTTTAATGATTATCTGACAGGTAGGTTATTATATGAGCAATATTACACAAGTAGCCGTGCGACATGGCTGTATATCAGCACGGCTGTGATTCGGCTGTAGGTAATCACAGTGTGCTGATATACAGCCAAATTGCACGGCTACAAGTGTGATATTGCGTTTATACAACAGTTCGATGGCACAAGTGTGTAAATAAATAAGAAACAACAACGGATTGTCTTTAAAAACCCTCTTTTGTGAGGAACTACTTCCTTCCGCCTTGGATTCAATTCTCAAGTTGACAGTTTAACAGCTGAGCCCAAGCCTCCGTTAGTAATTCTAAAATGTCACTTTAGAACTAATAATGAAGGAACGTTGAGTCGCTTCATTGAAACTTATTGTAATAATGTAGAGAATATTATGAGAGAGAGCGACTAAGCGAGTGCATTACCTGCATCTAGCTGATATTCTTCAGATCAATCATAATCACAAAATCAGTTTGAATGTCCGCTGAGGAAAGCAATATCTTTGTCCTTTTAACATTTAAGACATTCCCATGACAGCACTAGTCAATGCATTTGTCAGTTGCGTCTCATATGATAAAACAACATCCTTGTTTCCTTGTTTCAGTTCATTTCAATATAAAAGTCTTTGCGACTGACTGACTCACTCATAAAGACAGTCTTTGCCGCCATCTAATGGAGTATTATTGCAACTTTCACTGAAGTCAAAATCACTAATGGACTCTCTCACTACCAAAAAATACAGCATGTTATTTATATAAAATACTATTTATTGAACAATAATATTTAAATGAACAACAATAGTCATTATACCAGTATATGAAGTAAAATAGGAAATAAACACAAGCAAACAGTTCAGTCAAACGTACAAAACAGCGCTCTAGTTGGTACAGGATTTAATTTCAATGTAAATAAAGTTATGAAACTTAGTATAGCCTTTAAGCCAAATCTATTAGCTCTGGAACAAGTAATAGATTAATAAGACCAAAGATTGCCCGTTTGATATACCCATATGAATTATACCTCATGTTTAAAAACTATTTACATAAGAGCCAGCGGCAAATTCCCGAAGGACTGGCCGAGATAAAGCTGTTCTCTGTGGGTACATGAGCCCATATCTTAGGTCTAAACAACAATATTCTCGCCTAAAAACTCTGAAAACTACATTCTGTTACAAAATAACAGTAGTATCTATAAAAATATGGTGAGTTTGCTCGTCAAACGGTGAAACGGTTTCCGTGGCGATACTGGTAGAATATCGCATGGCTGGAAAGACCTCTCAGCCAATCAGATTCAAGAACAAGAACAAACTGTTTTTTATATATATATATATATATATATATATATATATATATATATATATGTTTGAAACTGCAGAACAATCACTTGCAGCAGCTTTAATGCCATTATATGTTTCAGCACCTTGGACAGCAGCCCTTCTACACATACTATACATGTGATCTTATAGCCTTTTCTGTAATGTTCTGCTCTTCTCTTAAGTGCTGCAACTTCTGAGTGTCTCTCTCTCTCTCTCTCTCTCGCTCATTCATCCACTGGCCTCTCTCCCTCTCACATTCTGGCAGTGATGTCTTTTATGGTTATTATTGGAAGAGCTTTCCTTCAGAAGCTGACACAATGGCGTGAGTAGTCCCCTGGGAACGTTTTCATATCAAGGTTAACTTCAAGTGATTAGGATAAGCAGCTGAAGTTGTTGCCATGGGGATGATGATGGGATGCTGAGCTGTAAAGCATGATAAGTAGACTGAGAGAGAGAGAGAGGGGTGTGATTGCTCCAAGGATCAGCAAGAATAGAGGTAGATGTGAATGGCCCTAAACTATATGTGCCCATCAAACTGTGATTGTTTGCCTTCTATTTTTACATGACATGCATATAATAATTCATTTATGCTCATGGTTGTCATGCAACCAAAATTAGGGCTTACTCTTTCATATTTCTGAACTTTTTCAATCAAATTTGGAGGAGGGCAAACAAGTTATCTTGTCCGTTAAGCCTGAGGATGTGCATTATTATTAACCTTTGAAGTGAATTTAGACTCAAGATATTTCTTACATTGGGTTCAGAGGCCAAAATTGGACCTCAAATGAACAGAAATGTTCTTAATGTTGATGTTTAATTAGAATAAGTTTGTGAGGGTTTTTTTTTTTTTTCCTCCATTTTATTCAGAAGGCTTATTACCAAAAGTGTCTTGGTATCAAATAATATTTGATATTATTGAGTGAAATCACATGCATTAGGCATATCGGTTTGGAACAAAACTACAAAATTACTCATTATAATTACAACAGCCTTATTCATTGCTTTCGAACCCAGTTTGAAATGTCAGCTTATCCTCTTGAAACTTGTAAAAAAGAACAAAAGCTTCATAATTTCAACCGGCCCACAAAATTTGCTGAAAAGGTCCTTCTGTACGTGCTAGCTTGGTAAGCTGATTAGCCCTGCTGTCCAAACTCACATCTCAATCTGTCATGATCAATCTGGCCTTCCAGAAAGTCAGCATGCTGTTATTTGGCCGATAAATGTCTGTTTAAACCCCCTGCGACTTGCGTGCTGAATCAAATGTTTAACAATGCATGAGTTTGTATCTCCAACTGCAGTCCATAAACAAGACGAACGTCTATACAAGCGGGGCTAATGACATCACTGCTGGCTTGAATTAGATGGAATAACAGTGTTTCCTGTCCCTCGCCCCAGAGGAGAGACTCTGAAACCTGGAGACTTTCCTCCCTGGAGATCTCCCACATTGTGCCCCAGAGCTCACATTCCGTCGTCCACGAGTACTTCTTTTACCACGCTGGAATTAATGAGTCCTCGAGCGGATTTGTGGCAGCACCATACGCTCTTTTGTTCACACCATAGCATCATAATTTGACTTGCGTAGGTGCTAATTTCGCATAACTTGAAAGGCAATTAGGAAAATGCATTCTTATGACTGGCAGGGGGGATTAAGGCTAAGCCATGGCGTTACGTGTAGCCTACCGAGACTACTGATTCTTTTTTTCCATCTAAATGAAAGCCAGGCCCTATTTGGCGGCACACATTATCGGTCATCATGTTAATACCCACGTCTCACATTGCCTTCGATGTGTTACTTTTAATTAAACTGGAAGAAGGCATGACAGATTAACACGGAATTGGAAAACACCTTCCGACGGGCTGTGGCGGTGCAGTACGGGTTGAATTATGGGGTCATGTGTAGTTCCCCCCTAAACGTCTACAGTAATGACTGGATGAACATCTGGGTGGTGTTTTGGGTTGGAGCTTAATACTCTGGGTTGCTGTGACAAGGCGGATTTCTAATTACTGCGATGTAGATGGCTTCACGACTGTACACCCCCTGCTGTCGGTGACTGCCTTTCATTTTCTGAAAGATGCTTTTATGGGTAATGAATCAATGAATTAAGCGCTATTTTAAACCTCTTAATTTCTTCTTATTGCCCAGAGTTAATGATATTGCTCTCAGTTGAATTGGACTGTCGGTGCCCATGGGGACAAGTACCGTGTCGTTTGCGTAATCCATGATTTCTGGATCTGACACCCGGTCTGGTGCTCAAGAGATCAGGAGGGCTTCCTATAAAGGCATTGGAAAGTGATGCCTACTTGGAAGGCTCAAGTACATGATTCTACTGTATTTTGTGATGGGATTATGTGTTATTTGCTGCTTGTTTTACTACCCACTCTAAAGAAAAAATGATTCTAAACAGTACAGAATTAGGGTTCTTCGACTTGTAACAATAGCAGAACACTTTTTGATGCTAAATTGAACCCTTTTTATAAGGTTCCACAAAGAACCATGCTTTGAAAGTGCTGTATAGGACCTTAATGGTTATAAATAACCACTTAATAGTTTATTTTCATTAATATTTGTATATTATTATCTTTTTATTATTAATGTTAGTATCAATAATATTATTTTTATACTCACTCCTGCATTTAAATGCAGTTGTCACTCCTGAAACTTTACAGTGTGTACATGGCCATAGAATGCTGTGGGGATGATGATTTTTGTAGGCCAAAACCCAGAAAGGAGTTTTAGCACTTCTGGTTCCATTGTCCCAAAGTCAATATGTTTTTTGAATGGGTTTTTGATTAAAATACCTGAAAAAAGGTCTGTGCGAACATGAGCTCAAGATATTTTCATGTTTTATTCTATGACATTAAAAACATCAGTAATACCCTCTTCTCTAAAGCTTTTACTTGTCTTGAAAAATGCAATTGTGGGACTACAGATGTTGTCAGAGACATTAAACGTCGCTGAACAGGTAAACTGATCTACTACATAGTCCGCTTTGACACCCTCGTTGTGTTTATAATCCTGCTCTTGCAAACTATTCTATGAGTCAAACTTTCAGGGTAAATTTTTTTTTTTTTTTTTTAAATTAAGACTGAAATAGTTGTTGGAAGCTTAGTGATGGTGACGTTAAAGTCTTGCAACCGTGTAGTAATTTATAGCCTACGTTTAGCTTTTTACTTCTGGCGATTTTTATTTTGGCTTTAAAATTCATTCAGTTATCTTCTTTTGTATGGAAGCTTGTTTCCGCTACTAAATAAAAAAATAAAAGGTAATTGCAACTCTTTATCTCACAATTCTGTCTTTTCTTCTCGCAATTGCGAGTTTAAATCTCACAATTGCGAGAAGAAAAGTCAGAATTGTGAGATAAAAAGTCAGAATTGTGAGTTATAAAGTCAGAATTGTGAGATATAAAGTCACAATTCTGACTTTTTTTGTGCAAATGCGAGTTATGCAATTCTGACTTTATATTTCACAATTCTAACTTTTTTTCTCAGAATTGCTAGATATAAACTCATAATTGCGAGTCAGAAAAAGTAAGAATCGTGTGATATAAACTTGCAGTTTTTTTCTCAGAATTGCGAGATTATATCTCGCAATTCTGACTTTTTTTCTCACAATTTTGACTTTTTCTCGCAATTGCGAGTTTAAATCTGAATTCTGAGAAAAAAGTCAGAATTGTGAGATGCAAACTCACAACTGCAAGAAAAAAAGTCAGAACTGCGAGATAAAGTCGCAATTACCTTTTAAAAAAAAAAATTATTTAGTGGCGGAAACAAGCTTCCATACATGTGTTAAGATTATGATGATGAGCAAAACATGTAAGAAGTAATATGTCATCACAGCAGTTCTCTATCATCCAAAAGGGGGCGCTGTAGGATGCATTAGCATAAAACCTTCCTCTTCTACAGCCAGTTTTCACTTATTCCACCATGTACACCCACCTTTGAGCATGTTTCTGGACTTCCTCTATACCTCCACTCCAAGATTGCTTTTGCATAAAAGTGGTATTACAAAAATAGCATGGCCAAAGATATTGCCACATCCTTGTGCAATGTTTTTCCTCCCCCTAATGGCGTCCAGCTGGGGCAGGTGTTGTACAATGATATGGTCTTCACCTGCTGGAAGTGGAGACAGGGCTCTGCATTCCCATCAATATTTCACATGCTAAAGAACAAGCCCTGGTAACAGCGACTGGCCTAGATGTTCTGCACTCATCCACAGCTTTAGTATGCATTCAGCCTCATAGAAATGTAAATCCAACCACAGTGGGGAGGAGAGAGGTGACGAGCTCAGTAAGAAATACTCCAGATGAATGGAGTATTTTTTTCTCTCGTTTATCCTTCCCGTCTTCTCTCAAATCTAGCTTTGGAGAGCTTTCGAATAAACGGGCTTACTTGGACGATTTAAATAGGCGTTGGTGTAGTCAGCGTTTTTGAGATGGGGGTTTGTGTGCCAGATTGTTGGGGAATTGTGCTGAGAATCAAGTTGGCGTAAAACGAGGCATCGTTGAACTGATGCGCAGCATTATTCCTGAGGTTGGACTCAATTTTGTTTGCTCTTAATTGTTGAAAGCATATCAGAATACTGTGGAACTATATGGTGGTTTCCTTCACTCTAAGATTTACTAAGGACACCACTGAAAGTGCTCATTCTGTCCTGGAATTTGCATAAACTCTACATATTTGAACCACGTCCCACATTGCGCTTTGTTTCCCTGCATTTATGTATGTGTGTGTCCCAGTGTGACGGTGCTCCACAGTGAATTTAATTTGCCAAAGAGCACTCGCTTAAAGAGCTCCCTGAACAAACAAGTTAGCAGAATTTACGCTTGCCTGATGTCAAATTACACCACCGAACGAACCTAACCTGAGCGGAGAATAAATTGCACCCTGTTGCAGTGTGTGAACAAGCCTTGTCCTTTTTCCTCTCCTCTCCCCTCCTCCCCTTTGCTTGTTTTCATGTCAGCTCTCGTATTAAATATACATTTTGCACTCCTCTACCTCACGCCGCTTGGTAATGACTCGGGCCCTGAATGATTTATGCAGATATTGATTTCACTGTTAAACGTGAGATTAGATGCATAGCTCCTGACGCTATTTATCAAAGACATTGGCATCTAATTAAATTGTCAGCTCTAGTTTTATGGCGGTACACTTCTATGAAATATTAAAGCTGGCTCTGAGATTATTGTGGGCCCGAAGCAGGCGTCGGCACCTGAAAAATGATATTTACATGCAGGGGAAAGGATGCAGAGAGGTTTGGATTATTGGACTAATAAGACCAAAGGTTGTAGGTGAGAAAACGTGTTTGTTTTGCAGAAATGCTGGCTAACTAAGTCTTAACAACCTCACCTGCCTGAAACCTGTGGTGATTAATGTATTTTTTCTTCCAGACAATTACATAGGCCACCTCATTTGTTCCTTATTTAATTCTTTTGCACTAGTATAATTAGCCATTTACTCTTTGACAAGTCACGTTCCCACCAAACTTGTGCTGTTTTACTTGGGCCACAGTACAAAAACGACTTTTTAATTAGTTTTTAATTAGTCTTCGTTTTCCTGTAAAACCAAAAAAAAAAAAAAAAATGTCTAAATGCACTAAGAAGCAATACTGCATAATATGTGACCTGTGCTGTCAAAATGTGTTGCAACGAGCAAATTTTCAAGAATGAGTTTTTGTTATTTTCTATTAAAAAACATTCACAATGATGTATGATTTGTTGGGATCTAAAAAAAAAAAAAAAATGACTGAGCTACACGTGTTTGAAGTTGATAGAGTCAGCAAAGTCAACTTTGAGAAAAATCGAGTTAAAGTTTTCTAAAGGTTCCGAAACAAAATTACCTAGCAACCATACCTTAAAATCCCTGGTAGTACCACCAAATTTGGCACAAACCAAATATAAACCATATATATATTTAACTTTTTTTCCATGATTTCACAATTGTTTGATTAACATTAATGAAACAGAGAGCCTCTATATCAAGACCTACTGTATCACACGGATCTAATATAATGTTACACATTAGATGTTTTTCCTCAAACATTAACCAAACGTTCACTTAAGACATAACAGATAATGTTTGCGTGAATACTCGCCAAGACAGATATTTTGAAATACTGTAATTCTGTGTATATGTGTATATCGGTATCGAGTGCTGTCTGAGGCGTCTTTGTGCGCGCGCTTCGGATGTGTCAGTCGGCGCGAGTAAGATCGTTTTGTTCACATCAGCATGAGTTTGAAAATTACATTTCATTGGTTCAGACTTATGCCATCAAGAATTTGCTATGAATATTCACAAAGTTGGAATGCTGCGCTTTACAACGATACCAAACTTGTGCTGAGGGGAAGCCTCAGTAGTCGAGAAGCGAGCAGAGAAAAACTGCATTTTTCATGGACAAATGAAAGGTACTCCTCTCAGAAAACATACAAATAAAGATACTTCTAGATGTTTAAGTGCTATTTAGAGCATTGGGATCACTAGACAAGGACTTAATGAACAAATTTTTGTGAAAACCTCAATTTCGACCAAAATTGACATTTTTCACTTTTGCCCGTAGCTCGAAATTAGTCTGTGCGCATTCCGACTCATTTTTCCAGCACGAGTCACATAGACTTGTTTACATAAATACAAGTGTATTTGGTCATTTTTTTCCCCACATTTTTGTGAAAATAAGTGAAAAATAGACTAAATAAACTGTTCACACTCTGTTGTTGGGATTAACAACTGCATTTACTTACAGGTGTGAGTCTCACAATGTCCCGTTCACACAGTAACTTACAGTAACGTGCAATGGGAGTCAAACCCGTATTCTCTCTTCAGTTATCATAGCGACAGTGACCAAAGTAATATCAAAGATGGGGATGTGCATAAAACTGAAAAGTCATATCACTTTTGATACAACAAGAGTCCAATCGTGCCCACGAGTTCATCCGTTAAATATTCACCGACAGCAGCATTTATATCTGAGTGGAGAGAGGAGCGTTTGAGTCGCGTGTAGAACACAAAAGTCAAGGGAGCAACAGAGACTGGATCTAAAACCTTCCGATGACACACAGCTCATATCTCCATCATTGTAAGTTACCACACAAAAAAAACCTGCAACACACGGTAGACATGCATTTGTGCAGCGCCGAGCGGCTCTCTCACACTTGTATGACGCGACAGACAACTAGTTGTCCGGTCTGGTTCCGTTTACACAGCATTCCGAGAATGCGGGTGTGAGTCTTGAAAATTTACGAATGTGAGTTCGGTTATAGAATGCAGTCGTCACTTCTGTAAACAACCGCATTGTGTGTGAGCGTAACCGTATTAAGAAGTCAAATATAGGACTGACAACCGTATTCTGCTGCTGTGTGAATGTGTCACACTCATATTAATGATACATTTTCTTGAAAACAAGTCTTAAAGGGGACCTATTATGCCATTTTACAAAGTCTTGGTTTGTTTTTTGACTCTACTAGAATAGGTTTTCTGCTTGAATGTTCAAAAAACATTATTTTTCACATATTTGACATTGTTGCAGCACCTCTCTTCCCAGTCTGTCAGTAACGCTCTGTTTAGTTCCGGCCTCTATGAAACCCCTCCTTCTAAAAAGCGTAATGTGCTCTGATTTGTCGGCAGGACCAGTGTGTTGTGATTGGTCAACCACTTTGTGCATTTCAGAAATTTCACGCCCCTTACCATCAGCGTGAGTTTCAACACACTATCTTAACTCAGCCAGGCCTCGCCCCTTTATTTTGCATATGACGGTAATAATTAAAATGAGGAATATTGTGTCGTGTTCTTTCCCAAAAGAAAACTCAAGACTACAATGGAGGTGTTTCAGGGAGTTCAGAAACTGCGTTTACTGATATAGAGAATAACTCCCTCTGGAGTGATTTTGTGCTTTGTGACTTTGCAGACCTTTTCATGCTCAAAAAGCAACATCACACACTAAAGAAAGTTGAAAATGGAAAAAAAAAAAAAAAAAACTTTGTTTGTTCGGTCGTTTGGTCGGTCGTTTGGTCGGTCGTTCGTTCGGTCGTTTGTTCGGTCGGTTGTTCGTTTGGTTCGTTCGGTTGGTCGTTCATTCTATCTATCATTATGTCGTTCATTCTATCTATTGTTCATTCAATCCATCCATCCATCCATCCATCCATCCATTGTTTCATTCATTCATTCGGTCAGTTGTTCATTCTATCCATCATTCTGTCGTTCATTTTATCTATTGTTCATTCCATCCATCAATCCATCTGTTTCGTTCATTCATTCGGTCAGTTGTTCATTCTATCCATCATTCTGTTGTTCATTCTATCTGTTATTCATTCCATCCATCTATCCATCCATCCATCCATCCATCCATCCATCCATCGTTCGTTCGTTCGTTCGTACGTTCGTTCGTACGTTCGTTCGTTCGTTCGTTCGTTCGTTCGTTCGTTCGTTCATCCGTCCGTTTCAGATATTTCACGCCCCTTACCATAACCGTGAGTTTCAACACACTACTAACTTAACTCAGCCAGGCCTCGCCCCTTTATTTTGCATATGTCTTGGACGGGAATAATTAAAATGAGGAATATTGTGTCGTGTTCTTTCCCAATAGAAAACTCAAGACTACAATGGAGGTGTTTCAGGGAGTTCAGAAACAGTGTTTACTGATATAGAGAATAACTCCAATTGGAGTGATTTTGTGCTTTGTGACTTTGCAGACCTTTTCATGCTCAAACAACATTACACACTAATGAAAGGTGAAAATGTAAAAAAAAAAAAAAAAAAATAATAGGACCCCTTTTAATATCTTATGCTGTGTTGCTTCTGAAGTAAATTTATACTTTTATGTATTTTTAGATATTTTAACTGGAGAACTAGAAAATATACAGTATGTTAAAATATTCTGTTTTTTTGTTTTTTTTTTAATCAGTGAATACATCTGTGTTCAGCTTAGCGAGGGCGTAGACTGCCAGCCTCAAACATCTATATTTCAGCAGCGACTGGTATCCCTTGTGCCACGCTCATCATCTGTTTCGGCAGAGGCAAGATCTTCTGGCTCTTTCCGTAACTTAAGCCTGACCCAGATTCCCTTATCTGCCAGTGTGAGAGCGCTCTGGACTGGGTGGGGCCATGTTATCTCCCTTCCTTGCGTGTGCCTTTGATACTTCGTAGAAAAACACAGGCACACAAATAAACAAACACACAAGGGGACAGACGGACAACAAAAACACACACACCCCCACTGTGTTCACGCTGAGATTGGTGTTTCATTGCAGGAAACAACTCTTCCCCTGCCCTGAATGCACAAACACACCGGCCAACCTGCGTTTTTGACAAACTATAGCCTACGTTATGCGTTCCTTTCTACGCCTCATACCTCTTTTTAATGAGCACTAGAGCAGAACGCAATTTACTTACATGCCACACGGCTTGCGTTTGTACTTTTCTCTCTCGCACACACATACGCGAACCTGCCTTCCCGACACACTGGTACATGTAAGTGTGCGGTGTGCTGGGTTTGTAATTTTCCACTGAACGCATGTTCGTTTAGCTGATGCTAAGACTCTGTGTTTTTTGCTGTATGGCTGATTCTTGTTCCACATGGCACATTTATCATTTAGAGCTGATATGAAGAATTAAAGGCCGACGTGCATGAGGCCACAGAAATGCGGGATCCTGAAATATCTTTATTGCAATTACGACTTAAAAAGAGACAATTTTGAATCTGTCAGACAGGAAAGCGTTTTGCAGTAGAGGTTACATCGTGTCTGGGTGGAAAAGCGGTCAGGTGTTTAATGATACAATTAGAGATGTGCACAACTGCATTTTTGAAATTGATTAGCTGGTGAGATTAGTCAACTTATTACTCAACTAATTGGTCTGTAGAAACCAGTGTATAGACAGACCCTGATCAGATGTGTGATATCTATCTATCTATCTATCTATCTATCTATCTATCTATCGTTCGTTCGTTCGTTCGTTCGTTCGATAATTCTGTTGTTCATTCCATCCATCCATCCTTCGTTCAGTCAGTCATTCATTCTATCATTCTTGTCATTCATTCTATCTATTGTTCATTCCATCCATCCATCGTTCATTCGTTCGTTCCTTCCGTTTGGTCGTTCGGTTGTTCGTTCCCTTGGTCGTTCATTCTGTCTATCATTCTGTCGTTCATTCTATCTATTGTTCATTCCATCCATCCATCCATCCATCCATCCGTCAGTCGTTCATTCTATCTATCATTCTGTCGTTCATTCTATCTATTGTTCATTCCATCCATCCATCCATCCATCCATCCATCCTTCGTTCGTTCGGTCAGTCATTCGTTCGATCTATCATGTTGTTCATTCTATCTATCATTATGTTGTTCATTCTACCTATCATTCTGTCGTTCATTCTTTCTATTGTTCATTCCATCATCCTTCATTCATTCAGTCAGTCGTTCGTTCGATCTATCATGTTGTTCATTCTATCTTTCATTCTGTCATTCATACTACCTATCATTCTGTCGTTCATTCTAACTATTGTTCATTCCATCCATCGTTCATTCGCTCGGTTGTTCATTCTATCTATCATTCTGTCCTTCATTCTATCTATCATTCTGTCGTTCATTCTATCTATTGTTCGTTCATCCATCCATCCATCCATCCATCCTTCGTTCGGTCAGTCGTTCATTCCATCTATCATTCTGTCGTTCATTCTATCTGTTGTTCATTCCATCCATCCATCCATCCTTCATTCGTTCAGTCAGTCGTTCATTCAATTTTTCATTCTGTCGTTCATACTACCTATCATTCTGTTGTTCATTCTACCTATCATTCTGTCGTTCATTCTAACTATTGTTCATTCCATCCATCGTTCATTCGGTCGGTCGTTCGCTCGGTCGTTCATTCTATCATTCTGTCGTTCATTCTATCTATAATTCTGTCGTTCATTATATGTATTGTTCATTCCATCCATCGTTCATTCGCTCGGTTGTTCATTCTATCTATCATTCTGTCCTTCATTCTATCTATCATTCTGTCGTTCATTCTATCTATTGTTCGTTCATCCATCCATCCATCCATCCTTCATTCGGTCAGTCGTTCATTCTATCTATAATTCTGTCGTTCATTCTATGTATTGTTCATTCCATCCATCCATCCATCCATCCATCCATCCATCAATCCTTCGTTTGTTCGTTTGGTCAGTCGTTCGTTCGATCTATCATTCTGTTGTTCATTCCATCCATCCATCCTTCGTTTGTTCAGTCAGTCGTTCGTTCAATCTTTCATTCTGTCGTTCATACTACCTATCATTCTGTTGTTCATTCTACCTATTATTCTGTCGTTCATTCTAACTATTGTTCATTCCATCCATCGTTTATTTGGTCGTTCGCTCGGTCGTTCATTCTATCATTCTGTCGTTCATTCTATTTATTGTTCATCCATCCATCCATCCTTCGTTCGTTCGATCTATCATTCTGTCGATCTGTGTCTGTCTGTCTGTCTGTCTGTCTGTCTGTCGTTCTGTATATATCTATCATTATATCGTTCTATATCGTTCTGTCATTCATTCTATTGTTCCTTCTTTGTATTGTTCATTCTGTCTATCATTCTATCTTGCAAAAAAATAAACATTAACTTAAATCTTTTTACACTTTTTCCCCAAAACTTTCAATTCAGAGTTTTTATTATTTTAATGACAGTTATATGCATTTTGTTAAATTTTCAATTCATTGTAAATCTAATTCCTTACATTCAAATCTGAGTTGCAATCATGATACATACATACATATAAATCTATATTTACAGAAATAAACTAGCATTAAACACTAATCAACTAATCACGTGTTGAAGAACTAGACGACTATGCCTAGACACAGTGGGTTTATTTTATTACAAATGCATGTCTTTTTTACACTAAATTTGTACTGTGACTCGGCCAGTGCTCAGTATCTGTCTGGGAATGATTGTGTAACTGTGTGTGCACAGACACCTCTGACTTTCTGACATCAGATCAGAGACACCAACATGCCTCATGTCACACAGCTCATGTGGCTCAGAGGGAGAGGCAGATGCCAATCACACACACACACACACACACACACACACACACACACACACACACACACACACACACACACACTCTCACTTTCTATCTCTCTCCACACACACAAATACACACATTTTGTCTCTTCTTTAATGGCCTCCACTGTGTCTTGGTACCCAGAATGCACTGCTGCTGTTGCTCTGTAATGAGTGGCTCTGAGAGGCTGGGACAGGCCAGGTGCTGTCTCTATCATATAAACATCATAAAAACTTATTGTCTTATGTCTCTCACTTCAAACTTTCTGGAGGAAAACAATCTGCATACAGTGAAATACAACTGTAAAAACACACCATGAAGCAAGCAAACAGTAGAGATATCTGCAGTGACATTTCTCAAACTGGATTTTACAGTAGTGTAAAACTTTGTGCGTGTTTTGTCAAAACACATCACGCTGTCTTGGAGAAGAAGATCAAAATGTGGCAAATTTAAAGGGTAATCAAATTCTCAGACAGCAAACAAGGTAATTAAACTTGATAAGATGCTATTTTGTCTTTTTTCTGCCCTTTGAGAAAGTTGAAAGCTGGCAGAGACGGCTCTATGCGTGTCTAAGCTGAGATCTGTCTGAACTCATTTAGGTTAATGAGAAAGAAAGTGTTCCAGATGTACCACATTTAGCGACGCTCTGATTTTGCGTTGAGTATACAGGAGCGGTGGAGTCTCTGAATAGCTATGTTCACACACAGGAGCAGAATATGCTTGTCAGTTACTGTTAGCGCTGTTTGGGGTGCTAAATATGGCTCTGTTCAAACAAAGACTTACAACATAATTCTGTAAAATGACTTGCACCTAAATTTTAAGAGTGAGTTTGGTTGACATGAACTGTATGAACAGAAACACAATCAATTTTGTCAATGTCTTTAACAGGCTATAAATGGGAGTATTGTCTGGAAAAGAGTAAGATAAAGAGTCTGGGAATGAGTCGGAGAGCGAGACAAAAATCCTGCTTGAGTGTTCAATACATATTTAAACCTTAAAGTCTTTTTAATTCACTATTGTTTTCTGTTATTATGGTTACAGGCTGTATTCAAGTATATTGCTAGTAAACTGATCACAGAGACAATGTTTGATCTAATAGGCCTGTTGTTGTATTTGAATATTTGAGCATCACAGACTCAGTGTTGGTAAAATGAGGTTATCAATCACAAATGCAGTCTGTATGTCAGAAAGCTCAACTGAATGAGATTCTGTAATACAGCATTGATTTTAGGCACTTATGTAACATATAAATCTATATAAACCAAGCGTTCTGCATGTAAACATTTGGCTCTAACCAAGTTTCAAAAGGATATTGGCTTTTACATACAAGTTGCTTTAAAAACAGGTCATGTGTAAACCTTTATCTGTAAGCTGCTATTATATGCCAGTGTTAGCCATCAATAAATCATTGTTCTACGCCCATATACAGCACTCCTTTCCTCTCTTATATAAGGTAAACTTATGTTTTCTGCTTCAGAGGAGGCAACACTGCCATTATGCTTAGCTTACACCATAAAAGCATCACATTTGTTGACTAACATCATTTCTGAGTAGAAACATCCGCAAGTGTTGTGCAGTCAATGTTATAGTCATCTTTTATCTTGGTTTCTTCACATTGTCATGACTGGTTAATGAGTTAGACACTGTGAAGATGTTGGAGAGTGTTACACTGCAAAAATTTTTTGTCTTGTTTCCAGTCCAAATATCTAAAAATTCTTTCTTGTTTTCTGGAGAAAAAAAAAAAAAAAGAAGTGAGTTTTTGCAAGAAAATCTTGTTTCTGTTTGAAATCTTGTTTCTTGTTTCTGTCTCAAACAGAAACAAGATTATTTTTTCTTACTCCATTGGCAGATAATTTTGCTTGTTTTAAGAAAAAAATATCTTATGTCATTTACTTATCTAGTAAAAACATCTGGATTTAAGAATTTTTAGATTTGTACTGGAAACAAGACAAAAATACTAAGCAAGAAAAACATTTTTTGCAGTGTAATTCCAGTGTTATGAATGTTTGAAGAATGTGTTAGTCCATCAGATAAACCCCAATAATAAATCCCATCTCAGGTTCATTGACCAGGAATCTTACATATTTTGAAGCTGATGTCAGATTAGTTTGAGTGGAAGATTTCTTTGTGTAAACAGCACTTGAGGAACATCTTATAAATTCATGTGTCAGCTTAAAATCTTTTGTTTGATCTAGTAAAAAGGATATGCAAATGTGATACAATACATTCTTGCAGTCACAATAGACTAGAAGTTCTCAAGTGGTGGGTTGCGACCCAATTTTATTTCTTTTCATTTGTCTTTTTTTTTCATGTTTAGCCTTGTTTTGTTCATCTGGTCAAGGTTGATATGAGATTTAGAAAGTAATAAGTAATGCAATACTTTTTAGAGAGAGTAATTGGTACAGTAATCAAATTACTAGTGCTGGGTAGTAACAAGGTGCGTTTACATGGAGCATTGTAATCAGTTTAAACGTCCAATCCGAAAGAAAATGCTCCATATAAACACCTCAATTGGAATAAAAATGCCCAAACCGAATGAAATTGTAATCGGTTTGAGAGGGGTGGGATAAACCTTTCTATAAACCGAGCAAAATAAAAACTGTGCAATGTAAACGCGTTAAACCGATTACTTTGCATCTACGTCATCACGTCAAGAAGCCAGGGGTCGTCAGAATGCAAAATGGCGGCGGCAAAATCAAACTGAAGTAAAACTGAAACAACACATTTATTAAATACACTGAAGGAACTCAGTGTATCATTACTATGGACCTTCATCCACACGCTTCTGCTTTTCGTCGGAGGGAGGGGTAGTATTGAGATGCTCCTTAGAGTTGCACAGCCACCAAAAAGGTCAGCTTCCTGCACCCATCTTTTCCTCATACCTTCCAGCAGTAATATGCTACAAATTCACGCTGTTGCTTGATTAAGAGCAACACTTTACATAAAAATAGCGTGCATAAGAAATAAAGGAACTCCATGTTGACAGGAATACAAGGCAGCAAACAGGACATAGGCTAATGTGCGCATGTCACAAAGTCATTCCGATTGAAAGCGCCGGCGCATGTAAACACCATATCGGATTAGATAACGTCTCATGTAAACAGTCCACCGAATCTTTCAATCGGAATGATTTTAATCTGAATGACAAAAAAGTGTACATGTAAACGTTGTAAACATTACATGTAATCTGGATTACGTAATCAGATACCAAAAATTAAGTACTTGTAATTAGATTATATTAGGTTATAAAATACTCGTAATCAGACTACAGTTACTTACTTACTGATTACATGATTACATGATTACATAATATTCACAGAATGGCAGCAAATCATTCATATATTGATTCTGCCTTATTCTTCTTTTTCATGTTTTAAATTTTCCTTTCTAAAAAAGCATATCACTTATATACATTCAGAAAGTATTCTTTGAGAGGCCACAAATCATTTGATCACTGAATTCACAGAAATCATTCACTTTTAAGAAGTGTTTTCTCAACATTGCATATTGAATCAACTCCTGATATTTGAATTATTACTCAACAAGTCATTTAACTGTGTATTGCTATGTCTTTGGAAGGCTTTTGTCTTTCACACTTTTTATTATAATTTTTATTATTTTAAAATTTATTTATTTTAATTTTAAATTTGTATGGTTTATTTAATTATTAGCTTTTCATTAAACTCACAAACTCCCTGCAGTTCCTTCACAAACCCCAGTCTGGAAAACCCTGATGTAATCTAAAGTTAAATGCACTTCATGTTGTTGATAACAAAGAATGGAATACATTTTCTTTGTCTTTCTTTATTTTTATGTCAGTATGATACAATATTATCCTATTCAATTCAATGTGATAAAGGAGTTAGGTCAAAAGTAATCTAAAAGGTCAAAAAGTATTCGGATTAATCAAAAAGTATTCGGATTATATTACTAAAATGTGCAATGTAATGGATTACATTACTAAATACATTTTTTTGTCATGTAATTTGGAATCAGTAACAGACTACAGTTTGTAACTAATCTACCCAGCACTGCTAATTACATTGTCAAAAATGTAATTACTGTAGTAGCTAGTAATTATTTATTTTTTTAGTGTAATTTACCCAACACTGGACCCAGACTACATAATATGGGATAAACAAGGATAAACATGGTCTGTGCCGTGTTTTGTGTGGTAAATCTTTTTTTTTTTTTTTTTTTTTTTTTTTTTTTGTAGTATTAATACATTTCGGTTTTTGATTTTACAGTCATATTTTTAAGTTTTGAAAAATGTAATTTCGTAAAACTAGGTGGCAACGTAGAATGTAATGTAATTTTGTAGAATGTAATTTCATAAAACTAGGTGGCAACTTTCATTTGCCTGAATCAAGAGAATAATATGAAGACAAAAACATTTCCAAATATGTGTCTGTACGTAGCTATTGTCCTTCACATGAAATCTGTGTTTGTATTTGAGAAGATTGCAGGACATTGTCAGATACAGTGCTCCCTTCCTCCTCTCAGTGGGTTCAAAGTAGCCCAAAATGAGCCATTGACTGGTAAACCTGGGGACCCTGCTGTGCATTACACCAATGATACTTGACTTGGAAAGTCAAGCGGGTTGGAGCCGTGCCCCCCACTGCCCCAACAGGCACTAGAGACCCTCAGAGCTGGCTACACATGGAGCGATTACACCCTCGTTTAATAAATACCCCCATTATGGAGCCCTCCTGCATGAGAGCCACCCTACTGGGCCCTGCCCATTCACTCCACTGGGTTTAAATGCGACCTCAGTGGAAAGAAGAAATGCTGGGTGCCAAGTGTTCCTCAAGTGGCAATTATGGCCAATACGTGTCTGGGAATTAGAACCACAAGAGACAGATGAACACAGCACTGAGCCTTTATCATCAGCCACATACAAATGGAGGTTATTTCCTGGAGAAAAAGTCTTGATCTGAGTTTCCTTAATTGAAAATCCAAGTCAAGATAGTCAGTTGAGTTCTGAATTAAATATTTATGAATTAAATCTCATATAAATTCATCACGGTACCTTAGAGTAGATACTTCCTGTATTTTAGATGTGTGTAAAGGTGAAAATTGAAAAGACCAGCTTGAACTTGAATTTCCATGTTGGTTAAATCTAGTTAGTGCTGGTTTTATGCTTTTTTCCAGTGAAATGTAGTTGGTTAAGCTATACGACCCCTTCAGCCGTGACATATTTACGATACAGCACTAGCCTCGAGTACCTTTATTGCTTTTATAAAACGGTTACCACACAATACAGATATTAAAGTCAAAAATACATATCAATGCAACTTTCATGAAGTAAACTTTCACTAAAAGCCTTCCTTCTGCCGGAAAAAAATAGTCCCTGACTGTGAACAGCAACAGAAGTTACATTTTTATGCCATTAGATGGCGGCAAAGACTGTCTTTATGAGTGTGTCAGTCAGTAGCGAAGACTTTTACATTGAAAAGACTGAATTGTTGTGAACACGGAACAAGACGCAACTGACAAATGCTTTGACTAGCACTGTCAGTCACGGGAAAACCCCTTAACTGTTAAAAGGACAAGATATCGCAGCGGACATTTAAACAGATGATTTATTATGAACATAGGACTGACCTGAAGGAAAATGCTAAATCTGAATGCAGGTAATAAACTCGCTCACTCGATCTATTTCTCACAATACTCTTCTACATAATACAGTAAGCTTCAATGAACAATATCAATTGAGAACATACAGTTTATGTTGCTAAGAGTGGTTGCTAAGGGTGTAGTGTAGTGATACACAGAACCGATCATGAATAATACACAGCTATTGACCAATCAGAATCAAGGACAGGAACTAATCGTTTTATATATTTATAAATATATATATATATATATATATATATAATACTAATTCAAAAGAACAGCATTTATTTACAATTGATTTATTTAAAATTGACCTTTTGTAACATTATAAACATATAAAATTTTCTCAGTAAACCAATAATTTCGTTCTGTACATTTCTTCTATTAATTATTTTTATTAATTTTATTATTATTACTTCCAAGACTTGACATATGCTGGTGTTTTGGTGTTTTGGTGTTTTCAGCTGGGCTTGGACAGCCTGTCATTGGCTGTGGCAGAAATGAGCCATTGTGTTATTGTTCTATTATGACAAAACTTCAGTTTCTATTCCATCTCTCTTTATTTCTTGCTTTCAATTCACACTCTCTCGGGGTCATCTTTTTTTTTTTTTTTTTTTTTCCTGGCTAGCTTCCTGTGAGCGACTGTGTCTGTTTGTGTATGTGAGTGTGAGTTTGTACGTTGAGGGGTCACATAAAGGGGCGAATCACCAGAACTCAGACTGACTGTGAAGTGGTGTGTCTCCCCAGAAAGCGAGATGGAGATGGCTCTCTGCTCTCGACGGGCTGCCTACTCGCCCCACAGCATCATGCATGCTGAACCGAGTGTCTGAAATGCTCTGCTCTCAAAGTTTGAGATGACATGAGACGTTCCCCTGCCGAGGTACCGGGGAGTCTGAGTTTTGAAAGCAGCAGTGTGTCGAATGACAAACCCCGGGCCTCAGATGGCAGAGAACAGAGCGAGCCACCCAGGCCTCCTGCCACTGATTATTTACCGTGTTTTGGTGCGTCTATCTGTCACCATGCTACCGTGCCAGTGAGTTCATTCTTTTCCTGCACAATAAAAGCCACTTCCTGGCAATGTTGACCTTGCCCGCTGCTGTCATTCATACATAAAATAAATCAGCTTGTTTTTGTTCTTGAGTTTCTCTGCTGCTATCACATGATTATAAAGCTTGCAAGCTGAGCACTGTATTGGAAGCTCTCATGCTTCCTATTATTCTTCTTTTGACACTTTTCTGCAATTAATTCTGCTCCAGTCGCTCATCACACACTGTAAAAAGTGAGAAAGTGCAGTTGTTACCTTAAAGAGTTGTTCGAGTTTTCATTGGTGTCCTGCTGTAGTCAGGTTGATCCAGTAATATATAGTACTATACTATTCAAAATGGCTGCATTTAGTTCATCCCAAAAAAACATGATTTTTTTTTGTTTGGTTTTTTGATGAATAAAAAGTTCAAAAGAATAGCTTTTTTTTTATAGAACAAAGAACTTTTGATACAGTTGCAAGAAAAAGTATGTGAACCACTTGCAGAATCTGTGAAAATGTGAATAATTTTAACAAAATAAGAGAGATCATACAAAATGCATGTTATTTTTTTATTTAGTACTGTCCTGAGTAAGATATTTTACATAAAATATGTTTACATATAATCCACAAGACAAAAAAATAGCTGAATTTATTAAAATAACCCAGTTCAAAAGTTTGTGAACCATTGATTCTTAATTCTGTGTGTCATTACCTGGATGATCTATGACTGTTTTTTTGTTTTGTGATGGTTGTTCAAAAGTCCCTTGTTTGTTCTGAGCAGTTAAACGGAGCTCTGTTCTTCAGAAAAATCCTCCAGGTCCTGCAGATTCTTCAGTTTTCAAGCATTATTTGCATATTTGAACCCTTTACAGCAGTGACTGAATGATTTTGAGATCCGTCTTTTCACACTGAGGACAATTGAGAGACTCAAACACAACTATTTAAAAAGGTTCAAACATTCACTGATGCTCCAGAAGGAAACACGATGCATTAAGAGCCGGGGGGGTGAAAACTTTTTGAATTCAAAGATCAAGGTAAATTGTACTTATTTGTCTTCCGGGAAACATGCAAGTATCTTCTGTTGCTTCTGAAGGGCAGTACTAAATGAAAAAAATTGATATTTAAACGAAATAAGAAAAATTTGGACATCTTCATCCTGTTCAAAAGTTTTCAACGGCAACGACACACTCATAAACACGGCGTTGTGTGCGCCGTTTGAACATGATGGTTGTTATAGTTTTAATCTAGAGCAGGCATTTACTCATCTCACTTGCACAAAAACAGATTTCAGTATTCCTCAAAATCAATATGGAAATTCAGAATAGTATGTAAACCTACAATAATTAAATATGTTAACACAAATGTACTTTATGTATTTAATCTCACTTTATTAACCAATGTCTTTGTTGCTGACCTTCGATTATCTAATTCAGCCATACTAATAAGCAAAATGATTTTAGATAAACATCACATTTGTGTTTTATTTTTTATTTATTTTTTATTGCTGAAATAAGAGTGTTGAACCTCCTTCTCCTGTGTCCTATTCTTCTGCGATCCAGAATGGCAGCACAGCTGAAAGGTTTGTTTGAGCTGCACCCTCTACTGTACAGGTGGGAACTTGCATTTCCTTCAGCCTGAAGCTTATTCATTTCACTTTTGGTGTGAAAGGGCCTTTGCATCTGCCAAAAATATAACCTTTTTTTTTATTAAAAAACAAACAAGCAAGCCCAGCCCAGGTGTGCAAAAGTAACGCAAAAGTAACGTAACTCATTAATTTCCATAAAAAATAAAGTGTGTGTGTATATATATATATATATATATATATATAATATATATATATATATATATATATATATATATATATATATATATATATATATATATATATAATATATATGTAAGCAATAAGGTACGAGAGGCTGTGCTGTATCGTGAATAAGTCACGGCTGAAGGGCGTTGTTAGACACGACGCGAAGCGGAGCACTTATTCACAATACAGCACTAGCCTCGAGTACCTTATTGCTTTTATAAAGCGGTTACAACACAATACAAATATTCAAGCCAAAAATATGTATCAGTGCAACTTTAACTTTAATGAATTAAACTTTCACTAAAAGCCTTCCTTTCGCCGGGAAAAAATAGTCCCAGACCAGAACAGCAATAGAAGTTACATTATTACGCCATTAGATGGCGGCAAAGACTGTCTTTATGAGTGTGTCAGTCAGTAGCAAAGACTTTTTGATATTGAAAAGACTGAATTGTTGTGAACACGGAACAAGACGCAACTGACAAATGCTTTGACTAGCGCTGTCAGTCACAGGAAAACCCCTTAACTGTTAAAAGGACAAGATAATACATCAGACATTTAAACAGGTTTTTTATTATGAACATAGGACTGACCTGAAGGAAAATGCTAAATACTGTAAAGGTGGGAACTTGCATTTCCTTCAGCCTGAGACTTATTCATTTCACTTTTGGTGAGAAAGGGCCTTTGCATTTGCCAAAAATATAACCTTTTTTGTTCTTATTAAAAAACAAACAACCAAGCCCAGCCCAGGTGTGCAAAGGTAACACAAAAGTAACGCAACACATTACTTTCCATAAAAAGTTACTAAGTAATGCAATTAGTTACTTTTTTAGGAAGTAACGTAATATTGTAACACATTACTTTTAAAAGTAACTTTCCCCAACACTGAGTGCGATAACAACAAACCACCAGTTGCTACACACACACACACACACACACACACGTTGGTATATGTTGTCTATGGGAACACTCCATAGGCGTAATGATTTTTATACTGTACAAACTGTATATTTTATTCCCCTACACTAACCCTGCCCCTAAACCTACCCATCACCGAAAACTGTCTGCATTTTTTTAATTTAAAAAAAAAAACAACAAAAAAAAAAAAACACTGTTTATTATTTTTTTTTAAGCCATTTGGTTTATGAGGACACAGGAAGTGTCCTCATAGACCATGTTTACGTTGTAATACCCATGTCATTATACACATTTGTGTCCTCATAAACCACAAATGCCAGAACACACATACACATTACACATACACCTATGTCTTCGTTTTTTTTCCATTTGCTTTTCAAGAAAAGGCATGATAAAATTAATGCTAGAGAATGTTTTGTTTGCTAGCCACCATTTCAATCCCGCATGTAAACGTAGGAACTAACTCGTCTTGACTGCCGTACAGTCTGACACACTGAAAAAACTAATATGCTCTATCTACTCAGTAAAATTGTGGCAACAGATTACAAGCAATATCATTAATTAAATTCAACATATAAGAATTGAGTTAGAATTAATCAAATTAGTCAACCATTTAAAATGTGTAAAATTAGCAAACACCATTACAAAAACCACAATCTGACATAAAAAGCAGAGTCAAACTGCCCAACTAAATGAAACACTGATCACCACAATGATGACCAAAAATTTTCAATAAAATCAACATCAACATCTAAACCTCTGTTAATTCTTGTGTTTCTCTTTCCTTCAGTGATTCTGCTTGTTATCATCAGGTGTCTTCAATGTTGGCAATAAAAATAGAGTTGTTAATTCATCTTTGATGTCTGTCTGTTATTCAGATATTTTTGTTTAAATTTTACTTACATTTTACAAGTTTTAAATGGTTCACATTTAAGGAATTAATTTGATTAATTCTAACTCAATGATATTGCTTGTAATCTGTTGCCAAAATTTTATGGAGTAGATATAGCGTATTACTTTTTACAGTGCATTAATGACAGTTGAGATCCTACAGTGTGAAATGGCTTACAGCAGGGGATCATTGTTCGTACAGTCTGACAAGCAACAGTCATAAAGGACTATTATAAATCATACAGTGTGCATATGGCTTTACACATTTAACATCAAGACTGGAGAAAAAAACAGAGTTATCAGTGTTTGGTTGTATGTAAACACTTCTGTTGTCAGTATGCTAATATTAGCCAAGTGTATATTTTCCGCTGAAGCTTTGTGATCACTCAAAACTGGTGTCACTGAAGGTTATGGAGATGGTTTTTAATCAAAAACTGAGGCTTTTCGTGTATTTTTGTCTGTGTCTGTGTGCCTTTATGGCTTCTCTCAGCAGCAGTCGGTGTGTGTTGCTGTGCTGTTCTCTGTCATTTCTTCTCAGTTCCCTCTCTCTCTCATTTTATGCTCCCTTGTGCTGGATATTATTCTCAGGAGCTGTGGAAATCTTGACCCTCTGCTCTCAAACACCTCACCCTGTCACAATCCTGTCCTCTCTCTCATCCACCTCTCCTCTTAGTCGAGAAGTCCAGGGCTGGAAGCCCCCATTCCAGAGTGCACACACAAATACACAGCCGCTGGATCCGTCTGCAGGGCCCTGCATGCATGACTGCACCGCTGACGGCTGACAGGCTTTTTGGGCTTTTATCCGTCATTGTTGCGTCTGTCTATTTTCCTCCTCTCCTCTCTCCTCCTGTCCTCTCCTCTCTCTCCTTCTCTCCTCCTGTCACACTGAGTTCGGGCTGCCACCTCCTCCTCCTGTAATCCTGCTCTCCAGAAAGCCGTAATTGAGCTAGAGGTTCACGCAAGGATTATTGCTGTGATTTGAGAAAGGTGATAGTGCCAGAATTTGGGGGAATTTTAGACAGATTGAGGCATTTTAGGGCTGAAAACATGAAAGCAGGAGGGTGAAAGGGAAGAGTGGGTAGATTTGCAATGTATCCAACACAAAAACGCTCCCCTTCAAACCCCTAGTTTGACATGGTCGATACTTTAGCGCATGATGCAGACAGCCGAAGAAATCTATACCCGTCTCTGAGTGCAATACACATAGGAATGAATCCAGCCTTTAGAAGGTGATTATTTCACTCCGATGAAGCACCGGAGAGCAATTTGTCTGTTTCCAAAGTCATCGACTTTGTTTATCCTTCGTGTCACTTTCTCGACTGCAGCTTTTGTACATACGGTGTACTTTTCAAGGTTTTGCTTGAAGATATGTTTAGGCCAGTAGTTTGGTTTGATTGAAACCACTCAACAGTGTCGACTACATCTGTGTCTTTGAGTGAGCATTCATTTCGTTCCGTCCTTTTGATGAAGCCGCACTGCATGCCAGCAGAGTGAAGGCTGATGTTTTCTACCGAGGGTCACGCTGTTGCTTTGATCAGGAATCAAATGACTTAGAGTTAAACACAGGTGTAGAATTTGAAGGTCCTTCGATGCACTGAGGATTCTTGTTTGCGAATGTACACTTCCGTTCAGAAGTTTATTTAAAGAAATTAAGTTTTATTCAGCAAGGATACATTAAATTGATCAAAACGTGACAGGAAAGACATTTATAATGTTACAAACCATTTATATTTCAAATAAATTAACATTTTGATTATTCTATTCATCAAAGAATACTGAAAAAAAACTGTTATCATTTCTACAAAAATATTAGGCAGCCCAACTGTTTTCAACATTGATAATAATAATAATAATAATAATAATAATAATAATAATAGAGTTTCTTGAGCAGCAAATCATCATATTAGAAGGATTTCTGAAGGATCATGTGACACTGAAGCTTTGCCATCACAGGAATACAAAATTACATTTTAAAATATATTACAATAGAAAATAGTAATAAAATTGTAATAATATTTCACAGTATTACTGTTTTTACTGTATTTTTTTTTTTTTTTTTTTTTCAAATAAATGCCACCTTAGTGAACACAAGGGACCTCTTTAAAAAAAAACATTGAGAAAAATAACGTTGACCAAACTTTTGAACTTTAGTGAATGCAGTGTTGTATTTTCAATAACTGCTCAGAGGATTAATAGTGGTCAAGTGCAATTGAATAGCATGAATAGCATGGTTAGTTCCTGTCCTTGATTCTGATTGGCCAATATATGTGTTTTATTCATGATAACAAGCTATGACCGCTTCACCCAACAGTTCTGTGTATCACTACACAACACCCTTAGCAACCAATCTTAGCAACATAAACTGAATTGAAGCTTACTGTATTATGTAGAAGAGTATTGTGAGAAAGAGATCGAGTAAGCGAGTTTATTACCTGCATTCAGATTTAGCATTTTCCTTCAGGTCAGTCCTATGTTCACAATAAAAAATCTGTTTAAATGTCTGATCTATTATCTTGTCCTTTTAACAGTTAAGGGGTTTTCCCATGACTGACAGCGCTAGTCAAAGCATTTGTCAGTGGCGTCTTGTTCCGTGTTCACAACAATTTAGTCTTTTCAATGTAAAAATCTTCGCTACTGACTGACACACTCATAAAGATCTAAAATCCATAGGTTTCAGTACAAAGATACGGTGACCGGGAAATTATTCACGCATTTAACTCATGGCCATGAGAAATAGATGTCGTTCCCTCAACATGGAGTCGTGGCCACAAGAAAAATATTTTGTTCCTTCAACATAGAATCTTGAGGCCACGACTTTACATCTCATGACTACGACATAAGGATGTTGTTACCTTGACAAAATGATCTTGTGGCCACGACTTACATGTTCCCACGACTTACATGTTCCCACAATATAATATGACATTCCCATGATTTAATATCTCATGGTCACAACATATGATGTTTCCAAGAGTTAATATGACATTTTGTAAGTGCGTTAAGATTGTCAAAATGCACCTATTTTCAGAAAAAAATTTAAGAGATATAACAATTTAAATTAAATTTTTACACCTGTTGCGTTCAGGTACGTCCATTAGTGACTCAAATTACTTACTGTAAAATATATTTATCCTCGTTCAGAGTAATATTGATGTTGTTTTGGTGTTGCTTTGTTAGAATAAGAATATGTACATGTATATATATATATTATATATATTATTTATTTATTTATTTATTTACTAGTGGGTGTAGGACTTTAGTTCATTTATGTAAGTGAGGATAGCAAAATAAAGTAAACTGTGACTATATATATTATACCCAAAAATTCTTCATAAAGTGGACTACCAGTAAAATTGATTAAAAAAAAATTGGGACCAAAAATTATTCAGACACTTTGACCTGACCATGTTTTGCTTAAGTGTTATCTGACATAATTAAGATATTTTTTTTCTAACACATTTTAACTCTGAGATCATGTCATATTTTATTACCATTTTTTTTTTTAAAACTATGGTGAATAAACCGTATTAATGAATGAAATGTTCAAGGTGTCTGAATACATTTTGGATTCACTGTAGGTTTCATAAATTTGGACTGTTTTGAGCTTTCATTAGTTTTGTGTTTCAAATTTAATAAATCCACTGAAGTCAATGGAGTTCATACTGGTAATTTTAATATTATATGTTCGTATTATTTTCCGCTAATGATATATTTAAATAAAGTTTCTCATAAATATTGATGATAAATTAGTGACGATGAATTGATTTGATTTCTTGCATCACACTGGTTTTTGCTATAGTTCTTGAAAAATTTGAAATTTCAAAGAATTTCTCAATTTTAATTAATAAAAAGGGGGTACATTAAGTAAAATATGGTAAATAGTAAAAACATGGTAACATTAAAAACTTCAAAACATTTGTGCATTCACTCATTAATGAGAAGTTACTCATTAGATACAATATGGATTAGTTGAAAAATATTAAGTTATGACTGTTTTATAGGTTTACATTCCACCGGGTCCAAACAGACCCTGGAATGATACAGTTTTTCATTGCATTAGGAGGGTTAAATATCTGCATTGTATCACAAAATGTTTACATCAGATTGAATACCTGTTTGAATATCTGCTTTGTATATGAACAATGTTGTTGTTGAAAACGAGCAACATGCTAATGTTACAAGTGTCAATAATCAAGCGATTTACATTTTAAGTTAGTTCACAAGTGCATTCACATCACATCACATATTTGGTACCACTCTTGGTTATTTACATACCTGATTTATACTTGAAATGCAAAATGAGTCTTAGACATGTGTGACCAAAACATAGAAATGAAACCTAGTGTAAACTGGCTAAACACTGAAGCTCCAAAAGTACCATTAAACTTTTTTTTTTATTTTGGAATTTTGCCATTTTACAAGCACTTGATTTCCCAAAGCCTATTACAATGGAGCGACAAATGCAATTAGCAACTTCTTTTCGCCTGAACCTGCTGCATGCACTAAGAATGAAACGTCTGTCTCGGTTAGCTGTGACTGTAATCGTGTTTCACCACCTATTTATGCGTGAAAATCAGTAAAACACATAAAAAATAACATGAAATTATATGACAAACATTTAATTGGAGACGGACCGGATCGTTTAAGGGATATTAAACTGCAGTGCGCACAATTTTCGGTGTAATCAGTTTAGATATTAGAAGCATGTGGGTTGTACATCAAACCCTGTAGGATTTAAACGGCTTCCAAATCTGCAGAGGGATGTTGAAGTTTATTTCCTCCGAAGTTTATAAGCTGCTTAAAACCTTTAAGGACTTTAGCATGGGCTGCCATAGAAACATCAGCCTCGGAGACAGGCCTGACTAGCTGCCACTGAAACTCTGAGGAAAGTGTGTGTGTAATAGAGCTAAGTGTGAATAAATGTAGTGTCCTAGTTTCTACTGGCTAAGGTAAACTATCTTGGTTTATTGCATGTCCATTGAAGTTGTAGCAGCAGTTCTATGAATACAATTTGTGTCACATCAGAGTTTGGTTTTCCGGAAAGGTCTTCGGCTATACAAGGATGTTGAAACCCACAAGGTATTGTGTAACGCAGCTTTCGTTTTTTGATATTATTTTTAGACAGATATTTTCTCAGGTTCTCCATCCGAAGAGTTGTCTTTCATTCATCTGCACTCAGGGAATCCATTTCCTTCTAGAAATATTCTGCATTTGAAATGCTTCCTGTGACCATCTGATCTACTACACCATGTTTTGTAGAGTTAAAAGCAGCTTTCAAAAGGAAAGATGGATTGTGACCCTCTCTAGCTGGTGTGTTGGGTGAGATTACCCTCATTATTGCCCGTCTCGGTGCCTTCCAGACCTCCACCGCCCACCCGAGCCCAATAATGGAGGCCAGTCGGCAACCTCAAACAGGCTCAGTTTGGAGTCTTACTGAACCCAACCAAAACTAATTGTTTCTGTCATCCCCTGCTTTCCATCAAGTTGGTGAATTTAGATGTTTAGACCTAGTTTTATGGTCTTTCTGTCTGTATGTCAGAGAGTTGATTTTAAATTTTCTTATGTTGTTAACTGAATAACATGAAAAATCATCCAAAGATTTAATGGTTGGGTTGATATTTTCAGGTTTTCCAGCTTGATTCCAGGTTTTCCATGTTGTTGTTTTTTTTGGTTGAAAATAGAGACAGACCACACTGTACATCAGATTTACTTTGCCCTACAAACACATAGACAATAAATATAATTTTATTCATGGCATCTCATGTTTCTCTTGTACTGAAATGTGTATTTGCCAGCTATCTGCTCTCTCGAGGCACAAACAAATATGCACTTGTCAGCTCCAAAGTGCGTATTTTTGCTTTTCTCATCCATATGATGCCCAGACTATAGCGTAAATTTCTCATTGTTGAATGTGTATTTTTTCAAATCTCTCCCCAGACTAATAACGTGATGGTGTATTTTCAGTTTTATGAGTCCTGGTAGGAGTGAACGGTGGATTTAGTATCGTAAGGAATGTGTAATGTATGATTTGTGGGTGTAATGAGCAAGAAGTGGGGCTCTCTGAGCAAAAACACCCTCCGCGTACATTTGATTGATTAGTGAGGGTTGTAACCAGCCAAATGTATTCACGCCTGCCCTAATACTGTGGATTGTGGACCAGGATATTAGCCTGTATGCATTACAGTGACATATTCACCTCAGCCAGCTCAATAAATCTTACTGTGTAGGGGAAAGAATTCAGAGGAACCATTTTCTGCCTCTCGCTTTCTTTCTCCCTCTCTTTACAGTCACAGGTAATGTCTGGAAGGAACAGAGAGTGTTTGCACAAGAGATTTGAAGTGAAAGACATAAAGACTGAGATACACCACAGGGTGGGGCCATAGAACTGCCACTACTCTACATGATTCCATAGATCTTTTCCAAAGCCAGTGAACTTCCTACCTAGAAATTATATGTGCTCCCAATGGGTAGACTGTTCCAAAAGATTGGTACCAATTTCTAAGATACCTCAGTTTGGTCCAGTTTAAGGCAGCATATGAGAAAATCCATGATAAATACAGTGTGTGTGCTTGTTTTCATGATTTATGAGAACACAAATTTGTATAATGACATGGGTATTACAACGTAAACATGTTTTATGAGGACATTTCATGAGTCCTCATATTAAAAATAGCTTAAAAAACATTTCTGTGATGGGTAGGTTTAGGAGTAGGGGTAGTGTAGGGGGATAGAATGTACAGTTTGTACAGTATAAAAACCATTACGCCTATGGAATGTCCTCACTAAGATGGCAAAACAAACCTGTGTGTGTGTGTGTGTGTGTGTGTGTGTGTGTGTGTGTGTGTGTGTGTGTGTGTGTGTGTACATTCCTACTGTTGAATGCCCTAATCGGTGGGTATTCATAGTTTTTGACAAAGGGGATGTTTTGCCAGTAAAAAGATAATGTTCTATTTTAACAAGAATTTATTTTTCTTGCCACTAAAAACAAAAAATGTTTTGTAATGAGAAGTATTTGAATTTAAACTGCAGCGGTGTGCAATGCATCATATCTTGAGCAAGATAATTGATTATTAAACAATGTCTGACAAATTTACAAGTTCATTCATGTATTTAGTTTAGTTTAGTTTTGTTTTGTTTTACTGAATTTGAGCAGAGGCAAATCATACGTAATTTAGTGTTGTAAATTCGTAAAGTCTTTTTTCTCCCTGGAATTTTTACAGTGTTACCTTTTATGAGGATTTTTTCAGTGTTTTCAAATTAATAAAATTAATAATTATATTATATTATATTATATTATATTATATTATATATTAATAAGTTACTCGAGGCTGTGCTGTGTCGTGAATAAGTCACGGCTGAAGGGTGTTGTTAGGTGCCTGCAACCCCTTCAGCCGTGACTTATTCACAATACAGCACTAGCCTCGAGTACCTTATGGAAATATATAATATTATAAATATTATATATTTCCACCGGAAATAATAGTCCCTGACCATGAACAGCAACAGAAGTTACATTATTACGCCATTAGATGGCGGCAAAGACTGTCTCTATGAGTGTGTCAGTCAGTAGCAAAGACTTTTACATTGAAAAGACTGAATTGTTGTGAACAAGGAACAAGACGCCACTGACAAATGCTTTGACTAGCGCTGTCAGTCATGGGAAAACCCCTTAACTGTTAAAAGGACAAGATAATACATCGGCCATTTAAACAGATTTTTTATTATGAACATAGCACTGACCTGAAGGAAAATGCTAAATCTGAATGCAGGTAATAAACTCGATCTCTTTCTCACAATACTCTTCTACATAATTAAAGATCATGTTCCATGAAGATATTTTGTAAATTTCCTACTGTAAATGTATCAAAAATGTATTTTTGTGAGTGGATATGCATTGCTAAGGACTTCATTTGGACAACTTTAAAGGTGATTTTCTCAATATTTTGATTTTTTTGCATCCTCAGATTTTAGATTTTCAAATAGGTGTATCTCGACCAAATATTGTCCTATCCTAACAATCCATACATCAATGGAAAGCTTTCATATGATGGATATATCTCAATTTAAAAAAATTGACCCTTATGACTGGTTTTGTTGTCCAGGGTCACAATTGAGAACAATTTACGTTGCTAAGAGTGGTTGCTAAGGGTGTTGTGTAGTGATACACAGAACCGTTGGGTGAAGCGTTCATAGCCGTGTTTTATCGTGAATAAAACACAGCTATTGACCAATCAGAATCAAGGACAGGAACTAGGCATATTATATTATATTATATTATATTATATTATATTATATTATATTATATTATATTACATTACATTCACTCTAAAAAATGCTGGGTTAAAACAACCCAAGTTGGGTTGAAAATGGACAAACCCAGCGATTAGGTCGTTTTAACCCAGCGGTTGGGTTAAATGTTTGCCCAGCCTGCTGGATAGTTTTATTTAACTCAACTATTTTTAAAAAAATTACTGTATTGCTTGCTTAAAATGAACCCAAAATTTGTTGGAAATTAACATTTATTAATATGTTTAATAAATGAACATTTATTAATGTAATGAAGTAATGAATAATAATTAAACAATAAACATTTATTAAATTGCTTATTAATAAATGTTCACCTTTTGATTATTATCGTTGCCTCTAGTAATTATGTGTCTGATTTTTAATTTCCATCCTATTTTGGTTTCATTTTCAGCCAGCCATATAGTAATTTTTAAACAGTAGTTGGATAAAATAAAACTGCCCAGCACGTTGTTTTTTTGTTTTTGTTTTTTTAACCCAGCATTTTTTGGAGTGTATTATATTGTGTTGTAGTATATTGTATTATATTATTTTATATTGTATAATATTATATTCAAATAAAAGGATTAATTTAATTTTCCCATCCTTTTAAATATAATTGGAGTATTTTTGACACTTTTGTGCCCTGAGCCCAGGTTTATTTCCGACACTGCAATGAAATCACTCACAATAATGTTCTGTTATTGGCTCATTTGCTTAAATTTAACATTTGTCTCTTTGTCATCTTGTTTGACATCTATATTACATTGCCAAAGGTTGCTTGTGGGCTTTTGGACACCTCAAATCACTGCATGCGTGAACTCTCCTTTAGAAGGTAACTGACTCTGCTAGATAGCGAGGCAGCTCAAAGGTTTTTAACAGAGATTCTGGTATTGCTAGCAAGTAAGTAGAGTAGTGTCATACTCTCATGCCCATACTGTACCTGAATTACTACACTCGTATGTTCAAAACTGGAAACAAATTCCCTAAAAGCATCAGTTTGCGTAGGAGTATACGTTAACCTCACGCTCACTTCGCTTTCTGGCCCTTTAATCAAATTGTGCAAACGACACATTAGATGTTATTGGGGGAAAAAAAAATGATTGCAATCTATTTTAGAGACAGTGGAAATCACAACGAAGGCACACGCGGAGACAGGCATTTAGCGTATCGTGTGTCATTTGTTTGGAAACATATATTACATTAGAGGAAGTGGGCTGATGATATTTCCTGCTGTGTGGGAGCTTTATTGTGCCCTGGGGCAACATGTGTTGAGTAATTGAGGCACTAATGTAAATAACGACTCGGATAGAAGATCAATCATTGGCCAGTATTGAACTTTAATATTTGAGTCAGACACGAGTCCTGTATAACACAGATATGAGACATCAACGACATTCCCTAAAGTTACTCTTAGACATACAGGGTGTTTATGTAAAGCCCATATGTTTATGCAAATGCTCTCTCCCACTCTCTTTCCATCCGGGTCTGAACTTCTGACTTGTTTTTGCTCTCTTCTGCTCATTTTCTCTCTCTTAGACATTAAAGTTGCAAATGAGGAAATGTTTCCTCTATAGAGATTCAGCTGAGATTTGCTGAGATGCCAAAAAAGAGATCTCAATATGAACTTAATACACTTTTTTCCATGATTAAGATTATTATTTACATCCTTTTTCACTCTGAAATTTATCAGATGGAAGTAAAATGGGTCGCGAATGCCATTTCATGTTGACTTTAAGTCTCCAGAGCTATGAAAGAGCAACCTCTGAGCAATAAAATATTCCTCTGGCATAAACACACACACACAACGTATTGAAGACAAACAATCTCTTCCATTCCACTGTCATATCAACATTATTTAGAGCTGAGCAACAGTGAGAAATGCCCCAGATATGATCAGCCAATGGCCGGGCGTCTGCCATCTATCAGCGGGTTCTGCAAATGCAGGGAATTATAAATAACACAGGCAGGGGATGCAGGAAGAAATAGCTCCCAGTAAACAGATAATAATTATGTAAATGTTGTTGGACCTCGGGACTTGGTGAGAAATCTGTAACCGAAGCTCCCTAACAGCCGAGTATGCAGATAGTCGTTTTAATTTACTCTCTGCTTAACTCAGATAAACTGTCTTGTGGCTGTTTACCAATGCTAAAAAGATACTCCATCACAACGATCACCCTATACTGAGTGATTGTTTTTTTGTTTTTTTTTTGTTTAGTGCCAATGAACCTGATTAATGCTTACATGTACTGACTTATCTTCAAAATATCTTCAAAATTCAATTCTCTTTTGGAATGTTTTAGGTTTTATGACAAGTAACTTAAGTGATTTGTTTCAATAGCTCAGAATTGAGGTAATAAGCCTTCGTCTTTCAGAGCTAGGAGAACTTGCACAACTTCCTCGCAGCATCTGCTTCCTGCCATATTTGCAGTTTTAAGCTGATTTGTCCTAATTGCAGAATCTAACAGTTGTCTAATGTGTTAGACGGGGAGTTAATTATCCGAGCGCTGCGTGCTGGTGCGCACTACATCGTGCGCACACTTTACAGCCGCTAACGGTCTCCAACTATATGCCAGCTTCTCCTCACGCCACAGACTGTGTTCCACCAAGAAAAATGGGCACCGCTCATCCAAAAATAACGTGATTAATGAGTCCACCCGGCCTGATGTTCTTATGACTGTCTTTCTCATGATCTCTCTTTTTAATATGCATGTCTGAAACTCGAGCTGCCAAGAAAAGATTGTCCCGCTAAGATGAAGGGTACGATTTTTCAGTCAGCCGTTTGAGGTTTGAGATCTTCATCATTAATAGAATATTCCGGGTTCAGTGAAAGTTAAGCTCGATCCATCTGATGTAATGTTTATTACTACAGAAAATTATTTTGAATAGTCTCTCGTTAAGAGAAAAATTGCTGTTACAGTAACACTATTACAGTGGAGATTTTAAATGGGGCTATTATGTAAGAACTTTCATGTAGTAATTCCTTTTTTATTTGCCAAAGTGTGAACAGCTTGTAACAAAACTTAAAAAAATAAAAATTCCCCGACTTCCTTTGAAAACGTGTAGAGTGATTTTTATGTAATAATCAAAAAGATGTGACGATTACACGCACTCCCAAAAGCCTCTCTTCCATTCTTTGATATGTGAAATGAATACAATGTTCAGGATAATGTCAAAAGAGTCATTCTGTACTGTAATGTCAATGTGTCATGCAAAGAAAATGGAATAAATTCAAACTATAGTAGCGCATAGCTAGATCTACTCTATAGTCTTAAACTTTATAATAAAACTATCATCATAACAGTGTAATTTTAATGACCTCATCTGTCGACATGATGCTGGTGAATTGCAGAGCTTTTGCAAACATATCAACATAGCTATGATCAGATGCTTTCTTGCGCTGTCATTTTTGTTGAGTTTATTGTGTTTAAGGGTCATGAAACCCTAAACTAAATTTTCTGAGATTTTAACAGGGGTATGTGTGTTGAACATCATTGAATACAATGTTAGCATCTGTTAGATTTAATTGTAGAGGGAAAGTGGTTAATTTTGAGATTTTTTTCCGCTATTTTTGTCTTCCGGGTTTAAAATCTACACCATGTTCACGTCACAGGCTGTGACGTGGCGGTGCACTATAACACTTCGATGACGCGTCGGTGTCTCATAAATGAGACTGAGTTTTCTTATCCTATGAGAAGACACCGTCTCTTAATTATTCAGGACACCACGTGATTCTTTCAAATGACAGACATGTCAAACTGTTAGATCGCACAGTAGATGAGAGAGGCTTTCGTGGGTCTTAAGTGTTTGTTTTTGTGGTGTAAAAGTTTGGGTGTGTTGCATGGCTTTCCCCGCGATGCTGCCAGGGCAAGACTGCCTGCGGGCGGATACATCGAAACTGTTTGTGTTTAGCAAGCATTTTTCTTGAGAGAGCTACGAGAACGAGAGAAAGGTGGACTTCGGCCTTATTCATCCTCTGACAGGCGCTTCAAACAGTGAGATTGCATACAATAAGCTAGAGATGCATTAATGGGTCAAAAACGAGTGTTTGTTTTTGCTTTGTAAGAGTTTCTGCGTCACATAAGTTTAAATCAAACAGTGAGATCACATACAGTAAGTGAGAGATGCATTAATGGGTCAAAAACGAGTGTTTGTTTTTGCTTTGTAAGAGTTTCTGCTTCGCACAAGTTCTCTTCAATATCTGTGTTTTCGACACAAACGTGATGCATCCTCACTGTGAGTCTTTATGGCTCTTTAACCGATCAACGGCTTATAAAAACGCCGCAAAATAAGTCTCAAAAGTTATCAAAGATGCAACAGCGTGTTCGTATTCGATGCAGAGAACAAAATGCGAATGAATGGCTGTGCATTTATTTGTGTATTAAATTATAGCAAATACCATGTGTATATTGTGTTGCATGTAATTTGCAGCGTGCTTTTGTTGGAAGCTTTTTTTTATGCTTTTAATGAGAGCGAAATAAAACTGTGAATCAGAAGCTGTTGCTGTGTTGTCAGTCTCCCCTCATCCCCCTTCCACTCCGCAGCTTAACCATGCCCACTTCTGTAGCATTTTTCAAAATTGTGGTGAGAACTGACTGCTGCTGAAACGGGGTTTCATGACCCTTTAATGAGAGAAAAGTGTGCAGTACATATTTAAATATTCTGCTCTCAGCAGCGTGGACGGCGTTTGGATGTTCGTTAACAGTATTTTGCTGCAAAGGTATTTTCATCTTATTTTAACTTTTAAATAAAGAATGGAAAGGTACTTTGCCGTGAGTATATCGGGGCAATGAATCACGTTCGGTCTCTTGTAGGTATGGGCATTTTTCCAAAATATTGTATTCGAATATTTGGGCTCGTAAAAAAAACGAATATTCGAATATTCATTTATTTAAATGACGTTAAACGAGAAGGACGCAATTTTTTTTTAAAATTCATCAAGATTTTGTAACCATTTCTGAACAAGCTCACGATTAGGCAATATACACAACAAGCTTATGTTATATCTTAAGGTTTTCTTTTAGTTCAAAGCATTTAACAATATGTTTAAAAAAAAAAAAAAATATAAAGAACAAAAGCATTTAAGCTCAAGCAGGCGAACGGGAAAAACGCTAATAAAGCAGACAACCCCAGTTATCGTACAGAACGTACATATACACTCGAGTCAGTATATGGTTATCATGTTCATATTGTTTCACATGTTCATGTTGAGAAAAACAATAATATCCACATGCTCGGGTGAGAAAACGTGCTGCGCTGACAGAAGTTGCAGAGACACAAAGATAGACGGTGTGTGCTAAGCGAAGTTTCTAACAGTACTTTGTGTTTTCTGTTCGTAAATGTCTCCCTTGACGAAACTTAAAGGAAGCATATGTCTCGAGATCATTTTGCTATCAGATAAGTTATCTTCTTGGCTCACTCGGGGATAACTTACAGCTGCGCTTACCTGTCATGAATGCAGTGATGGACAGCTGTGTTTCCTCATTCGACGGGTGTTTTGATTTCATGTGCTTTCTCAATAGGCAGACGATAACATTATGTGACGATCAAATACAATAAACTTGTTAAACACGCGCCACAGTGCCACCCAGTGCATTTAGTTATAACTGGATTCACTGTATTTACGGTCAGCAAAGCAACATGGTAAAATTCGAATAATATTTTTATTTTTTGAATATTAATTACAGATCGAATATTCGACTATTTGTGCACACCCCTAGTCTCTTGTACGTTACGTGTGCATGAGCAATAATTTGCTGGCTGCAGTCCAATTAACGGCCACTGGTGTCACTAATAACAAGGGTTTCTGAATTCTACATATAGCCCCTAACTGTTTCCCAGCCAGCATTTTTTTTTTTTTTTAAGTTGCTAGTCACCGCCAGCATTTTTCATAAAAATGTTATGCCCCCAGAATATTTTGTTGTATGAATATCTGAACATGCAATATATCAAAAGAACAGAGCCTCTTCTTAAAAAAAAAAAAAATTGCTTCATGCTTTTTGGGTAACACTTGAATATGGGTAAGTTTGACAAAAACACAAAATTTTGAACAAAAAAAAAAAAAAAAGACTGTGCATTTGCATGTCTTTTTTGCATGTGTTTTTATCCGGAGATTCTGTACTCTTTCAGAAGTTGCATAATAGTGCCCCCTACCGTGTAACACTGAAAACACGGAAAAGTCTGTCAGTGGTGGGGAAGCGTTGTCTAATAAATGGCGGAAAGTTCCGTCAATGCCGGTGAAAGTTTTAAATGCTGAATTGCGAAGCTCTTATTTTTGTTAAAACACTTCTACCAAGCCCTAACCCTACAGTTCAAAAGTTTGTGGTTAAGATTTTTTGAAAAAAAGTTTCTAATGCCGGGTTCAGACTACACAATATTTTTGTTGGTCACAATAGTCACTGTGTCAGATTATCCGATTTTGACTCCTAAAATCCTGTCGTGTCATGGACAAGAAACATGTCAGACTGCACGTTGCTACCTGACCATTCATTGCGTGCCATCTTTAACCGCGTATGTGCTGTCATTGAGAAGGCGGGACTGTGGACTGACAGAAGGTGCCGTGAGTGTAAACTAACAATGGCTAGCAGCGTGTTTTGCTCTGTCTTATCATCAGAAAAGCCCAAAAGTGGACACATACACTCTATTGCCAAAAGTATTGAGACACCCCTCCAAATCATTGAATTCAGGTGTTCCAATCACTTCCATGGCCACAGGTGTATAAAATCAAGCACCTAGGCATGCAGACTGCTTCTACAAACATTTGTGAAAGAATGGGTCGCTCTTAGGAGCTCAGTGAATTCAAGCGTGGTACCGTGATAGGTTGCCACCTGTGCAATAAGTCCATTGGTGAAATTTCCTCACTACTAAATATTCCACGCTCAACTGTTAGTGGTATCATAACAAAGTGGAAGCAATTGGGAACAACAGCAACTCAGCCACGGTGGTAGGCCACGTAAAATCACAGAGCAGGGTCAGCGCATGCTGTGGCGCACAGTGCACAGAAGTCGCCAACTTTCTGCAGAGTCAATAGCTACAGACCTCCAAACTTCTTGTGGCCTTCAGATTAGCTCAAGAACAGTGCGTAGAGAGCTTCATGGAATGGGTTTCCATGGCCGAGCAGCTGCATAAAGCACACCACCACTGGACTCTAGAGCAGTGGAGATGTGTTGTCTGGAGTGACGAATCACGCTTCTCTGTCTGGCAATCCGATGGACGAGTCTGGGTTTGGCGGTTGCCAGGAGAACGGTACTTGCCTGACTGCATTGTGCCAAGTGTAAAGTTTGGTGGAGGGGGGATTATGGTGTGGGGTTGTTTTTCAGGGGTTTGGCTTGGCCCCTTAGTTCCAGTGAAAGGAACTCTTAATGCTTCAGCATACCAAGACATTTTGGACAATTTCATGCTCTCAACTTTGTGGGAACAGTTTGGGGATGGCCCCTTCCTGTTCCAACATGACTGCGCACCAGTGCACAAAGCAAGGTCCATAAAGACATGGATGAGCGAGTTTGGTGTGGAGGAACTTGACTGGCCTGCACAGAGTCCTGACCTCAACCTGATAGAACACCTTTGGGATGAATTAGAGCGGAGACTGCGAGCCAGGCCTTCTCGCCAACATCAGTGCCTGACCTCACAAATGCACTTCTAGAAGAATAGTCAAAAATTCCCATAAACACACTCCTAAACCTTGTGGAAAGCCTTCCCAGAAGAGTTGAAGCTGTAATAGCTGCAAAGGGTGGGCCCATTTCATATTAAACCTTACGGATGTCATTAAAGTTCATGTGCACGTAAAGGCAGGCGTCCCAAAACTTTTGGCAATATAGTGTATCTGGATTTTTGAATTTCCTCAAAACAGAACTGAGGTAACATATGTTTTATTTACCTTTTTTCACTCTGTCGTGGAAACTTAGTCCCTCGAGGAAACATCGTAAATGCAGGAGTATTGTTGCCATAGCTCCACAGACATTTCCTCCATTGTAAATTCCACCTAGCAGGAACGATACCTTTGTCTCTCTTCGTTTCAGCATGTTTGAAAGCATGTAGGAAGACGCTTCTGTGCTTCTATTGGCCAGTGTCACACATGTGACGGAACTCGTCGTGGACAACCGAGAAAAAAATTAAACACGCTAGTCTTTCTGTCGTGACGTCGTGAAGCATCGCAGACACGGCATCGGTTGTCGTCCACTATGACACACTACACGAGATGAAACAATCAAATCTTGCGTACCGACGCCCATTGTGGTTTACAAATCCCCACAACACCCTATGTCAAGCGTGGAAAAATCGGGCTAAAATCGTGTAGTCTGAAGCGGGCATTATGCTCATTGAGGCTGCATTTATTTGATAAAAAATGCCGTACAAAAAGTTATATTCTGAAATAGTATTTTTATTTAATACAGCTGTTTTCTATTTTAATATTTTTCAAAATGTAATTTATTTCTGTGATGGCAAAGCTGAATTTTCAGCATCATTACTCCAGTCTTCAGTGTCATATGATCCTTCAGAAATCATTCTAATATGCTGATTTGCTGCTTAAGAAACATTTATTATTTTTATCAATGTTAAAAACAGTTGTTCTTCTTAATATTTTTTGTGAAGACTGATATATATATATATATATATTTTTTTTTTTTTTTTTTTTTTTTTCCTTTTTCCAGAATTCTTTGATGAATAGAAAGTTAAAACAACATTTATTTGAAATAAAAATAAAATTTCATAAAATTATAAATGTTAAGTTTATTTGGAACTACAACAGGCAAATACTGTGTCTAAAATGTAAGTCACTTGATATTAGCATCTTGTTTATTGAACTGTTGTATAACAGCAATATCATGCAGTCATGCTAATAATTTGGGGAAAAGATAAACAGCATTCTTGCTCTTGTGATATTGCTATTTCATATGTTAACTTTTCTTGAATTTTGGGGCCAATTTTATTAATTTTGTCTACATTTTTGCCCCAAGCCCCTGTTAATTTCTGACCTGTGATGTGATCTCAGGGGCGGGGCTCTTTTCAAGGCCTGTTTCAAGTGAAATTGGTGAAACATGGCAAAGACCCAAGGTTGCCTGGTTTGCGTAACAAAACCAGCCCAATAGCTATTCAAAACCCGCCCAATCACAACCAAAACTAACCCAATCACGTTCCAGGCAAAAAAAAAAAAAAAAAAAAAAATTGTGTTTCAGGCAGTAAAACTCACATTCCGGGGGGTTAAAGAACGCGTTTCCTCCACCTCATCCCGTGGACTAAACCCGCGGCAACAGTGTAAAAGTAGCCCAATTGGCAACACTGCATAAGACCACTGCTATATCTAAATAATTTTCTGTGGCATTATGCTGAAGATGTTGTAAATAGAGCTTAACTTTTGAATCTGGAACTTTAATAGCTTTTTGAATTCTTAAAGACCTCCATCTCAGATAAAAGGATTATAATTTTGGCATGCTGTCTTTTCCCTCTCTTTAGTTCTGTTTCTTCCTGTCAGTAGGTAACAGGATTAAGAGTCTTTTTCCACCTTGCCTCTTTTACCTTCTCTTTGCCTTAGGGGCCATCTGTATGGAAATGCACTCTTTACACGATTGAAGGAATTTCTTTTCAGCCATAAGAGTTCGGCCGATCTGTATTTCTCTCTCCTCCTCCATGCCAGATCCTAATCGTTAGCCTCTTTGCTTTTTTTTTTCCTGAGCAAAGCTAAACAAATTGATGTCCACACACTTGATGAAATAGACCCCCGGGAGAGTAAATAACCACAGCACAATCTCGCACTTGAATCTCCGGTAAACATTCCAGGGAATCATGTCCTTTTTTTAGACAAATTTATTCATAAACCTCCTAGCTAGCCCATAGTTTTGCTGTCGATGCCCCTTGAAAATGAGGCCTGATTCATTTCTGCACTCGTGTAACACGCATACAGGACGTGAAATTATGTTGTATGTCCCTCTGACTTCTATGCTAACATGTTTACTGGACCACATTAGCGTGATTAGCCTTTGCGCGAGCGTGGTTAGGCTAATGCACAAGCTGTCCCTCGTTATGGCACTCGTCGAAGGCAAAGCGGTGGCGCTTAATTGGCTGGCAATGTTCCACATGGACGAGAAGGGACTTGCTGGGCTTCTGTCACTTTTCCCTGATAAAGACATCACGGCTAATGGGTGTCACAGCCAAAAACCTGCGGTTGGCATGACAAATAAAGCCATTATCTTCTACTGGAGCGGCCATTTTGATTGATGCTACTGAGAAAGAAAGAGTGCATGTGTCTTTGTGTGCAGGGAGAGGTAGAGAGACGGAGAGCATGTGCGGTGTTTTTCCAAAGGTCTTTGTTTTGATGACCTTCTAAATCCTATCAAAATGCAGCTGGTCAACATGTCTATTTGCGCAGGCCCTGCTGCCTATATAGAAATGCCTTTCAACAGATGAATTGCAGTCGGAGCCGGAGGCTATGAACCGCGTCTGGTGCTGTAACAGAGCTTTTAGTTGGGAGCCTTTGAATAACAGGCTGAACTGCAGATGTGAAGTGCTTGTCTGCCACTAGGGGGCAGCAAACTTGTATGTTATAAAGGCTGGACTGAGAAATGCACAGAGATGATGTTGTATATACTTGCATTTGTGGGTTTTTCTTCCCTTCTTGCAAGCCTGGGGAGCAAGCTTTTAAAACACATATCTACACTTGCCACATGAGCTTGTATAATACATGTTTTTTTGTTGTTGTTTTTTTTCTTCTAAACAACTCAAGATGAGCTATTTTTTGCACATATTTTAAGGCCAGCATGTTTAGACACAATTTTAGAGCAATTTGAAGACAAGATCTTCTCAAGAATGCCTCAATGTATTCTCATTACAGGTCTCATGATCTGAACATGTTCCAGTTCGTAGGGTATTGTGCGGGATCTGCACATCATAATGAAAATTAAACTCGGTTGTCCGGGGAAATGGGGAAGCCCAAAGTCTCATAATTAAGAAATGGGAGACATTTAGCGCAGATGAAATTTTAATGGCGTGTTAATAATTTAACACGGCAGATGGATCCGTTCTGCCATACCTACACAGACCGCTCAGTCAATCTATGGCACATACGGAGGACATTCCTTTGTGTGCCGTTGTCACTCAAGTAATTGTCTTGCCTTTAGAGATTGCTTGGCTCTTTTGTATTAACCTTGATACTGTGTACAGATTACAGAACAGTGTTATTTTAATGTCATTGAGATACTATTATAGTGTTTATTAACATTTTAAATTGTTTTTTTATTATATTTTGGTTTTTATTTTAATGTGTTAGTAGTATTTTTTTTTTTTTTTTTTTTTTTTTGTCATTGGTATTAGTTGTTTTAAAATAATGTTCATAGTTTTAATGTAGTACATCAAGTAAAAAAAACAAATTATATTTATTTATTTAAACACATTCTTAAAAATGTTTTAGTTTTAATTAACCATAATATCCCTGGTATATAAAATGCCATTGTATTTTTGACACATAAATCATATGCAAAGACTATTTTATTTTATTTTATTTTATTATTTTATTTCATTTCTCCCAAATTCCAACTGCATTTTCTTTATCCTTACTATATATATATATATATATATATATATATATGTGTGTGTGTGTGTGTGTAAAGTATTTTTCATTGTTTAAATGAGTCCTTATAAAGGCAGCAATATAGTTTATTTAGGAATTGGTCCCTCACAAAATGGATAATATTCGGGGATCTGTCGTTTAGCCATCTAGTTTTCCAGTCTGACCAGCTAATAAGTGCCCAAAGCCCTTCTAAACCAGCAAACCTGGCCAGATAGGACCAGCAAACTGTCTTTGGCTGCTATTTTTTATTAGCCTATGTATCCTATGTAATTCAGCTTGAAATGTTATTGGCTCTGTTTGAGTTGACAAATGCAGGTTGTTTGCTCACTTTAGTTTAGGATTGATTGGTGATCTCAAGCAAAATGATTTGAGATCAACAGCTGCTTGACAAGACTTTGGCCAAAAGGTCAGCAATGCTGTCGCCCCAATGGAGGCGAGAAGCTTCGGACATGCTGCGTTAATTGAACATTTTTACCCAGCGTTTGAGGCTATTTGCTTTCTGCTTTGATGGAGCTGCATTTGTCAATAGCATCAATGATTCAAGACAACTACGAGTGAAAGTGTTGCCAGGCATCTTTTGGAGCCAGCCACGCAGAACTGAGAAAGCACAAGAGGCAAGCTGAGCTGCAAAACAGCCATAAGAGCGAGAAGAAAAACGGACAGATGCATTGGGTACGCTCTCTGAACACTCCTCCTCTTCCTGGCTGTTCAACTCAGCGGGGTTTGTGCCCTCTGCAGCACTGTACGCATGTATTTATCCTCACAATATACACTGTCATTAAGATGCCTGCCAATTAGACACACGCACACATGGATGTACTCACGCACATGCTTACACATGCATGCATCTGCTCTCTGAGTAAATATAAACGCTTCTGTGTGCACATGAGAGGACGGAAATCAGATTTCTGCCTAAATCGAGTTTGTGTGAACGTGATTTGGGTGGCGCAGGAGTTGAAAGGCTGAGTATGTGTTGGTGTGCATGTGTTTGCGAGCGAGAGAGTTATTGCATTAGGTGCAGTAACTCCGTCTCTACAGGGATTATGGGTATTTTGAGAGCCTCAGCTGTTTGGGGGTTGTTATATTGTTCTTTCATAGGCATGTTTCCGTTGCATTCAACATTGTGGTCCCAGAGGATTTGTGTATGTATGGTTATATGTTGTATGTACAGTGCTATGTAGTAACTGATTACATGTAATATGGATTATGTAATCAGATTCCAAAAATTAAATGCTTGTAATTAGATTATATTATCTTTTAAAAATACTACTTGTAGATTAAAGTATTACTATAAAATATTACTTGTAGATGTTTATACATATTAAGCTGCAATAGTAGAATATTTTAAGATAAAAGTATGAGAAGAATTGACAAATTTCACCTTTAACTACTTTAAAATTATGAATTGTAAAGCAACTAATCTGGTTTAGGAATAAATGCCTTTCACCCTTAAAGCATACCTTGGGTCTTTAGTGACCCAGGACATCATTCACTACCCTCCTCCTCATTCATTTTTTTTTTAAAGTTAGACATCAACCTTCTTAGTATTCCTCAATCAATTCATTGTAAACAATATAACAAGACAAAAGTAATAAAATGATAAAAGAATGCCTGTTTTCCCATTTATTTATTTATTTTTTTTGTAAAAATTGTATTGGGTCGCTAACAACCCGAGGTGTGTAACTGTCACAAACGTGCCAGGTTCCAACACCATCCAATCACAGTGCACTCCCTCACCAGAGTACTGAGTGCACTCAATCAGCACTCCAATCACGTACCAGTTAAAAGACACTCACACTCACTCAGATACTGTCTGGTCTCGTTCGCATCAAGCCTTACCTTTATGCTTACCTCAAGGACTCCAGTTGATCTACTTACCTGTCTCCAGCGTTTCCAAGTCTCCTCCTGTGTCTCCAGTCTTCGTGTGAGTTGTCTGTCGTCTCCATTGCTCTGCCTCTTCAAGCCATTCGCCATTCACCCAGGATCATCGTCACTGCAACACAAAGGACAGTATCACTTATCTACCATTCACTATTCCGCCACAATATTACCCATTACTCACCTGCATACCTGTTCACCTCTGCTGGTTGTCAATAAATACCTGTTACTTGTATTCATCTGTCTCCGACCCTTCTGTACTGTAACAGAAGACCGGACCAACACCGTAAGACACCAGTATGAGCACCCCGGATCCCTTTCAAGAGCTCGTTGGCACTTTGCACTGAGCACTCACCACTAATCCACCAGCACCTCAGCCAGCGATCACCTCCGTCAACACTGCCGTCACTCCTTCACCAACTGTGTACGCCAGTCCCATGGCTAAACCGGCACCCTTCTCTGGTTCGGCGGAGGATTGCAACGGATTTCTCCTGCAATGTTCGCTGGTCCTGGAGATGCAACCGCACTTGTACCCCAACGATCACTCAAAGGTAGCTTTCATAATTTCTCAGTTAAATGGCAAGGCGCTTCAATGGGCCGAATCTATTTGGTCGCAAAACCATTCTATCACCCAGTCATATGCCAACTTCGTAGCGCACTTCAAAGAAGTTTTCAGAAAACCAGCCTGGGATTCATCAATTGGTGAGAAATTGTATAACTTAAAACAAGGTGCCATGACTGTGAATGAATATGCTCTTAAGTTCAGGACTCTTGCTGCTACAAGCGGATGGAATGAACAAGCTCTGTTGACCACCTACCGTCAAGGATTGGACCCTCGAGTGCGGTTGCATCTCGCTGCATACGAGGATTCCATCGGGCTTGAACGCTTCATCCAACTTTCCATCCGCTTCGCCACTCATATGCAGTTGTGTCTAGAAGAACACCAGGACCAGCCACAGTTCTCCACCTCCCTCTGCCGACCAGAATCCGTCAGCCCTCCAGCCCACGATCCCATGCAACTGGAAAGCACAAGACTGACGCTCACTGAACGGCAGAGACGGCTGACCCAGAATCTATGTTTATATTGTGGTTCTCCTAATTAATAATTCGTCCTCCTCGTCCCATGGCGAGTGCCATCATTCCTTCTATAAATAAGATGAAACCACTCACCACTGTTGTAAACCTTACTGCTGCTGATGTTTCCATTCCAGTCAATGCACTCCTCGATTCTGGGTCAGCAGGCAACTTCATTTCTGGTGCCCTCTGCCGTCAGCTCAAGCTCAAGACCACGGCCACGCCGTCCACCTACCATATCCACTCAATAACTGGAAAACCCCTCAGTCGAAAGCAAGTACGTTGGAGCGTTGGGCCAATACAACTTCAAGTGGGCATACTTCATGTGGAACAACAACATCTGCTGGTTCTGGAGGAATCCACCGCTGACGTGATCCTAGGGCGCCCATGGTTGGAGCAGCACAACCCAGTCATCTCCTGGAAGACCGGTGAGATCCTGAAGTGGGGCGACAACTGCTTCCCAAACTGTTTCTCTGCATTTCCCGTTCCATCATCTCCACTTACTGAACATCTCTCTGTCTGTACCACCTCCATCGAGAGCCCTGTTGAGAAACGTTCTGTGGATATTCCTCCATGTTACGCCCCCTTCAGTGACGTCTTCTGCCCGAAGAGACCTTCCAAGCTGCCTCCACACCCGCCATGGGACTGTGCCATCGATCTGCTTCCGGGTGAGTCAGTGCCCCGTGGGAAAATCTACCCCCTGTCAATCCCGGAGGAGAAGGCCATGGAGGATTACATCAAGGAGGCTCTGGCGCAAGGTTACATCCACCCGTCTACTTCCCCTGCTGCTTCGAGTTTCTTCTTTGTGGCGGAAAAGGACGGAGGCTTGCGGCCTTGCATAGACTACTGGGCACTTAACAACATCACTGTCAAATTCCGTTATCCACTTCCTCTCGTCCCTGCAGCGCTGGAACATCTCCGTGGTGCCACTGTCTTCACCAAGTTGGACCTCTGCAGTGCATATAACCTCATCCGGATACGTGAGGGAGACGAGTGGAAAACAGCTTTCGTGACTCCTACTGGACACTGAGTATCTTGTGATGCCACATGGCCTGGTCAACGCCCCCTCCGTATTCCAGGACTTCATACATGAGGTGCTCCGGGAGTTTCTCTACAAGTTCGTCCTGGTTTACATCGATGACATCCTGATATACTCCCGGAGCATGGCCGAACATTGCCACCACGTTGCGGAGGTCCTGAAACGCCTGAGGGAGTTCCAACTCTTCCTTAAAGCAGAGAAATGTTCCTTCCATCAGCCCTCAGTGCAGTTCCTTGGATACAACATCGACAGCAGTGGCATCCGGATGGACGAGAGGAAGGTGAATGCCATCAGGAACTGGCCAACCCCTTTAACAGTAAAAGAACTTCAACGCTTTCCTGGTTTTGCAAATTTCTACCGTCGCTTCATACAGAATTACAGTACCATCTCCAGTCCACTAACAAGCCTCCTCCGTAACAAGCCCAAGTCTCTGTCCTGGACACCAGCTGCCACCAACGCATTCAACATCCTGAAAGAAGCCTTCACCACCGCTCCTCTCCTTGTTCATCCAGACCCCGACAAACCCTTCGTAGTGGAGGTGGAAGCCTCGACCACAGGAGTAGGAGCGGTCTTATCTCAGCAGCAGGGGAACCCAAGTAGACTCCATCCATGTGCCTTCTTCTCCCGCAAGCTCAACCCGGCGGAAGTTAACTATGACATCGGCAACAGGGAACTTCTCGCCATTAAGTTGGCCCTGGAAGAGTGGAGGCATTGGTTGGAGTGTGCTAAACATCCCTTCCTGGTACTTACAGACCACAAAAACCTGGAGTATCTAAGAGTTGCTAAGAGACTGAATCCACGACAGGCACACTGGGCACTATTCTTCACTCGCTTTAACTTTACCATTTCCTATCGTCCAGGATCCAAGAACTTCAAAGCGGACGCCCTATCACGTCTCTACACTCCTGAAGAAAATCCCGAAGAGCCTAAAGCTATCCTTCCTGAAAAACTCATCGTCAGCCCCATTACCTGGTCTGAAGAAACCATGCCCTCCTCCAATGCCTCCGCCAACACTCCGCTGGGTTGCCCGCCAGACTTGCAGTATATCACCAGGACACGGCGCACTCCACTCATCCACACTTCCCACATGTCACTGGCCACCCTGGGGTCAATGAAACTCTCTCGCTGCTAAAAGAGCGGTTCTGGTGGCCGAACATGGCATCTGACGTTAGAAAGTACGTGCAGGGATGCAGGGAATGCGCCATCTCAAAGAGTCCACGCCATCTTCCCTCCCACTCCATCCTCTGCCCGTTCCCAACAGACCCTGGTCACACCTAGAGGTCAACTTCATAACTGGTCTGCCTGCTTCCAATGACTGTACCTGTATCTTGGTGATTGTTGACAGTTTCTCTAAATCTTGTCGTTTGATTCCACTAAAGGGACTGCCCACAGCCATGGAGACTGCTGAACTCATGTTCAACCACATCGTCAGGTACTACGGAATCCCCGAGGACATTGTATCGGATAGAGGACCTCAATTCATCTCCCGGGTATGGAGAGCGTTCTTCTCACTCCTAGGTGTGACCGTAAGCCTATCATCTGGATACCATCCGCAGTCGAACAGGCAGACGGAGAGGAAGATCCAGGAGATCGGTCGCTTCCTCCGTACCTTCTGTCATGGCCACCAGGACTCTTGGAACCAGTTTCTGGGTTGGGCCGAGTACGCGCAAAACTCCCTGCGACAACCTTCCACTGGACTCACTCCCTTCCAGTGCGTACTCGGTTACCAACCCCCATTGTTCCCCTGGTCAGGGGAACCGTCGGATGTACCATCGGTCGACTACTGGTTCCGAGAGAGCGAGAGGGTCTGGGACTCTGCACATCACCAGCTTCAACGGGCCTTGCGCAGACGCAGGATGACAGCCAATCTTCATCGTTCCAACGCCCCTACATACCAGCCAGGACAGAAGGTCTGGCTGTCAACCAGGGACATCAGACTGCGTCTGCCCTGCCGAAAGCTGAGTCCCAGGTTCATTGGCCCATTCACCATCACGAAGCAGATCAACCCGGTCACGTATCAACTCCAACTACCTCCACAATATCGTATTCATCCAACCTTTCATGTCTCACTGTTAAAACCTCACCACCCTTCTGTTCCTGTTCCCACAGAGCCTGGCACAGCAGCTGAACCCCCCCTTCCTCTCATACTGGACGATGGAGCCGCATATCAAGTGCACGAGATCTTGGACTCCCAGCGCCGTGGTGGTCTATTGGAATATCTCGTGGACTGGGAGGGCTACGGTCCCGAGGAACGCTCATGGGTTCCCAGAAACGACATACTCAACCCAAACCTGCTGGACACCTTCCACGCTACTCATCCAAACAGACCTGCCCCACGTGGAAGATGACAACCACCACGACGTCGGGGTCCTCGGCCCTCAGGAGCGGGCCGTGGAGGGGGGGGTACTGTCACAGACACGCCAGGCTCCAACACCGTCCAATCACAGTGCACTCCCTCACCAGAGTACTGATCACACGCACCTGCACTCAATCAGCACTCCAATCACGCACCAGTTAAAAGACACTCACACTCACTCAGATACTGTCCGGTCTCGTTTGCATCAAGCCTTACCTTTATGCTTACCTCAAGGACTCCAGTCGATCTACTTACCTGTGTCTAGCGTTTCCAAGTCTCCTCCTGTGTCTCCAGACTTCGTGTGAGTTGTCTGTCGTCTCCATTGCTCTGCCTCTTCAAGCCATTCGCCATTCACCCAGGATCATCATCACTGCAACACAAAGGCCATTCCATTCACTATTCCGCCACAATATTACCCATTACTCACCTGCATACCTGTTCACCTCTGCTGGTTGTCAATAAATACCTGTTACTTGTATTCATCTGTCTCCGACCCTTCTGTACTGTAACAGTAACAGTGTAAGTATATATTTTCTGCACAATAATATTGAAACTTTGATGACATAAGTGCAATTCACCTTTATTCCACAAGGTGGCAATGTCTGATACACAATGATGAAGTGACATTTCACTCATAGTTACTGCAGGCAGAAAACAAAAGAATAGGAAGTATCATCAGCAAAACTTGAAATGGCTCAGTGATTTACTGCAGAGCAAGTACTGAACGCAATCAAATATGACTGTCACTGTCACTTGATAGTGGATCTGGTGAAGAAGCTGTCAGCATTCAAAATATTGATTTTGAAGATGTTGAAAATGAAAGTTTTATAATATGAGCCAGATGCTGAATGACAAGGACAGTGATGATGGTATAAATATCTGCTCATACTGAACCCTTCCAAGATCCAAAAGGTAACAAAATATGCTTTATTTTATTCTTCTGTAATTGTTACTCTAATATCAGGAGAGTTTTATATTATCGCGATAGGTGGAGATCCATCCGTGTTAGATATAGATCCGGGTCGCTAAAGACCTGAATATGTAATAATGATTAGCGAAACATTCATGCATTTAAGGGTTAAATATGCATATTTAACCCTTAAATATTTACTCCAAGGCCCCCCTCCTCTCCGAAACAATACTGCAATACTGCTTTTTTTTTTTTTTTTTTTTTTTTTGCTTTTGCCATACCAAACAAGACCACAGGGAGAAGCCAAAGGACTGCATATAGCTACTATACGGATCCATTCTGAATTATTAAACACACCAAAATACAAATGAAAAATAAAAACACTTTGAATGTCTGGAAACTCAGCAATCTGAAGGCGCTCAATGTCATCATGTGTACATAAACACCACTGATTCTCACACAAACTTCACCAAAACACGCTTCCTCAGCCAGCATCTATTATAAAACATTCACAGTAGGGTAGTGCATTAATTTTGACAACTATGTGAATATATTGAACTGCGATGTTATAGCGATCAGTGAGCCGTTTGTTTGCGCATCAATAATAACGGACTCGCGCATGCCTAATGTACGACTTGTGTATGTCACTGTAATCGTCTTTACCTTCATTACAATCGTCATCCATAAAAACCTTTTTAGCGACACTGGTTTTCTTTATCCAACTGAGAGATGTAGTTTGCGTATCCTATGTTCATGAAACGGTTGGGTGTTTTGAGCCGCCATTCAGTCTGTATTTCATAGCGCGATGAGAAACGGTTTGGGCTCAACAATATGTACGAGAGAGGTGGTGCTTTGTTTTATTTTTTTAATTTAATTGATCTTTTTTTAATTTAATGTGTTAATAATAACATTTATGAATTATATTCATATATTTAAATTAATTTTAAGTTGCCCCCAGGAGGATCACTGAGGCCCCCTAGTGGGCCATGGCCCACAGGTTGAAAACCACTGGTCTAGACCTTAGGAGGCTCCAGCACATTTTTATTTATTTGAATTGATTGTGTTTGCTTATTTTTCCTGAAGGAGGCTTTTCACACCGATTGCGGAGGATTAGGGACCGGAGATAGCCTTTTATAGAAGCAGCCTTCGGTACAGAGAGAGAGAGAGAGAGAGCGATAGAGGATCCATTATCAGGATCTGCCTGACAATGAGTCCATCAAGCAAAAACATCAGCTCTGACAAAGCTAAATTACACAGAGAGAGAGAGGAGCGCTCCCTTACCCCATGTGCACATTGCTTTCAATTATGCTGCTCGCCCAATTTACGGCTGATTTCAACAGGGCTTGGCCTGGCCAGATGGTCCTGCTGTAAACTCTATTTCTCATTTAGGAGTCATTCTCCAGGCCACGGCGTTTGTTTAGCATCTAATGGAAAATCTCACACTCTCCAACATGGATGTGTGTGTGTTATTTCCTATTCTGTGCATGAATGCATGCATGTCATTATACACACTTTCCCCTCCGCACCTCCTTGTCCTCAGCTTTGACGCGCTAGGTTCTACAAGGCCAAAGCTCGTCGATGTGTAATCTGTGCCCTGAGAAGTATGAACTCCCTCTGCTTTTATCCTATCAAAAATGAGAGACCAATTTAGCAGATGCTCATGCCTCGCCTGCCTGAGTTCCACGGGCCCAGTGAAGAGATGAAGCATTTTCTGGCTAAACTCTCGCTAGCTGTCCTTTTTGGTGGTACAGCTGTCATACTGCTTGAACACCGAACCCATACGTCCAGTAAATAGTCATTCCCGCAGTGTAGCAGAACAGCCTGTTTTCAACTAGAATGTTGCCATTAGCTAGGTTTCCATTCACTTATTCTGATGCAAATAGTTTAAATATTCTGTGAAAATGTAATTCGGCAAGACGGCATTATAATGGGAACACATTTACCGAACACATTCCTAGATGCACACACAAAAAAAAATAAATAAATAAATAAAAAAAATTAATTTGACTTTGCAACACTTATTTTGTCTGCACGCTCAAAACTGCAAGTAATTTATTGGTTTATAATTTAATTTATTAATAATAATAATAATAAAAAAAAGATTTTATGCAACTTCCATTTCTCTTCAACTTTTCTGGAATGATTTGTTCACATGAGTTGGAAATGCTGTGTTATTTGCATTCATGTCTTATGGAATTAATTGAATAATTTGTATGCTTTTTTTAAATGGGTTTTGTGTTGATTCTGGAAAAAATTTATTTATATAAATATGGTGAATAGTATGGAAGCTTGTTTCTGCCATGAAAAAAAGAAGTAATTGCTACTTTTTATCTCACAATTCTGACTTTTTTTCTCAGAAGTGCAAGATATAAACTCACAATTGTGAGTTATAAAGTCAGAATTACATGATATAAAGTCACAATTGCGAGTTACAGTCAGAATTGCGTGATATAAAGTCAGAATTGCGAGTTATAGTCAGAATTGCGTGATATAAAGTCAGAGTTACGAGTTATAGTCAGAATTGCGTGATATAAAGTCAGAATTGCATGATATAAAGTCACAATTGCAAGTTAGTCAGAATTGCGTGATATAAAGTCAGGATTGCGAGTTAAAGTCAGAATTGCGAGTTATAGTCAGAATTGCATGATATAAAGTCAGAATTGCGTGATAGAAAGTCAGAATTACATGATATAAAGTCACAATTGCGAGTTATAGTCAGAATTGCGTGATATAAAGTCAGAATTGCATGATATAAAGTCACAATTGCAAGTTAGTCAGAATTGCGTGATATAAAGTCAGGATTGCGAGTTAAAGTCAGAATTGCGAGTTATAGTCAGAATTGCGAGTTATAGTCAGAATTGCATGATATAAAGTCAGAATTGTGAGATATAAACTCGCAATTGCGTTGTAATGTCCAATTGTGAGATAAAAAAAAAGACTAACGTTTTTGAGTGGCGTTGCGAGTTTGTATCTCACAATTCTGAATTTATAACTCGCAATTGCATGTTATAAAGTCAGAATTGCAAGATATAAACTCAATTCTGAGAAAAAAGTCAGAATTGCAAATTTATGTCTCGCAATTCTGACTTTATAACACACAATTCTGACTTTACCGCTCGTAATTGTGAGATGAAAAAGTCGAAATGACCTTTTTTATTTTTTTATTTAGTGGTGGAAACAAGCATCCATAGAATAGTGTCAAGATTAAACGCCTAATAGCATTAACAAATTGGTCTAAATGTTTAAGATGTGTAAATGTGACTGATTTAAAACATTTTGTTAATGACAGGTGTTTGAATTCTGCAGAAAACTGAAGTGTAATCTCCTTGAGTGCGGATTTCATGAAGGTCTTGTCATTGTACAGTAGCCAATATAACTGATAACAGACAGCCCCAAAGTCTCCTAGAAAGTTTCCATCTCTCGGTTGACCTGCTTGTTCCTCCACAGCTGGTCAATTAGCTTCCCCTGCGCCGGAGATGATAGACCTAGACAGTTCACTTCCTGTTGGATCCGCCTGGCTCAGGCCGCTGGCCAACTGACCAGCAGGTGACCGAGCGAACCACAGGACCCTGGGAAAGATGAATAATTCTGCTAACACATCAGGACTGAAATCAGTGGGCTAATTGCAAAAGCAATTTGATATGGTTAACAAAGACTGGGCAGAAGAGAGGACTGTCCTTCCAGGTCAGGGACTTTCCACTGAGCCGAACAGAGAGATTTTCAGGGCCAGATGTTCAATTACAGCTGATGCCCTTGTGCCAAGCGTTTAGGCGAGGTCACTCTCAAACCCCTTGTTGTGTTTGAGTTGGGCTTACACAAAGCTTTTGGAGTCCTCTGCGGTCACGTCTTTTCACCTTGCTTGATTTTTTTCATGACCTCTAACCCCTGAGCCACAGTCATTTCACAGATAAATGACTGGATTTTCTCATGTCTTCTATGATTTTTCATGAACACAAAAATTTATCACATTGCATTGTATTTCTGTGATGGCTTACTAGGGTTGCCATGATAACACAATTATTTATTTCGTTCTGATACCAGCTAGTACCATGAAACATCTTTTCAGCTTTTCAGCTTTAGATCATGGGATAACTGGGTCATTATGCAAGTTTTATGTTTTTTACTTGTAACATCAGACTTTCATGTTTAATTATTAATGACTGGGTACATTTTGTCGTCACAGTCAGTAGGCGATTCTGGAATTGAGCGTATCACCAGTCCTGCCTCCCTCTAAACTGTATATACTGTACAATTTTATATATAGCAAGTCCACAAATCATACTGTACCTCAGATCCGTCATTTAAGGCAGTTGGTGCCACGTTTCAGGAAAAAGACCCTCAGTTCTGAGAGTGGATCGAGGAGCTCCCTCAATCCCGCAACAGGATTGACCACGTTCCAGTCAGTCTGAATTAGGAGCACGAGACGGGCTGGGCCGGGCCGAGCAGAACATCTGAAAGGCATTAGCTCTAATCAGCGACTGGCTTTCTTGGTTTCTTTAAAGTGAGGATGTACGTGGCGCTCCTCAGGCATGCAGAGAGGACTGCGGGACGGATAGCCGTGACGTCGAGGTCTTTGAATGCGTGGGGCGGCTTCAGACCACCAGTGGGAAAACCTCCAGACTCTGAGCATTGGTTTAGGAGCTCAATCCGTGATTGATGGTGTGTCTGTTGTGTAGCGTAGCTGCAGCTCGCAATTACGGTGAAGCACGCTCACCACTGGAAAAGTTGAGCGTATTTTAACATCATTAGCATTGGGGTATTAGCCTGAAGTGAACAAAGAGCCAGTGGAAAACAGGAGCTTACTTGAGTCTTTTAGTTTTATTTCTGGTTTGCCTTGAACCTCAACAAGAAATAAGAGTAGAAAAGCTATGCTGCTACTGTAAGTGTTTTTATAAAATTAATACATGAAAAGGAGAGAAATATGTTCCATCTCTAAAACGCAGAGTAGAACATTGAAAATATATTATTAACGTAATGTTATTTCCTGCGTACTGATTGATAGCTAAGAGAAAGAGCTAAACTTAGCCTTGAACCGTTGGGCACCCTTTGAAGAAGATACTTCATGTCAGCAGATCTAGCCTCGGGCAGAAGCTAATTTCGTGAAGGCTTATAGAGTGGACATTTATGTTGCTTTCTTTTTTCTTTGAGGCCTATATTATATCTGATGCCGCTCTCACTGAAGCAAGGATTTGATAAATAGACATTACTCCCATAGAACAAAGAATGGAAGAGGACCTCTAAATGCCTCTGAGTCTGATTCAGATTGACTTAAATTGAGTCTGTGCTGTTAACCGAGGCCTTTTCTTCCAGCTCTTTAAATATTTCATCAAGCACATATTGGTTGATATATACAGACTATTTGTGTGTGTGTGTGTGTGTGTGTGAATTATGTAGAATATAGTGTCTATAATATATAGAGAGGTGGGAATTCATCCATATGAAAACGGTCGAGTAGGAACCCTAGAGCTACAATGACACCAATGATATATTTTATATTTTATTTATAGAATTAAATCTGGATTGCATGTCTATGAATGCCATGCAGTGTCACCCTAATCTTGATTAAAGGTAGTCTTATTTCCAAACTTCAGTCAACAATATAAGACAATACAGTAAAAAGTGTTCCAATGAGCAAGTATTAAATATTCCCTGTTGAAAAAAAGAAAAAGAAATTACAACTTAAATGCATGGTTGCAAGTTAAAAATTCAAATTTATTAATTTAATTAAACATTTTAAAATGCAAACATTATTTTGATGAGTTCTGTTGGCATCATAATGTTGATCATTACATTATATTTGAACTGAAATAGATAAGATTAATTGGTTCCAGTGCCAACACTCAATTATGTTGAAATTAGTTGAAACAACTTATTTTTTTGAGTGATCAACTTAAAAATTTGCGTTTATGCTATAAATTAAGTTCCTCTAACACTGTAGTTTGTTGGTTGTATAAACATAATTTAATTAGAAGTTGTCATAACATTTCGCTGAAAAACGTAAAACTTTTGGCCATTCATTTACTTGACAGTGGCGTTTTGAGGGCCTGAAAACGCAGACTTTTAAAAACGGGTTTCAAAGTGCACATTTTTGAAAACGATATCATTATTGTGTTTGTGTAAACTACAAAAACGTGAATTTGTGAAAAAGGTGACGTGATGTGTATGCGTACTAGTCTATAGGTGCGTAGTGTTTCTTTACAAAGTGATATCGCCATCTACTGGCCTGGCATGAATAATACAGCTTTTTTAGTCGTTTTCGCAGATCTGTGAACGGGGATCGTTTTGACAACGTTGTCGTCTGTACGCAAAACGTTTCAAAAAATGCAAAGGAAAGGTTTTTAGTACATCATTGTCGTGGGAACGTACCCTAAGACTGTCGCGTTAATTTCTTTTTTTGAGCCAACACATTTATTTTTAATGCATCTTAAATCAGCCTGTGGTTTGCAGGTCTTGCTGATTTGATTGATTTAATTGGAAATCTAAGATGTTTTACATTGGTTTTAGCTGGTTTAAACTGATCTCACAGCCTGGTCTAGCTTTTGTTGAGATGGTTTATTTGGTCTGCAAGCTGGTCTCCTTGCCTTACCAAAACCCCTCTAAAACCAGCAAAGAAACCAGAGACCAGCGAACCAGTTTAGGCTGTTTTTAAGCAGGGTTGTGTTTACGGACAACCTCTAATCATACCATTTGTTTAGGAGATGTGTGATATTACCTCTCTAAACAATTAAAATTTCAATTTTGGGACATGGGTGTGGACCTTTTTTTACTTGTACTAGTAAGCAACCATATAGCAATGCCCCCGGCAACCATCTAAAATAGCATCACCTAGGAGCAGATAGTTTTGTATGAGCAAGCACCACTCACATTTTTTCTTTCTGAAAATAGTGTTTTTTGTTGTCTCTGTAACTTTCCTACTCAGAGTTTTTTTCAGTCCTCAGTAGTCCGCATCGGTGTCTGTGTTCATTGCTCAAGTCCGATGGCTTCAGTTCTCCAGAGTATTCTTTTATCAGCTTAACCCAGCTGGGCCCAGCACACTTCTGTGGAGAAAACATCAGACCACTGGAAAAGAGACTCACTGCTGCGTGTGTGGGTGAGACCGAGTTATTAAAGGAGAAAGAGAGAGTCCACGCATGGGCTTTTCCATTAGCCAAGAGCAGCTTAGCTTGTAGCTTGTGGCGTCTCGACACACTCTTTTATCCTGCACCACCAAAACGTCACTCTCGTACCAAATTTCAAACGAGATTCAATCATCACCCTGGTGCTGTATTCAAATCGAATTTCAAATTAGGTGAAGTTGATCTTTTAGGGCTAAAATGAAAATACTTATTGTTTACCTGCTTTTTTAAATAAAACAGAATGTCCAAGCTGCTGTTTCCACACAATGAAAGTAGAATCATTTACAATTAGACTATAGCACGATAACAGCTTCCTAAAAGAGGCCCATAAGACTCATATGCTAGATTAATCTTCTCAAGCCATACAGTATAAAATTTATGTGTGAAATCTTAAAACCTATGGTACATACAAAGCTTCATTTATATAAATGTGCATGTTTTACAATTTTTATTGTGCCATTTGCTGTTCCATCTGCCTGAATCATTAGGCAGCGACCTCTTTAGATAAACTTTGGTGTCTGTCTGCTGTGCGTGTTTCTGTGTTCGAGGCAAAGAGAGAGAGGGAGGGAGGGAGAGAAGAGGTTGGCTGCTCCTGTCCCCAGTCAACAAGTTAATTAAAGAATGATTAACAGAGTTCCTGAGGAGGATACAGTTATTAAAAAGGAGAGCGATATCGTCCATGTATATTTTATCTCAGTTTAAATATCTCAGCTGAAGATGATTTATAATTAGATTTTTGATTCAGAGCTGAGGTCAGAGTTTATTTTTTTCCTTCTAATTTGAAAATGCTGTTTTGAATCACAAAGTTAGATTTGATGCATGTGGAAATGGTGAATATATCTGATTTCATTTGACATTAAACATCACGCTGAACAGGTAAACTCATCTACTCACTAGTCTGCTATCACAGCCTAGAATCGTGCTCTTGCAAACTATTATAACTCAAACCTTCAGGGAAAATGTTTTTTTAAATAAAGACTGAAAGAGTTGTTGGAAGCTTAGTGATGGTGACGTTGAAGTCATGTGACTGTAGTGTAGTTCGTTTATAGCCTATGTTTAGCTTTTGACTTCTTCTGATTGTATTTAGCCTTCAAAATTCATAAAAGTTGTGTTAATTTTGTGAAGATTATCACAATGAACAAAATGTGTAAGAATCATGAGCTTTTGTTGGTCACAGAGCTTATTTTCTGCAGTAATCCAAAAGCCAATGGAAAAATCCTATTGGGTTTTTGTTGAGGGAGCCAATGTGATGCAAACTTCCGGGTTGGCCTTCAAAAATATGTCATCCTTGCAGCGCTCTATGTTCATGTAGTGTTATAGAGCTGTAATGCTAAGAATAAAAGGGAAACACTGGGAGATGAATGGACAGTAACTTGTCCTGATCCCTTTTCTCTTTTTTTCTCCTCAGTTTCTTATCGCTTTCCACTCTTTCATCTATTCGATTGCCTTAATAAGAGAGTTCTCTCCAACATGCATTGACTGGGTCAGTCTTAGAAAATATTATATATATTACGAAGTGTCTATTTACTCTAAGTGCAAATAGCATCCCTTGTTGGCAAATGCTATTTACACTAGCTCCGCCCACCAATGTCTGGTTGGGCCACTCAAGTTTTAAAAAAGACACACTTGGCTTGCTGACCTGGCTTTTAACGCGATCGACGCGGATTCAAATCCGCCTTTTGCCGAGCTAGCTCTTCTCCATTTTCCCATCACATATCACATCAGAAAGCCATTTATTTTCAATAAAAATGAAGATAATGTTCTAAAAGTGTAAATAAACTGATTAACGAGTTCTTGCTGTTTTATTGCCTCTGGTGTTAATTTCTGTTAGAAACTGCAGTGATATGTACATATTGGTACGTATTTTGTGTTTTGCAAAAATGTTGACACAGGTATGTTTTTCCAATGAGCCTGTGTTGATTTACTGATAAATAGCATATTTTCTTAGTGATAGATGCTATTTTCACTTAGTGTAAATAGCCTCTATTTCTATTTGCACTTAGTGCAAATAGCTACTGCCTATATATTATACACTACCGTTCAAATGTTTAGGGTCAGAAAATGAAGTTTTTTAAAGAAATTAATATTTTTATTCAGCAAGGATGCAATCATTTGATCAAAAGTGACAGTAAAGACTTTTACATTGTTACAAAAACATCTATTTCAAATAAATGCAGTTCTTTTGAACTGTTTATTCATCAAAGATTCTTGAAAAATGCATCCTTGTTTCTTAAAAATGTTAAGCAGCACTGTTTTCACCTGTTTTCAACTGTTTTCAGCTTTCATAATAATGAGAAAAGTTTCTTGAGCAGCAAATCATCATATTAGAATGATTTCTGAAGGATCATTCTAAACACATATTTAAAAATATATTAAATTTTAACATCTATTTAAAATGGTAATAATATGTTACAATATAACTGTTTTTACTGTATTTTTGATCAAATATGCAGCCCCGGTAATCATAAGAGTATTCTTTCTAAAATATGAAAAAAATCTTACCATCCCCAAACTTTTGAACAGTATGTTTTTGAAAATGTGTAGGGGAGGTTTTATAGTTCAAAATATCAGAATCTAAACTCACAAAGAAAGTTTTATACAAGTTTGCATGCCAGCTTTACTGCATGAGTCAGAGTGGAATTTAATCCAGTTCCATTACGTTTTTATAAGATAAACCCAGCTTTCCGAGGCCGTGTTTGGTCTCTCATGGCCGGACATTAACACGTCTTCTCGCTAATCTAGCCTTCAAATTGGAACTGAACAGCTTAATGACACATCACAGAGGACTGTGTACTGGAGGCTGTCGTGCGTGCTTGCGCGGGAGCTTCAAAGTGGCCCGTGTGCACTTCAAACGCTCTTTTGAAGTGGAAGGGTATGCGATAAGTCAAAAAAGGGATCAAATTCTGATAGAGAGTAGCAGAACATTAGCATAGGGTGGCACTGAGCCTCAGGGCATGGACTGGCACCATAAACTGTGTGGCACTCAGGCTAAAGGCTTTACGCTAGCGATCAGGCTTCAGTGTAGGATTCTTGGCTTCACTTTTAATGGATTTATAATCTAGCCTAAAAATGCATTTGACGCAGCTTCAGTGTGGCCAGTGAACTTTGAGTGTGGTTCCGCTTGCATTCTTTTTTAGCTAAAAGGTGTGAATTTTCATTTGTTCATAATGCTTTTATTGACAATACAGTATGTGGGTCAATTACTGTATGTTGACATCAATTTTGTCCTGATTCTACGCTTTTTAAAAATGCAATTCATACAAACACTAACTCTTCTATAATGAACGTTTTCAGTTTTTGAATTAAAGGTCATTTTGATCATCTTAGTTTGGTTTATAGTAGTGAAAGATGTGTAGGTGGTATAACTTTCTGGAGATAAAATAATAATAATAAAAAGCTGTGAGGGAGTTATCATGCTTTTGACTTTAGAATACGGTTCCAAATAATTAGTAATTCCTTCTGAAAGATTTGGTAATACTTCAGTCATTACTAGTATGATCTTTACTTTAGAATTAATTATACATTATGCATTATTCACATTAATTATGAACCTGTATATAGTAGTTCTTATAGTCCTCTGGGAGGTATGAAAAATGAGTTATTGATTAGCTAATAGTGAACAACCTCACTCAGCTGAGTGCTATTAGTTAGTTAATCAGAGTTTCTTGTTAGTTAGGAGTATTTACTAGAATGTTTTTATAGCATACTCATTTGTTCCTGTGTAGTTATTCACAGAACAATATTCTAAAGTGTTACCAAATACGGTAACAAATGTATTGCTTGTTGCATTTGTATTGTTATTTAGTTAGTTAATGTTGTAATGTTAACTAATGAGACCTTTTTTTCAGATTATTCAGATATTATATTATCATTATTATTAATATTCAGATATTATATTATCATTGTTGTAGTTTATTCATATTTTCAATGCTTCAAAATTATAATTTTTAAAGGGTTAGTTCACCCAAAACTGAAATTTCTGTCATTAATTACTCACCCTCATGTCGTTCCACACCCGTAAGACTTTCGTTCATCTTCAGAACACAAATTAAAATATTTTTGATGAAATCCAAGAAGTTTCTGACTCCTCAATAGCAATATAACCACCACTTTCAAGGTCCAGAAAGGTACTAAAAACATCGTTAAAGCTGTTGACGTGACTACATTGGTTCAACTTTAATTTTATGAAGCGATGAGAATAATTTTTGTGCGCAAAAACGAAAGAAAAATAATAACTTTATTCAACCATATCCTCTCTTCTGTATCATTCTCATATATTCGGTTTACGTTCAGCGCTTCCAGGTTCTACGTCAGAACGCTGACTCAGCATTGGCCGACACTGATCACGTGAGCAGCACGACGTATCCGTGTGATGCTGACGCAGGAGCCGGTTAATAATAGGCTTGTTTGAGATGCATCAGCGCTGCGCAGACCGATCGGCGTATGACATCAAAGTACCGCAGGAGCGTTTGGAAAGCATACGACTCCTCATGCTTTTGAATCGCTCTTGCGGTACTTCAATTTCATACGCCGATTGGTCGGCGCAGTGCTGATGCATCTCAAACAAGCCTAATGGCTCTGTGTTCTAACGTAGAACCTGGAAACGCTGGACGTAAACAGCGCAAGAGAATGACACAGAAGAGAAGATATTGTTATATAAATTCCATATTTTTGTTTTGTTTTTGCACACAAAACGTATTCTCGTCGCTTCATAAAATGAAGGTTGAACCACTGTCTTTAGTACCTTTCTGGACCTTGAAAGTGTTGATTAAATTGCTGTCTATGGACGAGTCATATACCTCTCAGATTTCATAAAAAATATCTTAATTTGTGTTCCGAAGATGAACGAAGGTCTTATGGGTGTGGAACGACATGAGGGTGAGTAATTAATGACAGAAATTTCATCAACTAACCCTTTAGTTTCAAAAATGTATGAAATCAAATACATTTCTGCATTTCAGAACTTGATTGTTAAAATATTTTTACTACTATTCTCAGATATCCTTATTTGTCATTGTGGACTACTTTCTAAAATATATTATCTGCACATGGATATATGGATATTATACGAGTGATTTGGTTTTGAACAGGTGCAAATCTCACTCACCGGTTTATTCAGAGTCCAGTAATCCACATTTCTGAAATACCAAAAGCACCACAATATAGTGAATTGATATTCTGTGTTGTTGTGTATGTTTAATACATGACGCTAAATTAGTTTTGCACTCCCAAAATAAATCCCCAAGCCATAGAAGATATTAAAATTGTGGCAAAAATTCATTTTTAGGCCAGGTGGTTCCTCTTGTGTGCAATATTGGCGAGCTCATGGTAATACTCAATAAAGCTCAATGTGATTTAAATGGCAATAGGCAGCCCTTATTGGAAGCCTGACCCTTCTTATTCCTGGAGGTTAGTTAAACAGCCCCACAACCTACAGACAAACACACACACACACACACACACACACACACATGCACATGCACACAAATTCTTGTATTTAAGTTGATTGCATTTTGCGTTGGCTCTTTATGTTTCAACGAATATTCATTTGTGACGGAAGTCCTAGTACCCCGGAGGAAGTGACCTGGTCCGGTCCCAGATGGAGCGAGACAAAGCAATAGGTTTTTTTAGTGCTTGTTTGGACTCTTCATGCATAATGTTTCATTACTATATAAATATGAGCTTTTGTCAGTCGCTAAATCAAGCCGCATTCGTCCTTTCCGCTGTGCCTGCGAGCTGTTTACAGTCGTTGTTTCATTAGTATCCGAATGTAAGGCGGTGACATTTCAGTGGGCAATGAACACTGTGAGGAATGAACTTCTCTTGCGCAAGTACATACAGTATGAGAACAATGGGCATTTGTGGCATGTATTTAATCTTGTACAAAGGCAGGCTGGGATCCCAATGCTCTAGTGTTAATTACATGGCTAGTTGAAACATACTCGCATTGTTCGGTCCCCAAACCCTTGGCAGATATTGACGTCCATTGTCTTTCTAACTTTGATGTGCTTTGCACATTGATACTTGTGTACCTCGTATTGGTACTTCATTGGTGCACATTCAAACAATATATTATTGAGTAAGCTCTCGCTTATCCAGACAATAAGTCATATCCAAGCACCGCTTCCATTCACCGCCGTTCCATTTGTTTTTATCTTAATCGCTGTCGTTTGATGAGTCAGGTGTTGTAGCTAGCTGTGTGTCGGGCGATTTGCTGAGATATCGCAGAGTGCTGTCGAACGAAACAAATGCCCATACTCTGGCTTGTAAATGAGGCCCCATTGTCCCTTGTATAATGACTTCATTCAAGCGCTTTATGAAATCCATTTCCCTTTGGATCAATCTGGCTTAATGTCATCCGTCTCGTCCGCCCGCTCTCGCGGTGCGGGACTGTATTAATAACTGTATTGACTGCATTGATTTCTATTGGCAGTCGGGGTGTTGAGGCACCGGGGGACGACGCTTCGCCTGCGACCGCTGCCTGTTACTCTCAGGGCTCTAAATCAAATGACATCTCATTAGAGCCAACGCACTCCCGCTAACAGATTGTTGGGAGCCATAAAAATGGAAACGTGATCAGCTGGGAATGAGGGAAAGGTGGATGTTTTTTTTTTTGTTTGTTTGTTTTTTTTTTTTTTCTGCATTGTTGCATCCCCCATTTTTCGTCCAGTAGGACTTTAAGGTGCTGTATGCTTCAGGGTTTGATGTTTGATGGTGTCTTTGCTAGTCAAACATCAGAGGCTGATTTACAGAATAATCAATGACATGTTGTCAGATAGATGTTATTAGTTACTGAATCCACCAGTTACATTGCTGCATGGGTGGATATGGTAGTTAGGAGAGGACAGGGCGAAAATGTGTTCTCTGTGCTCCCCGTACTCTGCATAACATTTGTCACATGACCTTATGTTTCTATATATGATTCTTCATATACTGTAAGGCTGCCTATGATTAAGAGATTTTTTTTGACAACTTTTTTGGATGTCTGTTTATTTAATTCCATTACATGTATTTTTGTAGGTGTTTTTTATTATTAGACATTTTGGTTGCTATTATTATTATTATTATTATTATTATATTTCACTTTTTTATTCATAATAATAATAATAATAATAATAATAATATGAAAATAAATAAGTGAAATGTATTAATTTAACATTTATTTTTATATTTATTATTATTATTATTATTATTATTATTATATACATTTTATATTGAAAATAGAAATTTAAATAATAATTGACTTATTTTTTATTAAACATTTTGGTTGTTATAATAATAATAATAATAATAATAATAATAATAATAGCAATCAGAATGTTTCATAAAAACACCTAGAAAGATACATTTATTAAATTATAATTTATTATTTTATTTTATTTGCAATATAAAATGTATATAATAATAATAATAATAATAATAATAATGGTAAATATGAAAAAAATAAAAGTGAAATATGAATATATTTATAACGGCAATAATAAGAAGAAGATGAAGAAGAAGAAGAAGAAGAATGGTAAAATTAAAATAAATGTTAAATTAATATGTTTCACTTATTTATTTTCATATTATTATTATTATTATTATTAAGAAGAAGAAAATAAGTGAAATAATAATAATAATAATTCACTTTCAATAATGTGAAAATAAGTTAAATATATTAATTTTACTTTTATTTTTCATTTTCACCATTATTATTATTATTATTATTATTATTATACATGTTATATTGTATAATAATTAAAGAAATGATATTTTAATGTATTTGTTTTGTGTGTTTTTTTTAATAAACATTTTGGTTGCTGTTGTTGTTCTAAATCTGAAAATAAGTTTTTATTTTATTTATTTTATTTTTAATATTAACCAGTTTTATTGTTTATTTATTCTTTATTATTATTATTATTATTATTATTATTATTACATAAAATAAGTTAATATAATGAAAAATGAAATAAAAGTGATTTCTCAGTGATTCACCTTGCACCTTGACATGGCACAGCTTACCCCACTCTATTCTACTCTTTTAGCAGTATGACAGTCTTGTTCTTAAAATGACTTCATAATGGAATCTTACGAGTCTGTGATCTATTTGACATTTAAAGTCTGTGGGATTTTATTCCCAGACTATAAAAGGACATGAATAAAGAAGAAATGAGGACTAATTTTGATGGTCGTCTACAGCCCGTTATTTCATTGGGTTTCTGATTGAGTCAGATTTGTTTTCTGATGACTATATCATGACATTACAGTGGCTCGAAGTGACCTCCACAATATGCAAAAATAATCTAATCATCTCTCCTCTGTTCTTCTCCCTCTGCTTTCCTTTCTGTGATGCACCATCCTTGCTTTCATTAAGGTAAGACACATTTTCTCCTCTGATCTGTGGTCATTCCTGAATGCTTATGCCGCTATTACCACAAACAAGCTCCCTGCATGCTCAGATTGTCTTGATGCCGGGGGTAGCATGTGATCCCTGCTCTTTTTTGCCTCAGTTTAATTTAGCCACCATTGGTTGCCAATACTAAGGGTCAATTCACCCTGCCCCCACATCTCCAGGAGGGCTGCCGCTGATATTGGGGGCTAATCTTTGGCTGGGAATATGGGCTAAATGAACAATTTGAGATGCAGGCCAAGGCCTTGGCTGGTAATGAGGGCATAATGACATTTGGGGCTGGCTGTGTTTTTGGTAATGTGGCTAAGCAATGCGCCAGAGGCTGGTGTGATGACCTCATAGGCTCAGATCATTGCAGCTTTCATATATATGTGTGTGTGTGTGTGTGTGTGTGTGTCCCACTACATGCTTATTGCTCTCTGATCAAGATTTATTGACTGGGCACATCCTGGGCAGACAGCAGGAATTATTTATGAGTGAAATAATAAACATATTTTTCCATTTATTAAATAAATGTTTTTTTAAAGGAATAGTTCACCCAAAATAAAAAGATAAAAAAGGCTCTCCTTTTGTGTTCAAAGGGGAAAATGGCAGACAGGTTTGGAACAACATGAGGGAATTTTGAAGAATCTTCATGCAATGTGTTTCCATACAACAACGTTTCATAGTGGACCCCCATAATAATAATAATAATAATAATAATAATAATAATTATTATTATTATTATTATTATTGTAATATCATCATCATCATCAAAAAAATCATAAGTATTTTGTATTAATAATAATATTAATTGAGAATCCTAATGCAGTGTTTCATAGTGACTAAAAATTATTATTATTATTATTATTATTATTATAGTTTTTATTTTATTTTTTCATTTTATTTAATAATTTTATTTGAAGGAAATTGTTAAATAAATAAATACATACATAAAATAAAAAAATAAAATAAAATAATAAAAAAAAAATAAATAAATAAATAAATAAATAAAATGTAAAAATGAAAAATTTTGTTCCAAACCTGCATATTCTTATTTTGGAAAACAAAAAGAGAATATTGTTGAATTTTCACACATTTTTCCATACAAAATTTCATAACACTTTACAGTAAGGTTTCATTTGTTAACATTAGTTAGTGTATTAACTAACATGAACTAACAATAAGCAATACATGTATATTTGTTAATCTATGTTAATATTAGTTAATAAAAATACAGTAATTGCTTGTTCATGTTAGTTCACAGTGCATTAATGTTAACAAATACAACTTTTGATTTTGATAATGTATTAGTACATGTGAAATTAACATGAACTAAGATTAACACTTAGTTCATGTTCACTAAAGTGGTTAAATAATGTACACTAATGAAACCTTATTGTAAAGTGTTATCCAAAACTATTCCTTCACCAGTACTGCCCTGTTAGGACAATCCTGGGCTTCATTCCCACTGTCCTGCCGCCACTCGTTTCTGCTGAAAGCAGCAGAATTGGAGAACTCATTTTCTAGTTAAATTGTTATTAGATTTGTTACAGATTCCTGGCGATCCGTCTCCAGATCCAGCTCTCATCCTATTAGCATTCCCCACCTTGTAAATTCCTTAGTGACTCTTTGCGAATTGAAAGCATCAGTTATGATGTGGTCTGCCGCGCAGTAATAAATCCAAACGCCGCAGAGACGTGGACAGCCATGTCAATGGTTAGCTGCGCCCGCTTCTAATTCACAGAGCAGCCGTAATTTCTCTCTCTGCGGAGAAAGATAGTTTGTTTATGTCAAACCTTCAGTATGCAAATGCCGTTAAGAATTATAGCTAAGCCAACAGTGTTTCGGTTTTTGCTCTTAAACCAACACTAACTGCTGTACGTCTTTCCTCACACTATAAATGAAGCGACACATCTCATGCTATCTTTCATATGGCTGTTTTGATAAACAACTCTCTCCTGTCTGCTAATGTGACGTGAAATTAATGTGTTGCCCAGTTGCATCTTTCAATTTGTGCCTTCCTGAACTCGCTGTTTGGGCACTCTGTGTCTTGAATGCTCATGAAATCAAAGGAATTGGTTTAGCAATAGCTGTTAGCTTAACAATTTTGGGTCTGCTTCTTATGTTAGCCACAGCTAGTCCTTGTGCGATCCATCCTGGCATTGGAGGAGTGGTTACTGTAATGACATGCTGACCAGTGTGATGAATTGAACAGGAAGGAGGTCATGGTTGCTTGGGCCGGAGGAGTTCCCATAATGACTCGTTGTGAGGGGTGGATGTTCTTCTGAAGGGGCTGTTGGGAGAGGTATAGACTGACCCCGTAGATCATAGTCTTTCATATACTCATGGGTCTTCCATCTGAACCAATTACTGCCTCTCTGGTTGTGTAGGCTTTACTGTGCAAGACTTTGGGTCAGGACCTTCTCTGTTCCTGAGACCCAAGCCCGGATTCAGAGAGATGTCCAAATCAAAGCAAATGGGCCGTGCTACTACAGTGGAGTGCCTGGGCTGTCAACTTACTACTAGTCAGTTATAGTTTAGATTCTCTTTTTGGGGCTCATTTCAAGAGGTTTACTAGAAAAAAAGATGGCAACAGCTAAGTGATGATATTTCATTATCAATTAGTTGGCCGTTGTGTTTAGAGAACCTTATTTCTATGGGACAAAAACACATATTTTACCATTATATGCTTAATGCAATCATTTCCATTATGCAAAACAGTACATCCTAACAGCAAACATGCAGTTAAAGGTCGTCATTGTTAATGGAGCGTAACGGAAGTGGTGGTCAGAATTATTGGCACCCTTGGTAAATATGATCAAAGATGACTGTAAAAATAAATCTTCATTGTTTATCCTTTTGATCTTTAATACATAAAATTAGCAAAAATCTAACCTTTCATTGAAGGAAAAGAACTGAAAGTGTGGGGGAAATCACATTATGAAATAAATGTTTTTCTCCAATACATGTTGGCCACAATTATTGGCACCCCTAGAATTTTTTATGAGTAAAATATCTCTGAAGTGTATTCCCATTCATATTTACATTGTTTTTAGCACACAAGGGTGATCATGAACATGAAATTGTCCAGCCATGACTTCCTGTTCCACAGGAGTATAAACATGAGGAAACACAAAGGCCAAATTCCCTTAATCATTCATCACAATGAGTAAAACCAAAGAATATAGTTCTGATGTGCAGCAAAAGATTGTTGAGCTTCACAAAATAGAAAGTGGCTGTAAGAGGAGGTGAGGAGGAAAGTTTGAGTGGCCAAAGACTCTCCAAGGATCACAGCTGGAGAACTGCAGAGATTAGTTGAGTCTTGAGTCTCAGAAAGCCTAAAAAAAATGATCAAACAGCACCTACATCCCCACAAGTTGTTCGGGAGGGTTTCAAGAAAAATCCTCTGCTCTCATCCAGAAACAATCTCCAGCATATTCAGTTGTCAGACAAGACTGGAACTTCAAACGGGACCGGCTTCTATGGTCAGATGAAACAAAAAAAAAAAAAGAGCTTTTTTGGCAGCAAACCCACCAGATGGGTTTGGTGCACACATGGATAAAAAGTACCCCATGCCCACGGTGTAAATATACTGCTGGATCTTTAATGTTGTGGGCCTATTTTTCTGCTGGAGGTCCTGGACATCTTGTTCAGATACTTAGTATCATGGATTCTATCAAATACCAACAGATAAAAAATCAAAACCTGACCGCTTCTGCTAGAAATCCAATTATGGGCCGTGGTTGGATCTTCCATCAGGACAATGATCCAAAACAAACATCAAAACCAACACAAAAATGTGTCACTGAGCACAAAATGAAGCTTCTGCCATGGTCGTCCCAGTCCCCTGACCTGAACCCTAAAGAAAATGAGTGGAGTAAGCTGAAGAGAAAAAGCACCAACATGGAGCTGGGAATCTGAAGGATCTGGAGAGATTCTGCATGAAGGAATGGTCTCTGATCTCTTGTCAGGTGTTCTCCAAACTCATCAGGCATTATAGGTGAAGACTCAGAGCTGTTATCTTGGCAAAAGGAGGTTGCAAAAAGTATTGAATAAAAGGGTGCCAATAATTGTGGCCAACGTTTGTCTCCAATGTTTTGGAGAAAAACATTCATCTCATAATGTGATTTTTTTTTTTTTTTTTTTTTTTTTTTTTTTTTCCCACTTTCAATTCTTTTCCTTCAATGAAAGGTTAGCTTTTTACTAATTTTATGAATTAAAGATCAAAAGGATAAACAATGTAGATTTATTTTTACAGTCATCTTTGATCATATTTACCAAGGGTGCCAATAATTCTGACCACAACTGTATGTGTGTGTTTTTACAGTAAAACTGGTAATATTGTGAAATATTATTACAATTTAAAAGAACTGTTTTCTATTTCTAATATATTTTAAAATGTAATTTATTTCTGTGATGTCAAAGCAGAATTTTCAGCATCATTACTCCAGTCTTCAGTGTCACATGATCCTTCGGAAATCATCCTAATATCCTGATTTGCTGCTCAAGAAACATTTCTTCCCCTTCCTCTTCTTCATCGTCGTCTTCTTATTATCAGTGTTGAAAACGGTTGTACTGTTTAATATTTGTGTGGAAACCATGATTTTTTTCAGGATTTTTTTTGATGAATATAAAGTTCAAAAGAACAGCATTTATTTGAAAACAAAACAAAACAAAAAACACATTTATAACATTATAAATGTCTTTACTGCCATTTTTGATCAGTTTAATTTAATAATTTCTTTAAAAAAAAATCTGACTGCATTGCCCTGTTATTCTAAGGTCACAAAATATTTCAGTAGGGCCACAATGAGCCTGACTTCCATGAAATTTCAATAATCTGTATGCATTTTTTTCCCACACTGCTTGTATAAAACTCTGTAAATGGCCTGTTTTGTTTGATCTAAATAGCGAGAGGCAGATTACACCATCCGCTGTGCAAGCAGCATGCTGGGTTTGTACTGAAATAAGTACTTTAGAGAATGACTGTAGTCAGGCAGTCTCTCGCTGGGCATGCATGCTACAGCACTAGCCTTGCTAATCTGATCACCTGCGTCAGCCTCACCTCAGGTCACGCACGCACCTTCACGCCTGGCACACCACATCACAACAATCCAGCTCTTGCTGTGTAATTTCTGTCTTTCTTACATATTGTTTTGGCTCGATCATGCTAATCCAAGCTATCATGCTGTTTCACAATACATATTTGTACAAACGAGTGGTACTGTATTTTGTATCCTGGGTCAGGCTTGATTGTGTTTCCACAGATAGTCTTACAAGGTGAAATGTTGAAGTTTGTATCAGAAGGCTTCTCAAGTTGCTGTGCTAAAGCAAAATCTCTGATCCAAAAGAGCTATACAGTCACTTGTGTTTTGGGTTGAAGAAAGACAAAAAAGCCAACTGTTTTACAGATTTAGGCTATGTCTACATTAATCTGGATACATTTGAAAATGGTGTTTTTGTTTCAAAATGATCTCTGTTCACACTAGCATTTTCCAAAAGTTTCTCATTCAAATTTAAATGTCAGAAAATGCTTAATCATATAACTGGACGTGTGTAAAAAAAAAAAAAAAAAATAGGGATGTCCCATGTTTTTTTTTGTTTTGTTTTTTTCAATCCGATCTGAGTCATTGAATATTGAGTATATGTTGATACCGAGTCCCGATCCGGTACTTGTATTTTCCTGGAGTTGGGTAGATGTAAACATCTGTTAGAATGTTAGACATTGTAAACAGACTGTGTGGTCACAATTATGAATATTGGACTACTGATATAAACTTACTGTATTTTGTAGGTACAATTAGCAGAATAATTGCAACATAAAAAAAAAAAAAAGGTGGATAAGGTTAGAAAGCATGAAACTTGTGGTCAGAATGCCAGCCTGTCAGTCAAGTAGGAAGCAAGATGCAACCCATACCAATGCATTATGGCAACGATGTCTCAGATAGTCTGATGGCAGATAAAAGCAAACAGTAAATAAATTCATTTTGAGTGATTTTTTTTTTTTTACAGAAGTGTGCATCAAATATGCTAAATGCCAAAAACGTGCGTGTGACGCATCAGAACAGACCTCATTGGTACTCACGTGTCGAGCAAATACATTTGGGCTTCTTCTTTTCCCTTTTAATGGCGGTTAGCAAACCCACTTGAAGTGCATATCGCCACCTACTGCACGACACCTGCATGACAGCTGATGTAAAGTAAAGTACAGGCATAACATTATGACCACTGACAGGTGAAGTGAAGAACACTGATTATCTCTGTTAGTGGGTGGGATATATTAGGCAGCAAGTGAACATTTTGTTCTCAAAGATGATGTGTTAGAAGCAGGAAAAATGGGCAAGCCTAAGGATTTGAGCAAGTTTGACAAGGGCCAAATGGTGATGGCTAGACAACTGGGTCAGAGCATCTCCAAAACTGCAGCTCTTGTGGGTGTTCCCGGCCTGCAGTGGTCAGTATCTATCAAAAGTGGTCCAAGTACGGAACAGTGGTGAACCGGCGACAGGGTCATGGGCGGCCAAGGCTCATTGATGCACGTGGGGAGCGAAGGCTGCCCCGTGTGGTCCGACCCAACAGATGAGCTACTGTAGCTCAAATTGCTCAAGAAGTTAATGCTGGTTCTGATAGAAAGGTGTCAGAATACACAGTGCATCGCAGTTTGTTGCGTATGGAGCTGCAGAGCCGCAGACCAGTCAGGGTGCCCATGCTGACCCCTGTCCACCGCCAAAAGCGCCAACAGTGGGCACGTGAGCATCAAGATTGGGCTTAGTATAGCCAATACTAATCAGTCAAAAAATGCTTAATCTGCCCTAATACCGATCCTTGAAAACTGCTCGGGACATCCTTAGTAAAAAGTAATAAAAGAGGTGATATCGAGAGGCCAGACAAAATAAAGTTACATAATAAAGCTATTCTTCCGGCACAATAATTTTTTAGCAAAATATCCCACCACTTACTTGTGCATCAAGGTCGCAGTCATTCGCCATTCCATGTATGGTCTAAAACAGTGTTTCTCAACCCTGGTTTTGGAGGACCCCAACACTGCACATTTTGAAAGTCTTCTCTGTCTGACACACTGGCTGCATCCAAAATCACATAGTTCTCTACTATATAGTAGGTGAAAAACAGTATGTGACAAAAGAAGTATGTCCAAATTCACAGTATTCATAAAAGAGTAGGTAAAAAAAGTACCCGGATGACCTACTACTTCCGACGAGATTCTGAAGAGTGTATACAATGGACACTTTACTATCCCATGAGGCCACGGGAGAGGATTTGTGAATGGCAGTGAAGCAACGTAACTGACGCTGGTACAGTAGGTTACGTAATAAGGGTAACATGGCAAATGTAGTAGCCTATGTCCTGATTACATTCATACTATATAGAACATACTTTTTTAGTAGTCGCGAAGTAATTACTTATTCAAAATAAGAACCTACTCGAGAGTATGCAGTTTCCGACGCAGCCACTAATTTCAGGTCCTGGAATTTCTTCTTAAGAGCTGATGAGTTGAATCAGGTGTGTTTGATTTGGGAGACATACACAATGTGCAGTGTTGGAGGTCCAAACACTGGTCTAAAACACAATTCACCTCATGTTTTGATGCAGGACAACAATTGTGAGTAAACTGTCATCTTTGCAATATCTTTAGCAACACTTTGAAAGTGAGTAGCACATAGCAAGGACATACCGGTAGAAAACATAGATATATATGCATACAATATGTGTCAAATAACTAAACATGCATCATAGTTTTCGAATACCTCCATTTTCACTGTCCACACTACAATGTGAAAATGGCGTTTTCAAATTTATTCACTGGGAGAACATTTTAAAAAAACTCATTTTTCGCTGGTCAAAAATGCTGACTCAGTGTGGGCCAAAACTTGGAGAAAATTATGTGTTTTTAAATGTATCTGGATAAGTGTAGATGTAGCCTACACTTCCTACAAGCCCACAAGTCCCAGATCAGCTGTTTAATGCATCACTTTGGCTAGTCGGCACATTTTCTTGCCCATTTTCCTGCCCATTTTCCATCCACGAATCTGAAATCCCACAAAAGCGAACTACATTCCCTTCGTGTCATTCCTCATCTTAAACAGGAAGAGGAATGTGACTCTTTTAACAGCACACGGTGACCTGTGCCTAGTTAGCGTCATGAAGACTTACGGCGTCAGACTTCTCCCTATGTCTCTGTTTCCTGGCCTTTTTATGGCCATGTGCCGGACTGCGGGGTCGAGCGTCATGCCATTGCTCAGGCCAGCTGACATTCTCATCAAAGAGCAATTTGCAGTAGATTTTGTGAAAGTCTATTCTTCCAAACCTGCAGGAAAAAAAAAAAAACCCTCAATGTGGAACTCATTCGAGAGCCACTGGTGATCATTTTTCACATAGCTTATATTTGCGATAGATTGTTCTCACCAGCGAGAACGACTGTAGGGGAGATGACATCACTGTGAGGTATAGAGTATATGAGAATAAGATGTTTTGATGCTTTGGAAATTTACAACACTCTTTATGAAACAGACTTATTTAGCATTTGCTGAATGGCTCTTTGCGCACAGGGAGCTATTTATTGTTTGCAATAATTGTACATGGACATGATGAAATATTAATCTGATGACAAATGTAGCTTCAAAGTATCATGTCTTCCTCTATTTTAAGTTCTCTTGCATTTCTTGTTGTTTCCTTGTTCTTCCAAGCGACAGATTCGTTTTCTTGCTGGGCACTCTTTAGCTTCTAGCAGTCTATCAGAAGGTGCTGCGATTTAAAATCTTTTTACTATAGTTGTTAACTGTTTTGAGTTGGATGTCTTGTTAAATATCTTGTATGAAAAGTGAGAGTGATGCAGGAGGACAACAATTTAATTATAGATGAATGAAGGACTACTTGATTGATCAATTCCACAGTTGACCGATCACAATCAAGTATTTCAGAGAGATGCATATTTATTGGCAGTATTTTCTGAATTGTCATTTTTGCACCACAAAGGCCATGATCATATTTCAGACTTAAGGCCTGTTCACATAAAGGGCGATAATGTAGAATCCTTATAAAGATAAGGATAAAGATTAGTGCTGTCAATCAATTAAAAAAAAAAAACGCAATTTTTTTCTGTAATTAATCGCGATTAAAAACATTGATGTTTTTAATATTTTTATATTGCAATAATTTCACAGTTACTCTCCAAATTTATGTACAAACAACGTAACCAGTATATTTTAAATAATTGTTTAATGGCATCTTTTTATGAATGAAGGCCAGTATCACTGATACTAATACTGAAGTATCTATGAAATTGATTTTTTTTAAAACATTAATTATAGACATTCAACATTACAATATAACTGAAAGCTATCAATTTCAACAATTATTAGGCTTTAAAAAGTAAAAAAAAAGTGAACTTAAAACAATCTTTACATGAACCCATTATAATAATCATATTTACCTGTGGCCTTCCTACCAATCTAACAGGTAGGAAATATACAGAAACTGAATAAAGTTATCAAGCACTTAACAGTCTTCACTGCATAAATTATAAATTAAATATAGATTAATCCTTATTATAAAATGGTTAGTTCATGTCCTTGATTCTGAATATTCACGATAAAACACAGCTATGACCGCTTCACCCAATGGTTCTGTGTATCACTACACTACACCCTTAGCAACCACTCTTAGCAACATAAACTGTATGCTCTCAGTTGACATTGTTCATTGAAGCTTACTGTATTATGTAGAAGAGTATTGTGAGAAAGAGATCTAGTGAGCGAGTTTATTATCTGCATTCAGATTTAGCATTTTCCTTCAGGTCAGTCCTATGTTCATAATAAATCATCTGTTTAAATGTCCGATGTATTATCTTGTCCTTTTAACAGTTAAGGGGTTTTCCCATGACTGACAGCGATAGTCAAAGCATTTGTCAGTTGCGTCTTGTTATTTTTTGCTTTAATATTTGTATGTATATTTGTGATAACCGTTTTATAAAAGCAATAAGGTACTCGAGGCTAGTGCTGTATCATGAATAAGTCACGGCTGAAAGGTGTTGTTAGTTCACGATACAGCACAGCCTCTCGTACCTTATTGCTTACTTAAAGCAACCATTTTCTCTGTTACCTTTGTTCTTTGATTAACATTAATGATAGACATCACAGCAAATGGTTTATTAGGCTGCTGTGGCTTTAAGACCTGCCGCTGCTTGAACATGACGCAGATCTGACTCGCATCTCATTCTCACAACTCTTTAAGTTCATTTAAGATGTTATTTAACTCATTTAAGACTGCTTTTATGAGGATACTCGACAAAATGTGCACAGAAAGGCGCGCCAGTATAGTTTTCATTCGCGCTTCAACAAACAATAACACAGAATTATGCCAAAATGCCCAAGTCGTGTGCATGTCACAGACACAACATTCACAGACAGCGCATTCTCGTTTGTCTTGTGGCGCTTATAGTTTAAAATCATTTGCGTGAATAAGAGCATGATCATATAATGTAATTCTAGCCAAATTATGATGGAAAAAAACATTTTTTAACGCGATTAAACTGAAAAAAATAATCACATGCGTTTACGCGCGGAAATTTGACAACACAAATAAAGATATAGTTCTAAAAATCATTCTTAATATTAAAGAATAGCAGAGTCCACACCACAGCTACAATATAACGATAACGACACAGAGAAACAATGTATTTTATCCAGCTGATGAACGATCAAAACATTGACAGCCAATCAGAATCAATCCTGCTATAACAAGCTCGAGCATTTAAAGCAGCAGATAAGCGCACGCTTAGAGTAAACAGAAACAGTTATCGATATAGTTATCATTGTTGGTGTGAATGGGCCGTTATGACTTTTATTGATAATTCTTTTATTAATAATTCCAAATCTCTTATTTTCTTCCTTTCTCTCATAGTATACTGTGCTGTAGTTTCTACTACTCCGGTTTACTCTTGAAATTGGGTATTGCAGCATTGCTAATATTTTTGCCTTCTACCCTCTCTTTTTTTCTAATTTGTAAGTAGTTTTGGATAAAAACATCTGCTGAATGATTAAATGTTAATGTTATGAGAAAGTTATTAACTAGAGTACACAGCCTGAAATTAATCAACAAGTTTGTATTTTGTTGTCATTTACAAGATTAGATTTTTAATGAGGAATAAAAGTACCGTATGTTTTTCTTGTCCTTTCAGTCTCAGCTGTCTTTGAGAAGTATGTCAGGGGGTTTTAGAATGGACAAGGTCAGTTCTGTTAATGAGCTACAACAGAGGCCCAAGTGGGCGTTAAAAGCTAAACTAATCGTAATGACAGCTTGGGACTCTGGCTAAGATGCCATCGAGCAGACGGGATCCAGCCAGAGCCCTGTGCATGACCACAGAAAATCAGATTTTTGCCTGTTACACTCGCACAAACACGCTTACACACATATAGTGACCAGACGTGGACCGTATCATCTTCAACACTCAAGAAATAATGTGCAACTGAAACTCGGCCAATCCAGTAAATATGGTCAAACACACACACACACAGACAGGTATTAATACCCAGACACCGGCAACCATAATTTACTTTAGGCTTATAGTCTCTCCATCTCAGGACCCCAAATTCTTTTTCTATTATTTGAAATTCCATCTTGGGTGGCAGTGGCCCTGGCTCTCGGCTTATAATACAGTTTATTAAAAAAGCTGCCGCATTTGATCTTTGTGGGGGGAAGCAGGGGTCACACGGGGACTGTAACCTGTGTCATCTATAATTCATTGCAGGAATATGCTCTTCTTACCCAGATTAAAGTTTAATAACTCCTGACACAGCCTTGAGTAAATACTCTTTTTGTGTCGGTGTGTGGTGTGCGTGTGTGTTAGGGGTAGTGGAAACTCAGAAGATGCCGGATCGTCTAAGCCCGGCTAAAGCCAACAGAAGCCCGGAATCAGCAGGCCAGGTCTACTTACTGCTGAAATGTGTTTGCGGCCAGATAAGGGACCGGCGTGAATGGGAGCAGCGAGAAATGTAGCCCCTATCTGCTGTGGGTCTTATTGTGCGTGACAGAGATTAGATGAGCAGAAATGTAATACCTCTGGAACGGAGGCAGAGGGACCTTTCGCAGGAAGTTTGTGTCTACGTCTGCAGGAAAACTCGGATAGGAGGAGAATAATTTAATAGTTTTGCTCATCGCTCATATTTAGCATTAATGATTTGAACAAACCCCATAATAACTTATACAGTGTTTGTGCTACAGGAATGAATGGTACTATATACTTACTGTATCTAAGCAGTCAGGTGTTTGTTGTTATAGTTGTTTTTGCCTGGCGGACCCTAAAATTGGAAAACCTTTGCAACTGCATAGTAAAATGCTAAAACCAACCATAACACTTTTCAACCGCATAGCAACACATTAAAACCAGACAAGACACTTTAGCAACAGAATAGCAGAATGCTAAAATTAATCAGAAAATATTAGCTACTGCATAGCAACACACTAAACTAACCAGGAGCGTGTTTCCCAAAAGCATTGTTAGCCAACTATGGTCAAGTCAAGTCACCTTTGTTTATATTGCGCTTTTTACAATGCACGTTGTTTCAAAGTAGCTTTACAGTGATAATTGGAACATAAAGTAACAAAGTTTGTTTTGGCTGTACAGCAGCTGTAGAAGAAAATAGTATCATTGTCCAGCTTAAGTTCAGTATTGATTCATTTCCAAAAATCATTAGTTATTAATTTAGTTCAGCATAGTTCAACGATCAATGTAACATTCGCAAACACCGTCGCAAAGTTGTGTGGTTGGGACGACAGCTCTCGACCTGTGGTTAGAAGCATAGTTTGTTGTTTGCATGACATGTGGACTTAATAAATTGCATTATCTTGAGCAAAATAAGCAAGCTGACATTCAGTACAATCTATATGTATAGAAATATCTATATATAGAAATGTAATTTACATCTTTTAGTTTGTCTAGAGATTTTTGAAGTGCGCACATGCGTTCGTGTTCTAGTACATAAGAACGAGCTTATGATCGAATCTGGAAATAAAGCAAAACAACTGAGAAAAATGAGAATTAAACTTCAGATGCCATGTCCGTTGGATCTGCCATTAATTCGATCTCAAACAGATTATTTAATAGACGTTATGGTTAACCTTGATTGTAAGGTAAGGTAGTTACATTGTACTTGCTTAAATTTATACTGAGTAATATTAATTAACTACACGTACTTACTATAGAGTTATGGTTAGGGTTTGGTTTAGGGATAGTTACTTGTAATCAGTGTTGAGGAAAGTTACTTTTAAAAGTAATGCATTACAATATTGCGTTGCTCGCTAAAAAAAGTAACTAATTGCATTAGTTACTTTTTTATGAAAAGTAATGCGTTACATTACTTTTGCGTTACTTTTTCTCACCTGGGCTGGGATTGCTTGTTTTATAATAAAAAATAAATAAAATAAAATAAAATAAAATAAAATAAAAATAGTTCTATTTTTGGCAAATGTAAAGGCCCTTTCACACCGAAAGTGAAATGAATAAGCCTCAGACTGAAGGAAATGCATATTTACGCCTGTACAGTAGAGGGCGCAGCTCAAACAAACCTTTCAGATTAGGATAAAAGAAGAATAGGATACAGAAGAAAGAAGTTCAACACTCTTATTTCTAAATCTAATCTAAAGTATTTTTGCTTATTAGTATGGTTGAATTAAATCACTGAAGGTCAGTAGCAAAGACATTGGTTAATAAAGTGAGATTAAATACATGAAGTATATTTGTGTAATTTAATATAGTTAATTATTACATGTTTGTGTAAAATTCTGAGATTGCATTTCATTGTTTTTATTCATTTTAAGGAATACTGAATGTTTTTGTGCAAGTGAGATAAGTAAATGTTCACATTTACTCTAAAACTACAATGAGCATCATGTTTCCACACAGCGCACACAACACCTCTTTATTTTTTTATCAACATGGGGACAGTAATCAACATGCTTGAACAAATGTGCAACAATGCGGTTTCAGGAATAAGTCGTGACTAGCTAGTTGATTTGGTTTAAAATCTATTTTTTCTTCTCTTCATTTCAGAGAAGCTTGGTCTGGTGTGTGACACACACGCACACACGTACACAAAGGTCTTTGTGTTATGTTTTGATTATCTTGCCTCTCTGGAGCAGCACATTACACAGAGAGAGGTCTGCATTTGTCAGTTGCTTTGTCATTGTTTTGATGGCTTGCCATGTTTATAGCTGCCATTTAGCCGGCAAGAAGCAAAGGGCAAGGCAAACTGGGATAGAGGAGGACTCAATGGCCACTGCTCGCGGCCGAATGCACATTGGGATTACACCTGTCCATCAAAGGCCGAACCCTGCTCTATAATTACAAGATCCTGCTCTTTTTCCATACATTGCACAGACAAAGAGCACCTCTATCCCTTCCTTTGTGCAAAGACATATCCCTAACATGATCAGATTTGAACTTTTGCAATCGTAGCTCCTATGCCTTTCATTTTCATGTATGCACAAACTGAGTGGTGAATAACTATAAATCATATCTTCATATGAGCGTAATGTTTTAACTATTTATATAAGCATAACTCCTTTCAGTGTATTGATCAAATGACACAATTCACAATCTCTTCATGAATCTGCTGACTTTAATGAACCTGTTCAAACATCTGATTCACTGATTCATCATTAACCATAAGTGTTCCCAAAAGTCCATACAAGGTATGAGTTGTTGTTTTTTTAAATACTTTGAATGGGGAATTTTAATATCTATAGTTGAATATAACTATGCCTTTGTTTAGTGATATAAATCAGTTAATGAGCATTATTTATATATTATTAGTGTTATTATCTTATTTTGAATTATATATTTTATTTTTTATTTTATATTTTATACATTAAAACAATTTGTTTTGTAAATGTGTGTACTTTATTTTAGTTTAGTTTAGTTTAGTTTAGTTTAGTTTTTGTTTTTTGTTTTGTTTTGTTTTGTTTTGTTTTGTTTTGTTTTGTTTTGTTTTGTTTTGTTTTCGTTTCGCTTCGCTTCGCTTCGTTTCGCAACTTCAACTTATGCCAAGGCAACATTTCTCATTTTCGTTTAAGTATTTTATCTAATATTTATATTTCATTCTATTTTCTGCTTCAAAAGATTTTTAATAGTTTTCACAGTTTTACTCCAAAATAGTTCCTGTTTGCAATTCAGTTATTTATATATACTTTGCAAACAAATTCATATTTGAAATGATTCGTAGACACTTCACTACTACCCGTAACATATTACATTCCAATTTGTGTAGATGACTTAAGAATAGGTTGAAAAAGTGGGCATTTTTTATGGACACCACATTGGACCAACATATGAATATGAACCTTAAATGAACTCCATGTGGGAAAAAAATTGTAGCAGTAGTTTACCAGAGCTCTGCCACATGGAGCACCTCGCCCACTTTGGTGACACTTGGCACTCACTCAACTAATTAACCCCGCTAATTGGCTGTGAGAATAGTGGATTATGGATTGAGAAATCCTGTTTGTCACAGTGATCTCCCTTGATGGAGTCTGCGGTGTGAGTGACAGAACATGTGAGCAAAGGAAGGGAGAGGACGATTCATCTACACTGACGGAGGAGAAAAAGAAGGGCTGATCTCAGAGGGATGGACTCAAGACGCTCATTTCATTTCTCTGTAATGGCTCTTTGAAATCCCCTCTTTAAACCAGAGGCGTGGAAATGTAGTTCTGTCATTTTACCCCTCGATGAGTCCTCTCTGAGCGCGCTTTATGGGCCGGGTTACTGTCTAATGACTGCAATTGGCCCGCTGCGTGTAAAACCGGTCCGGGCAGAGACAGGATAGAGTAGGGGTATCTATCTATCTGTCTATCTGTCTATCTGTCTGTCTGTGTCTTTTGTGTCTATCTATCTATCTATCTATCTATTGTCTGTCTGTCTTTTGTGTCTATCTATCTATCTATCTATCTATCTATCTATCTATCTATCGTCTGTCTGTCTGTCTGTGTCTGTCTTTTCTTTCTATCTATCTATCTATCTATCGTCTGTCTGTCTGTCTGTGTCTGTCTTTTCTTTCTATCTATCTATCAAAAAATCTATCTATTGTCTGTCTGTCTTTTGTGTCTATCTATCTATCTATCTATCTATCTATCTATCTATCTATCGTCTGTCTGTCTGTCTGTGTCTGTCTTTTCTTTCTATCTATCTATCTATCTATCTATCTATCTATCTATCTATCTATCTGTCTGTCTGTCTGTCTGTCTGTCTGTGTCTGTCTTTTCTATCTATCTATCTATCTATCAAAAAATCTATCTATCGTCTGTCTGTCTTTTCTATCTATCTATCTATCTATCTATCTATCTATCTATCGTCTGTCTGTCTGTGTCTGTCTTTTCTATCTATCTATCTATCTATCTATCTATCTATCTATCTATCTATCTATCTATCGTCTGTCTGTCTGTGTCTGTCTTTTCTATCTATCTATCTATCTATCTATCTGTCTGTCTGTCTGTCTGTCTGTCTGTGTCTGTCTTTTCTATCTATCTATCAAAAAAATCTATCTATCGTCTGTCTGTCTTTTGTCTATCTATCTATCTATCTATCTATCTATCTATCTATCGTCTGTCTGTTTGTTTTTCAATCTATCTCTGTCTGTCTGTCTGTCTGTCTGTCTGTCTGTCTGTCTATCTATCTATCTATCTATCTATCTATCTATCAAAAAAATCTATTGTCTGTCTTTTGTGTCTATCTATCTATTTATCTATCTATCTATCTATCTATCTATCTATCTATCTATCTATCTATCGTCTGTCTGTTTGTTTTTCTATCTATCTATCTGTCTGTCTGTCTGTCTGTCTTTTCTATCTATCTATCTATCTATCTATCTATCTATCTATCTATCAAAAAAATCTATTGTCTGTCTGTTTGTCTTTTGTGTCTATCTATCTATCTATCTATCTATCTATCTATCTATCTATCTGTCTGTCTGTCTGTGTCTGTCTTTTCTATCTATCTATCTATCTATCAAAAAAATCTATCTATCATCTGTCTGTTTGTCTTTTGTGTCTATCTATCTATCTATCTATCTATCTATCTATCTATCTATCTATCTATCTATCGTCTGTCTGTTTGTCTTTTGTCTATCTATCTATCTATCTATCTATCTATCTATGTATCTATCTATCGTCTGTTTGTTTTTCTATCTATCTATCTATCTATCTATCTATCTATGTATCTATTTATCGTCTGTTTGTCTTTTGTGTCTATCTATCTATCTATCTATCTATCTATCTATCTATCAAAAAAAATCTATCTATCATCTGTCTGTTTGTCTTTTGTGTCTATCTATTGGAGACCAAGGGTTAGTTCAGTGTAATTCAAAGCAACTTACAAGGTAGGCAGTTGCAATATGTGTAGTCAAATAGATTTGGTGGCCGATATGTTGGAGTAACACATTTGTGCTTGTGTGTGTGTGTGTGTGTGTGTGTGTGTGTGTGTGTGTGTGTGTGTGTGTGTAGTTTTAATTTGCTGTACTAATGAACGATGTTGATCCACTTCTGTGGAGTGACTGGGATCGTGCTCTGCATGCAGATATGACTAAGCCGTTGAAACGGCAGCGAAGAAACAACGTGTCACTTCCTGTTAACCTTACCGACCCCTTGCGAAGCTCTACACAACTATCAGAGGAAAGCACTCAAAAATGACACTGCAGAGTCAAAAGGCAGGCAGGTACAACTGTTGTTTGATTAATTGAGTTCATTCTCTTCGCACCTTTATTCTGTTCATCATGGTAATGGAAGATGCTTGTACATCATTCACAGATGACTAAATATGTGTGGAAGAATAATGCAAAATACTGCTGAAACAACATGAAATATGAATGAATGATAGTGAAAGAGAGCAAATAAACTAGAGATGACAGCTAGAGAATCAATCTTCCTTTGCATTATTTCTTCTGTTAAGTTAGTTTGGTCTTCATAGACTCCTCCTGCCAAATTCGTATTTTTTATTGCTTAAAAAATCTAAATTAGGTAAACAAAAGTTTTAGTACTTCTAAATACAAAACATTTACAATATGCAACCATATAATCACAATTTATTCTTGTTCGCTAACAATTACCAAATTGGCGAAATTAATGGAAAGTATGAAATTATTTGTTCAGATGACTCTGTTAGGCAGTTCTGTTATATTTTATAGATATTTTTAAAGTAATATTTTGAGTAAATAATAAACATATGTCTATAAAAGCATGTTTTTTTGTTTTTTGTTTTTGTTTTTTATAGTATTTTGTTTTTCAAATAAGTATTTTATTTTGCCTATGTATGTTAGTGGGAAGTACATGACAGACACAAGAATCTTGAAGCAGTTTTCTTCAGGTAAATGCTTTGTTTTGTTAAAACCAACATTTTATTAGAGTAATCTGCTATTTGTGCAAAGCAAATATGACCCATTTATATGTGAATGTCAGTACTGTACATTCTCCAGTAGAGGGAGCTCCTCTGCTGATGAATTTTACAGTCTTTCAAGAGAATGTATCATCTCATCTCTTGGAAAAAAAATAAAATAAATAAATAAATAAAATTCTCATATTCCTGTCTGCACTGCAGGGCCGTTATTGATGTACAGGCTGAAGTTTTCACTGCCATATGTTCCAGGGGCCTTCAGGAAAGAATGAGGGATTTGTTGTATTTGTGAATGTGGAAGTGGAGAGGGGGTGAAATTCATTTTCGTCACATGCTTTGGTGCAACTGACCATTTATAGCTGGGCTGTTAATCAATCTCAGGCTAAGAGAGAGAAAATAATGGTGACTTCACACACACACTCACACACACACACACACACACACACACACACACACACACACACACACACACACACACACACACAAGGGTCTTCAGGACACTCACACCCCCCTCTTGTCCATAAGAATTTACAGGGTGGAACTGTATATGACCCTCAGGAGTTGGTAATAAACGTGAGGCCTTGTGGTCTCATAATAATGCGATAGCGACAGAATATCATGCAAAACTCTCCTCTACAAATATCGTAAAACAAGAATGAGGCTTTTATTTGATGTGGTTTTGTTTAGCTGTCTGAACAGAAAGCTTGTATTTTGTAATTCACATTCAAAGTCTTGTAGTAGGACAAACTCTCTGCGTTTGAACTTCTCTAGTGCTAAATTGTCCCAAGTTGAGGCCCATTAGATATAAGTGGTATTTTGAACATTACCCTTTATAATTTTCTGCAAAGTTAAGCACAGATATATGTGTATTATGACACTGCTGGGTGCTGTATATTTAGATGAGAACATCACCCTCTAGTTTGAGAGTTCAAGCTGCTGTGATGGCTATTATATAAAACTACACACACAAAGACATGTGGCGTGACCTCAAAAGCATCTATGGAAGAATGAAGAGCATTGGGTAGTGTAAGTTGTTTTAATGAATCGTTTTATTTTGGATGATTCTTTGAAATTGATAGTTGAAGCAATATAAGCATTAGCCTATATGTAGCTTGTAGCATGTAGCTTCATCAATATTACTTCCACTGTAGATTTTGCAAACTAAGGGTATGTTCACATGACAACAATGAAAAACAGAAAAGTTTTTCCTTTGCTTTGTTTTCATACAGGCGACAACATTGTCAAAACGATCCCCTTTCATACGGATCTGCGAAAATGATTCAAAATGTTGTATTATGCATGCCAGGCCAGTAGATGGCGATGTCACTTTCTAAAGAAACACTACGCGCCTGTAGACTGAACATGTAATACGCATGTGGATGATGTCACCGTTTTCAGAAATTTGCATTTTTGTAGTTTACACAGAGATGGTGTCATTTTCAAAAACTTGCACTTTGAAACTCGTTTTAAAAGTTTGCGTTTTCAGGCCCCTAAAATGCTGTTGTTGTGTAAATGAACGGACAAAATGCATAAAAAGTTTTCCATTTTTAGTTGAAAACAATGTTGTGTAAACAGCACCTCAATCTTTTTCTCTAGTGTCCCAGTTAAAAAAAAAAAAAAAAAACAAACAAAAAAAAAAAACAACCATTTCATTAATAGATCCACATACTCTTTGAGAGTGTATGTGAGTATTTGTGTGTGTATGCAGTGTGTATGACTTTAATTTCTCCATGTCACCCACTTTCTCCCACATCCATCTTGCCGCCTGAGGATGAAGCATCCACAACATCATCTGAGTGTCTAATTTAAACCTCTCGGGAAGACACGTATGGGTATTTTTCAAAAACACGCATCCGCATCCGCATGTTTTCACACCCAGCATGCTGCCAGATTTTCCCCCCGTCCACCATTCTGTATGGTGCTGTTGCCGTAGCAACACCGTTCGTGTTTAAAGAGAGTCATATATTTACTTAATGTTGCCCTCATATCTTCAGCATGGCCATTAGTCTTTCTGAGGGCAACAGACTCCAGAATTTACTACCTCCCTCACTGGGGACTAACAACTTGTAAATGACTTCTTTCTTTTCCCTCTGCAGTTTTGCTCTCCTTTTTTTTTGCAGTTTTTACATTAAAATTGGTGTTTTGTAGCTGTTGGTCCATGTCTGTTAGCTTTGAGGTTGTCTATACACTAGTATATTCCTAAACATTTAATTTTAGCAGATATCCGCATTCAAAATGTCTTTCTCTTCAGGGAAAAAAAGACCAAAAATATTGATGACTCAGCTTGATTCTGTTGTGTCATCATTGGCAATAATTTCTGTCCTGTTGTTTTTTTTTTGTTTGTTTTTTTCTTTAATTAAAAAAGTGTCAAAACCCAGAATGCAGGTTTACAAAGAATTATGAAATATGTAGTTTATAGAAAATGATGAGAATCTGGTACCCAATTGGAGATCAGCAAGCATGATGCTCCCTAAATATCTCCACACAAATCTGTGGCTTTCTCCATAACACTCCTCATTTGTATCTGCCCTAAATCTTGCATCATAGCATCATGGCATTAGCCGATTCCCGTCATTATGCTTGCCGATAAGGCTGCTTTTTAGGGCATGATTATATCCTCAGGAAAAAGGCGGCCGGCTTCTCCTTTACCACTGCAAACTAATCAGCCCCCCAAAAATTACTTATTGATCTCTGGTTGCAGTGTGCGGAGAGGGATTTAGTGTGGCCGGGTCATGGCAGGAGCCGTGTGTGTGTGTGTGTGTGTGTGTGTGTGTGTGTCTGTGTGTGTCTCTCTGTGTGTGTGTCTCTCTCTCTCTCTCTGTGTGTGTGTGTGTGTGTGTGTGTCTCTGTATGTGTGTTTATACCAGACCTTTTGAATATAGACAGACCTTTTATGTCATGGGATCATTGAATATGAATCAATTTCAGCCAAAACTCCTTTTAATTGCCCTTTACCCCTGAATAATCATCATAACAGACCTATTTGGGATAAACCAAATTGAGAATCCACTTCGCACTAATATAATCAGCGCTTAGACATTTTCTACATCAAAGTCTATTTTTCATAAGAGTACAGGGCATTGAAATAGATTTTTCAGACATTATATTATGGCTAGATTTCCAAATAGCTGAATATTTATATTGCCAATGGAGAAAAAACAGAACTGTGGAAAACTTAATGAACAGCCTCCAGGCCGCAGATCAATACAGTCATTACATGTATGTGTACAAGTAGCTTGTTATTTTCATAGAAGAAGCTGGTTTATTTACATGTACATATTTTATTTGTTCATGCAACAAGCATGAGGGTGGTTTTGAGGGTATGTTACAGTATGTGCAGACAGTGTTTGGGTCTGTACTGTCTCTGTGTCAGGGCTCATTGATCCGGGCTGTGGGAGATGAATGGATTAATTACAGGCACAGTGAGCTGTGGGACTACAGGCAGCCGGGCAGGAGACGTAACCGAGGGGCCGGGACGGAGAAAAGCCGTTACGGGCAAATTGAACACTGTTAATGAATGTAGCGTTGCCTGTGGCTCCATCGCTGGTCCCTGGGTGTGAAAACTGGGCCATGCATTCCTCTGCCGCCCCCTGGGAGCAGGAATGAAGGATGGGTGATGCCCCCGAGGTCTCCTTCCAATACTATACGAACAATTCCAAAAAGCAGAACCAGAAATATCAGAAGATTTGGTTTAGTTACAGTTTGGTTTATTAACCAAAATGTACAATGGTTTTCTTTGAAGTACCTCGGAAGGCCATCTAAAAACATGAATTACATGTGAATTACATTACTTGTTTTTATTTACATACTTAAATCATTTCATTTAAAAGATATTTTGGTTAGTTCACCCAAAAATGGGGAAAAAAGTCATCAATTACCCTCATGACGTTCCAAACCTGTAAAACTTTCGTTCATCTTCGAAACACAAATTAAGATACACTATATTGCCAAAAGTATTGAGACACCCCTCCAAATCATTGAATTCAGGTTTTTCAATCACTTCCATGGCCACAAGTGTATAAAATCAAGCACCTAGGCATGCAGACTGCTTCTACAAACATTTGTGAAAGAATGGGTTGTTCTCAGGAGCTCAGTGAATTCAAGCGTGGTACCGTGATAGGTTGCCACCTGTGCAATAAGTCCATTGGTGAAATTTCCTCACTACTAAATATTCCACGGTCAACTGTTAGTGGTATCATAACAAAGTGGAAGCAATTGGGAACAACAGCAAATCAGCCACGAAGTGGTAGGCCACGTAAAATCACAGAGCGGGGTCAGCGCATGCTGAGGCGCACAGTGCGCAGAAGTCGCCAACTTTCTGCAGAGTCAATAGCTACAGACCTCCAAACTTCGTGTGGCCTTCAGATTAGCTCAAGAACAGTGCGTAGAGAGCTTCATGGAATGGGTTTCCATTACCGAGCAGCTGCATCCAAGCCTTACATCACCAAGTGCAATGCAAAGCATCGGATGCAGTGGTGTAAAGCACACCGCCACTGGACTCTAGAGCAGTGGAGACGTGTTCTCTGGAGTGAGGAATCACGCTTCTCTGTCTGGCAATCCGATGGATGAGTCTGGGTTTGGCGGTTGCCAGGAGAACGGTACTTGCCTGACTGCATTGTGCCAAGTGTAAAGTTTGGTGGAGGGGGGATTATGGTGTGGGGTTGTTTTTCAGGGGTTGGGCTTGGCCCCTTAGTTCCAGTGAAAGGAACTCTTAATGCTTAAGACATTTTGGACAATTTTATGCTCCCAACTTTGTGGGAACAGTTTGGGGATGGCCCCTTCCTGTTCCAACATGACTGCGCACCAGTGCACAAAGCAAGGTCCATAAAGACATGGATGAGCGAGTTTGGTGTGGAGGAACTTGACTGGCCTGAACAGAGTCCTGACCTCAACCCGACAGAACACCTTTGGGATGAATTAGAGCGGAGACTGCGAGCAGGGCCTTCTCGTCCAGCATCAGTGTCTGACCTCACAAATGCGCTTCTAGAAGAATGGTCAAAAATTCCCATAAACACACTCCTAAACCTTGTGGAAAGCCTTCCCAGAAGAGTTGAGGCTGTTATAGCTGCAAAGGGTGGGCCAACTCCATATTAAACCCTACGGATTAAGAATGGGATGTCATTAAAGTTCATGTGCACGTAAAGGCAGGCGTCCCAAAACTTTTGGCAATATAGTGTATTTTAAAGAAATCTGAGAGATTTCTGTCCCTCCGTTGACAGCTACACAAATGACACTTTGACGCTTCAAAAAGTTCATAAAGAGATCATAAAACTAATCCATATGAAGTGAGTGGTTTAGTCCAAATTTTCTGAAGAGACACGATCACTTTATATGATGAGCATATTTAATTTAGGCTTTTATTCACATAAACATTGATCAGAGAACATAAACAGAAGCTCAACCGTACTTGCTTGACGCGTGAGAAGAAACCTCATTGGTTCTTGCGGATGTGAATAAAAGCCTATCTCTTGTATGTGAATAAAAGCCTAAATTAAATCTCATCATCATATAAAGTGATCAAGTCTCTTCAGAAAATTTGGACTAAACCGTTTGATTCATATGGATTAGTTTTAAAATCTCTTTATGAACTTTTTGAAGTGTCAAAGTGGTAGTTGTGTGGACTGTCAATGGCGGAACAGAAATCTCTCAGATTGCACTTAAAATCTCTTCATTTGTATTTTTGTTTCGAAGATTCAAAGTAAATGATGACAGAATTTTCATTTTTTTGGGTGAACTAACCCTTTAAAGCAACTCAAGAAATGAGGAATAGAACAGCATAAGCGATTCATTTTGATGTCAACAAATGGAGCTGAAATGAAAGTGAGATATATTGAGACAACAGTGAACGAAAATGACTTTCTTCTTCATGTACTTACCATAACGAATGTGCATTGTATAAGGCATACTGCTCATTTGTTAGTGTAAACCCAATACATTTTAAAAGAATACATTTCCAGTGACTCAATGCATTTAAATGACCTTTAAATATGTACTCTGAACTCGCTCTCTAACTTGAGGCTGAAAGCTAACATGGTGAAACGAGTTGTTTTTGTTCAAATCACCCATAGCCGGTTTACATCTCATGTAAAATTAATGTAATCAGATAAATTAAAATAATCTGCATTTGTAACCGTATTCTGATAAACCTAGAATGAATGGAATAGTCGCTGTGATATCCCTTTTGATATCCGTTGCTGTTTTTGCTGCATTCAGCATTGTGTCTTCACTGCAAATTTACTCACAACAGCATAATAAAGGACAGGGCTTGGACAGGAAGAAATGTGTGCCAGAACCTATTAAACCAACCTCGATTTAGCTGCCATAAAAAAAGAAAGAAATGCATAATGAATAATTGAGTTCCAATGAGTTGTGGGCCTTCTGTTTATCCAATTACGGCACATTAAAAATGAATGATTAATCAATTATTGCTGTTGGGGATTCTAGGTGCTATCAAAGTGGCTGCCCTTTTCTTTGTCCATCCATCTTCATAGCTTTGCTCGCTTTATAAGTCCAATGGAAGCTGCAGTACGCTAGCAACAGCACTTTCTGTTAGCATCAGTGGTTACTGCGTGTAACTTCATACAAGTTTAACTATTAAAAACCCTATGGATTAAAAAAAATAGTTAGCTTAGAAGGCCACATGCTAGCATACTGGTGTTCTGTGTATTGAGTATGAAGTGTATTCAATTCACACATATTTGGTCTATTAAAATGCTTTCTAGAATAATAATGCACCCTCCCCATAAATTATAAATCACCTGACTCTGACTAGTGATAGCAAATGGCAAATCAAGGTTTGTTGGTCTAACAATTTTGTTCATTTTGCAAGAATGAAGTGTTTTTCTCCCTCTCCATGCTGTTAATCTAAAGAGAGAGAGAGAGAGATAGACAGACAGACAGACCTGCTGGAATTTTGTCTGAACAAGGAACATAAGCCACCAAAACACACACACACGCCCCCAAGCCGATTCCAGTCATTACTAGACACACACAGAGATCCACAGAGATCCAATCCCGATCCCAGACAGTCATACTGACCTAATATATCAGCTCTATTGATTTCCCTGCAAACAAATAAGACTGTTTTTTGGAGCAGTGGAATATGCGAGTGCACTCAGGAGGTCATGAAAGCATCATAGTGACCTTGAGTTAATCGACTCTCTTCACTTCATGCACATTTTATTTTATTTATTTTGTGCCATTTGTAAAAGAAAAAAAAAGGCTTAGTTGTCTGATGGACATGTGTGCTATCAGTGACATCCCATCTCCAGAGCCATAGGAGGTCCATCTATTAATTCATTCTCTTCTTCTATATTGCGAGTCTGAAAGGGACTACTGTATGTACCTTGTTCAGTTTTGTACTGTTGGACAGCGATAGCTGCTAGATCCACCATCTGATCCCTGTTTCATTCTATCAGGAGGTCAGCGCTGCCTTCTCTCTGTGTGTACTCGGTGTGAGGGAGGTGAAAGCTCTGTTTGTTGACATAGAAGATGATGTGATCTGGAATTTCCTGGAACTGTATGAGCCATTGTCGGTATCAGTCACCTCTTCACCTACAGTGGGTTTGCTTCTTTTATTAACCGAGCTATTGAAAAGAGATGAAAAGAGAAAAAAGCAGGGATGTTTTATAAATGGAAAGATTAACCGTTATAATTGAAATGTTATGTAACTTGAATTATTTTGTCAATGTTATTTGGTGTACACTCTGACATAACATATTTGAAGGGAAAAAATAAGGACAAAAGCAATTGTGAGTTTGGTCATTTTTTAAAGATAACACATCGATTTTTCAATGTAACTACCATTGGTTTAAATTTTTTAATTCATTTTTTAACCCAACGGTTGGGTTTGTCCATATTTAATCCAAATTTGGTAGGTAGGTAGGTAGGTAGGATAGATAGAAAAAAGTGTAAAAAAAAAACATAATAGAGATATAATTAATTTTGAAGGTTTATTAAGTGTTAACAATGAGATTATGTGTTTTTTTTTTTATAATCAATTAAAACTGCTTTTGTCATTTTTTACAAGATGGACAAAATTTGTCGCCAAAAAAGTCATTCAGTTTAACCAAAATTTCAGTTTTACCGAATGACACTTTTGGCTATACCAAATGACGATATTTTCAAACAATGCTAACAGGCTGATATCTAAGTAGTTAGCTTGCTAGCTAGCTAGCTAGCAAAATGACAATCAAACATTTTATATTTAGTACAAGTTTTTAAAATATTACAACATTTTCCATGTTTTGTAGCGGTTGTACCAAATGACCTGATGTTTCGGGACATACATTTTTCAAATAGTTAAAAGAGAGTTAGTTACTTTGCTTCATGACCATGTGGTCCTTTGCAGGTGTCTCAATGATGTCGCATTCTGTAACATGATATTGACCGCATGACTTGATCCAAAATGGTCCCTTTATATTGGTTACCCCGAATGACATCAATGAAATTATTTTTTCCGGACATTCTTTCTTATAACAAAGCAACGACTTCTACACATAATTTCAATACCATTTTGCACTATGTTGATATATTATGTTATAAAATCATGCCAGAATAAAAAATATATACATTTATTACATTTTAAGATATTTTAATCAAAAATGAATTGGCTGTATTGGCCTTTGGACGGTTAAACCGAATGACCTTTTGACACTTCAAAATATTTAAAATACCTTTATATGTAGCAGAATATAATTAAAACCTTTTGGATTCAATAAAAGAGATCTAGTTGTACTACCTTACATACTTTGGATGTCATATCTTTGTTTTTTATTATTATTATTAAGACCTTTGGACAAAAAATGACCCATATACATAGTTGATTCTTGCTTGATGCTAGTCCGTTTTTGTGTAACTATTACAGAAAAATGATTATTATAAGATGGTTTTGAAAAATGAATTTGACAGTAAAATATAAAAGCACTGCTAGAGAAATGCATTTGTGTAATTGAACTTTTGACTCAAAAAGAGTTACTGAGATGAAGACTTCATGACAGCTGGTCTCCGTAATGCTTACAGAAAAGGAAAATTTTACACAAATGTGTTTTTAATTGTACCATATGTACCCAAATCATCATTTTGTTTTTGCCAACACAAAAATCTGTTCCTATTTCTAGTACAATTCCTAAGTCTTAAAAATGAAGCCTTCTAAGGGTGTCTTTAGCTTGCTTTTGCGATCAGGATTCACAGGAGGTTCTGTCAGAGCCTGTTGTTGTAAATTGTTCACTTTAAGTACTAATCCTGCCAGAGATTGCGCTTGAAGTAGTCACCGTAATATATGGAAACAAATTCAGCTTGTTCTAATAATCACAGCTTCAATTGCACATTACTCCACGCTAACCCGATTAGCACTGACAATGGCAGTATCACTGCTACAATAGCATGCGCGCTATCAGGACAATAAATGCACTCTGCTTTAATTACAGCTGTCTTGCCTCGTGATTAGTCTTGATCTCTGTCACATATGTGAACTGTTTCGTCTTAAATGCTGTTTATTCCTTCAGCGACGTGTGGAGAGAGTTATAGAGAATGTTGCATATTGATTCTGGAGGCTTTAGCAGCCATTAAATCTCATCATTGCAGCTGATTTTTAAATGTGAGAATAATAGATGTAGGATGATAGGAATTAGTGTTGTTTACCTATTAGTTGTTGTATCATGAAGACAATTTAGCCTTTATTAATGTTTTCTCTAATTTTCTGTGCTTCATTTTTTTCAGGGTAGATATCTATTTTGTTTTGTACTTGCTGCATATGTTGCTTTATCTTTAAAGTTCCCCATGTCTTTGTTAGAGCTGCTACAACCAAAGTTTCAGATTTGATCCCTAGTTCCTTCCTAGTTCCAAAGCACCCAATCTCATGTTGCCCCATGGAGACTGTCCCTGCAATTAGTGTGCTATAAAATGCTTTGGATAAAAAGCATTAGCTAAATAGCAAGCAATTAAAGTCCAACCTTTAGCAACGATTTAATGGTTGGACGTTATTGAGTGTGACAAAACATGTTTTGAGAAGACAATGTTTTAGTCTACATGAAAGTGAAGAGCAGCTTTCAGGGTTGAAAACCTTAGCAACCACATAGCAATTGAAAACCTCTCTCTTCCCCATGAAATTGATGGTATTTTTAAGAGTTCAATACAATTCAAGCTCAGTGAACAGAATTTGTGGGATACTGTTGATTAAAGTAATTTCAACAAGTCCTTCGTTTTCTTTTCAAAAAAGAGGTTACAGTGAGGCACTTACAATGGAAGTAAATTGGGCCAATTTTTCAGAGGATGGAACAACAAAAATGTGAGGCTTATTTTATGAAAACCTTTATTCGGTTAAAATTTGTATGTTTAAAGCTGTTTAAATCATCATTTTTATGGTTGTTTTAAGGTTTTAGTGTTTGGTTACATACGTCTACAGAGTTCAGCAATTTTTTCAAACCTAAAAACTTGTTACAGAAACAAGCATATTCTTGTGGCTATATTTTTGGAACAGAATTTACGAACGTGCCTCAATCACTTCCATTCTAAGTGCCTCATAGTAACCCAGAGTTTTGCATATTTTTAATGAAAATGGGGACAGTGGCAAGTGAAAATATATATATGTTTTTTTGTGGTAATCAAACACTACATCAACTTAAATATTCATTCAATGTGCAAATAGTAGCTACCGCATGACTTGATCCAAAATGGTCCCTTTATATTGGTTACTCCAAATGACATCAATGAAATTCATTTTTCCGGACATTCTTTCTCATAACAAAGCAACGACTTCTACACATAATTTCAATACCATTTTGCACTATGTTGATATATGATGTTATAAAATCATGCCAGAATAAAAAATATATACATTTATTACATTTTTTAATCACAAATGATTTGGCTGTATTGGCCTTTGGACGGTTAAACCGAATGACCTTTTGACACTTCAAAATCTTTAAAATACCTTTATGTGGTGCAAAATATAATTAAGACCTTTTGGATTCAATAAAAGTGATCTAGTTGTACTACCTTACATACTTTGGATGTCATATCTTTGTTTTTACATGACAGTACATGAAAATGACGGCTTGGTACATACCTCGGTATTGATGTCACAGTTCGGTAAATTGTTTCTTTTTTCTTAAACCGTGTATATTGAACAAATTGTCTCTAAATAAACTCAATTATAATTAACATTTTCCTAAGGATAATCTCAGCTAATGCTGTAAATTATATACAGGGAGCCCTTTCTTGCACATTACTATAATATTAAAGATTACAATTAACAACAGATAAATTAAATAAATAAACCAAACATTTAAATTCAGTTGCCATTTATTTTTAGATATAATAATCAACACTCAAATTAAAAAAAGGTAAATGAAAATGGGGACAGTGGCAAGTGAACACTCAAATTAAAAAAAAAAAAAAAAGGTAAATTGCACATATAAGGAAGGTTTTTCATTAACTTCTAAATCTAATTATAAAATTATTTTTCATTTATTTTTCTACTCCAATTCATTTTTGAAATATAAACATTTACACAGTTACTGTCATAACTTGTTTTCATGACATATTTATTTAAATATGAATAAGACATGAATTTATAAGCTAATATAGTGCTTATATTTAGTGAAATGTTCCCCTCTAGAGTTAATTTCTCTAGTGAACTTACCAGTGTTGGGGAAGCTATTTTGAAACTGTAGGGTTTTTTTTGTTTGTTTGTTTTTTTGTTTTTTAATACAATGACATTGTTACAAATAGGCCAAACTGAATAATTGTTAATGGAAAATGTTATAAGTAAAGTAAAATATTTGGGGGTTTAAACAACATAATGCAATGCAATGCAATTATGATTTCAAAAAGTAGGGTGAATTCAGGTTTATTAGGACACTTTTTCCCAGTCATTTCAATGGCAAAAACGGTTCCAATTGTTTGATTTTGTAAACTATCCAATACACACAATACTCAAATATAGCCTATATCTGAAACTGGCTGTCAAAGTGCAAAATTGCAACAAATGTAACATCAGTGCAAGAACAAAATGTATGCAATTTAAATCAAATACTCAAGATTTGTCAAAACCGCAGGCTAAACTCAGAACACATGCAGTGATGGAGCGCGCAGCATTTACTTTGAACAAAACCGCTCTGAGACGCAAATCAAAAGCTGCTCACATGAACACAGTGCGCTTTGCTTGGAATCCCGCTGCAACCAGTCTTTGCCAAGTGCACTAATATATCGCGATTTTATTTTCTGTTCGGTCATCTTTGTAATTAAATCAGAAATAGACGTTTGATATATAGTGCAGGATAATTAATCAATTTAAAAAGGCTATTATTCACCTCCTGTAAGTGCTTTAATTCTTCGAAGTATAGACAGCATTTTAATCTTTGGTTTGTATAACTTACAGTCGACTCAATATTGACTCATGTACGACCTTTACATAATCATCAGACGGTCTCTTGTCGGTGGATGGACTGTAAAGCCGCAAGATGCGTGATATAACAATAGATGGCGGTAATGAGCAAATTTAGTTTGTGATCTAGTAAGAAGAAGACTGCTTCACTGCATTACAGGCTCATGACTCGTCAGAACGCAAAACGGAATGTAGCTTTTGGTCACGCTACACCGCTACTTGTTGGAAAATGTAGTTAACTACTGGAAAAGCTACACTCTTAAAAGTAGCTGAGCTACTGAAAAATGTAGTTAAGCTAGTAGCGACACTACTTGTAGCTAACTCCCCAACACTGGAACTAACATGCTGTGGACACTAAATGACTTGCCTGAGGTAAATGTAATGCTATGTTAGATATTATTCTCAAGTTGTTTTATTGATATCTTTCTGTGGTTTAAACACTGGTTGAGAGATTACATATGAACATATCTTCTTCTTCTGTGCTTTGTCCTGTTGTGGTGGTTAGCATTGCATTACTGTGCCCACCCCCTTCTGGATTGGAGTGTGGATCACCTGTGACCGACTGTATTCATTGTCTGACTGTATGCACCGAACTGTAACGTCCGTACCATGACGGTTCGGGATGAATACAATTACCATAACACTCCTAGTAGCTATAGTATGATTGGTATTATAGTTCTAGAGTGTAATGTTTTCTTTCATCCAGTACCATTCAACAATCCAGTTGTACTTCTTTATTTGTAACCAATGTAGTTTTCTTTTGATTGAAATTTAAAAACAAACTATTATGGGAATTTGTATTGTTTGAAATTCCTCTGTAAATACATTTTTGCATTACTTTAGATTTTTAGATACATTTTATAATGAGTAATGTAGTATTTTAAATATTAAATGCAGCATGTTTTTTTGCTCCAGTTTTACAAGTAATGTTCCTTTAAACTGCTGAAGGGCATCTCATATTTAGAGGTTCTGTACGTGGCTCCTGATCTCAGCTCATGTGGAGGAAATTTTCTACTGATGGAAACAGACTGCAGGAGAGGGAAAGGCCACAGCAAACCCTTGCCCCAGAAGACACTCGCGGCTTCTAAATGGCTCAATTTACCTTTGCCGAGCTCCAGAAGAGCACAGCCCCGCGCCACACATGCGGTTACAGCAAAAATCAATAAGTATTCTCAGTACAAGGGACCTTATTAAAACTGGACCCCTTTTTTTTCTCTTTCTCTGTGTGTTTAGAAGAAACACTCACCCCCAGAAATCATTAAAGTGCACAGCAACAGATCTTCCGCTTTAAGAGCTGCAACCATCCATTTTGCGCTCATTTCTGCTTTGGGCTTTTGTGATTGTGTGGACAGTGGGCCATTACTACTAGTTTAGTGGTACATTCTGGGTAATTCTATTACCGTCGTCCAGATGAGTTGTTCTGCAGGTGTTGTTGGGTTCAGTTTGGACAGTGTGGCTCTGGAGAAATTAGTTTGATGAAAATCCCCTTCCTCAACAATAGTTAAACCTGCAGCAATCACAGTGTGGGTCGTAGTAACTTACCACGGCTTTTACACAAGTAGATTAAGAAATCAATGTTCACATTTTGTTTCTTGACACATAATGGGATTGTCTTCTGTGAATTATATGGCCATCTGGCATTTTTACAGTCACACCACCTCAGGTTGGTACGACCCTCAGATTGAAGGTGGTTGGTTCATCCTTCAACTAAACTGCGGCAGAAATTTCACTCTGCAGTATGGAATGGTGCATTTTTTTTGCTATTATATTTGATTAAATCTAAACGGAGACCTTGGATCTGGTTGTCTTTTATATACCACAATGGCATTTGGCCTCCATGTACACAGGCAGCCGTAACACTGAAATACATCTACACCATTACGAGCTTCATTTTACATTCCCCCAGCAAGCCATAGAGATAAAAAGCCACGGGCTCTGAAATACCTTGCTCTATCCTTAGTGTGAAAATGACCTTTTGCAGTTTTTATATCCGCAGCGTTAACGGCCCACAGTAAAGTCTCAAGGCCTGTGCTGCCGCATAGATGTGCATGTGTTGTAAAAGGAAACGAATAGCGCGGTTGACCCAGGGCTCGCGAGTAGCTGTACACCCACACGCGATCCCTGCTCACCCACCCCCCAAACAGAGTGCAAACTATCAGTCATAATAACCTGGAAGAAAGGAAGGCAAGATTCCTCCACGGATTCTCCAGAAGGTCTGTTTATGAGTGATGCAGAGCATACATTTTTTATATTGTGGACCCTGTATGCTTTTGATTGGTTTAATTTTTAGTCTCTGAATTGTGCCTTCGGCCAATATTACTTTTGAAATGTTTTAAACCACATTGTTTTGAATGAAAATAATTCAAACTTGTACCTATCCATTGTTATTCCTATTCATCTCAGTGCCAGTTCTGGAAACTTCCTGAAATGAAGGCTGTTCCAGAAGGTAGACAGTAAAATGATTCTGCTTTATTAGCTCAAACAGTAGAGCATCAGCAATGCTAAGGGCATGGGATTGATTCCCAAGGAATACATGAACTTGAATGCAATGTACATTAAGTTGCTTTGAATTTGGCATAAATGTCAAATGCCCAATATTGGATTCCTTTTTATGACCTAATTATAGACCGCTTTGCATGTATTTGGAAATCCCACAATGCATTAAAATATCACAAAAAGGCCTCCATCTCATTAGAATGGACTTTCACCCAATATTTATTTGTGCCAATATTTATGTTGTCTGGGTTAATATTGTGTTTGTTTAGCAACATGTGCTAATGCCAAACTGTATTGAAATCAGCTATGAGGGTTACTGTGGCACTCATAAGCAGAGCTGATTGGCAGGTATTGAAACAGAGCTGCTGTTGTGATATGAAAGAAAGATTGAAATAGGTGTTGAAAAATAAGAAAAATCATTCTAGCCTTGTCTGACAGCATACATATCTTCACAACCAAACAGATGTTTCTGGCAGACAAGTGAAGACAACATTTTGTTTATTTTCTTATATTTTTTTTAGAAGATGTCTTGGTTCAGAACCCCATGAAGGGACTCCAAGAATCATGAATAAATTTCTGAAGTGCATGACATATTTTGTTTTGCAGTTATGTCTGTATAGAGGTTTTATTTTAATTATGCATTTAGATTCTGTATTACTTTGTACCATGATTTAATTTCCAGTAACTATTACTTTAGTAATGCTTTCATATTGTTGCAATGATCATTTTTAACATGTATAATATGAAATTATCTTGATAGCAGGAATTATTGAGATAATTCCAGTTGACTGAATATAATAGCATATAATAATTCACTTACAGACAAGCACGTGTATTAGACCTCAGGGTAAGTAGAGTAGTACCAATTTTCGTACCATCTTTGGGTTGAAAAGCAGGTCACCTTGATTTTGCCAAGACATGTTCCTGGAACAACATTTCTGTCCAAAAATTTTGTCCTACCCCTAAATCTAACCCTACCCATAACTTAAATCCTTAAAACCAGAGGGAAATGATAGGTGAACAACACTGATGTAGAAGCACTAAACCTTGATTGTAAGTGTAAACTTGACATAAACTGTAAACTTGTGGCTCAAATCTGACTGGCTTTTTGCTAGACAGTTCTTGCTAGTTGCTAGGCTTCTTGCTAAGATGTTCTCTGCAGTTTTTAGTCCATTGTTATGAGGTTGCTAACATGTTCAGAGTTGTCTGTAACCCATTGCTATGTGGTTGCTAATGTTCTCTGAAAGTTTTTAGCCTGTTTCATAGGTTTTTGAGTGTTGTGGCCTATTGTTAAATTGCTCGGAGTGGTTTTTAACCCATATCTATGTTGTTGCTAAAGTATTCTAAGCATTTTAGCCTGTTGTGTTGCAGTTGCTAAGGTGTTCTGGGTGTTTTTCCCCATTGATGTGTGGTTACTAAGGTTTCCTGAGTGGTTTAATATATATATACTTTGAGGACAAAATGTTCACTTGCTGCTATATATAATTACTGCTGTCAAATCGATTAATCACCTTTTTTTCCTCAATCTGCCAGGAGAAAATTGTAATTATGATTGCTTGGAAAAGTCATAGCACACCTGGGTTACGCCCCAAATTTGAATGTGTAGGGTTTGGTGTTTTGACAAAAAAAATAGGTTTTATCCTTTCTTTATCAAGCACTACTAGCCTAATTAAAATCAAAATAGGGATCTTGGCACGGATAGGGATCATTTAGGACAAGAAACCGACGGAGAAGAGGTATGTTCTTCAGTCCTTTTGCCAGCTGCTAATCACAAATACCGTCAAGAGTTCTAAATCGTCCAGTAATCTGTCTCAATGTGAGGGGTATTGAGATATTGAGATGGTTGTAACGTCTGCCAAGAGAGCTTTAGTTTCTCCTTTAGCAGTTCTTGAACTCGACTGAATGGAGAAATGAGGATGAAAGCTGAGATGCAGAAAGAGGGCGAGAGAAAGAGAGAATAGGGAGTGTTTTGGGAAGGCGCCAGAAAACTGATTTGATGACAATGTAATGATTTCTTATGTAAATGACCAAATCAGCAGCCTTATTTAATTGGCCCAGCTGTGCTGTAGTCTTTTGTGGTGTGCTAACCGCTCTGAAAATCTGTCCCTTGTGTTTCCTGTCTGCTCTAAAGAGCTAGCTTCTGCTCCTCTGAGAATTGCCGTGTCTTGCTTGTCTTTCTTGCAACATTCCCACCTGCTAATTTACATATTCCTTCCCTGATAGGCGTCGAATAAGAACCCCAAATTTTGGCTTTTACAACCCAATCCAATAAACTGCTCTCAGAATAGCAGCATTCATGAAGTCTTGGCGCTGCTATTGACTCCCTTTTGCATAAATAAAAAGATTGATTCTGTAATAACAAGCTCTGTGAAGACTTGTTGGTGTTTTTGAATCATTTAAGCATTTGCCGGAGCGGCCGACTGATACTGTGGGACTTCATCTGAAGTCAGTCACTGTATTTACATATTATACCCAAGATGGTTGGGGCTTTTGTGGTGGATTCACAACATAATTGGCCTTTCGTTCCAATTATTTGTGTCCTTATCTAGCTTCCCAACATTAAGTGTCTACATTCTTCTTTTGGTGTGCTCTGTATACCAAATAACCTCGGCCAAGCTATCCCCATCCATTTCGTTATTTGACCAGGTTTAGTGTGCAATGCTACATTATACCAGGATTGCGTAAGGCTGCAGAGGGACCAATTAGGCGGTTGAGACGGCGGAATGAGTCTCCATTCAGCTGCAGCTAGCACAGGATCAATGTCGAAAAAGAGGCAAAGCCTCATCGCAGCAGAAAAGTTGGTGGAGAATGCAGTTATGTTTATTTGAAGTTTTCTGAGAAGGGCTGGACTATTGACGGAATCGTGTGAAGCAAGAGTTCAGACTTTGGATCGAGTAACATCATAAATATTTTATTCTAAAAGGGTGGGCTTATTGAAGCCAAGCATTGATAGATGTCATTGCAAACATCACAAAAATGTTCTGGTAAAGCATCGAAGGCTTAATAATTCATCTTTTTGAATATTTCAGACTTGTTTAATGAGCTATGCAAACGTTATTATGTTTCCCATTTCCCATGCGCTGTCATAGCCTTGCAGATATTATGTTATTTATTCACTGCAGGTCTAAGTGTTGCTTTGTAAATACCAATTACCGCGTTGAACATATTGCAGAGCGCTTTGTACACCCAGATATATAACTGTTTATTTCAGCCCATTTCCACATCTCTCCATTTATAATACACCTACATTTCCATTCGCTTGTGCTATTAGCCAAGATTTGTGACTGAATCTTTGAAAGGCCGTTTTGTGGTTCTGCTGTTTTTGTGGCTCTGAAACTGACAGTAACTATCATAACTACTTGTAAATGTAGCGTTTTAATGATAGCCTTAGGTATTTACGAGCTGTGGCTGAATTAAGGCCTCGGTGTCGGCTGTAATGTTTTGTGGCGACGTGCTAAGATACGCACAGATATGCACACATTGCCACTGTTCCGTAATGGCTCCTCTGAGAACCGACCGAAAGTGCTTTTTCAGCACTCGCTAATGAAACAAATCGAACAGGTCAGTCGTATACCGCAGCCTGTCCTTTGTTCCCCTCGAGTCAGGTCAGGGCTGAAGGCTCTTAATTGTACCTCCAGGTTCCCGATTTTGGTTATCTTTTGGTCATGGCCTGCTTCTCTTTATTGGGTACTTCATAAACCCCCTCAACCAACTCTCTGGTGTGGGTCTGCACCGCATTGCAAGGGTTTCAAATCAATACCGGACAGTCGTTAGCTGAATTTGTTGCTGTGGATGCTCATAAGGCAATAATTACAGCTAAAATGGAGAGGTTTGGGATGGGGGTGGTAGAAGCTAGGGGTCAGGGTAGTGATGGGGGTGGTATTGTGCCCTGGAGGAGGTTCATGTCAGACATTCAGGCCCTGGTTTCATCAGAGAGTGTCAGGATCCATACTGTCTGTGAACGGGTTGGGGCCGGATAGAGGTGATTTGTAGCCCAGAGGCGTCGGGTCACAGGTGGGCTGTAAGTGCGGTCAGAGGGCTTTATCCCGGGTCACTGGAGCCCAGAGGAATCCACCCACTATCAAATGTGTTGGCTTTTATGAGGGCCAGTGATGACCAGAGGGCAGGTTAACCCCAGTGCTTTGACCCCTTCGGGAATGGACAATTACAAGTACATTACGGTTTCTCTTTGGTCCTTTAAAATTGGTGTAAATTCATTTCTACAGTGTATTTTGTGATGCCAGCAAGAAATAGGGACATACAATAAACCAGTAGTATCTGTTGCACTCTTTTGAGCAAGCAAATATGATATATTTATGGCAGCTATTGTTGCACCAGTTTTTCCCCCCCTACAATTTACAAATGTAAAATATTTAACTGTGAATGATTTTGGAGAGAATTTTACTATGCTGACAACAGCATGCTAAACAGTAACTTGATACATCAACATCTCTGTGTCTTGTAAATCCACGCAATTTAAAGCACTACCTGTAGCTCAAACAGTAGAGCTTGGCGCTACCAATGCCAAGGTCATGGGTTTGATTCCCAGGGAAAGCAAGAACTGGTAAAATGTAAATGTGTACTTTGAATGCAATGTAAGTTGCTTTGGATCAAAGTGTCTGCCAAATGCATAAACGGAAATGACCTCTACAGGCATCAAAGCAGTGCTTTTGCAATAAAACCACCACTTTTATCATTACATATTCAAGACTATTACTTTCAGATCCCAAAACATTTAAAAAAAATTTGGGCAATGTACACATGCACATTTTTGGTTGCTGCATTGATTCTTGGGTCTTCTCTAGCTTTTGTAGTGTTGCTATGTTAACCTTACTGCACATTTTTAACTAATGAAGTCAAAAATGTTACTGTCAGAGTGTTTTTTTTGGGGGGATTTAGCAATCGTTATAGGTTAGACTGTAATGCCAGTGCATGAAGAGAAATGGGCAAATGAGCTTAAAGTGAACATACTGAAACATCTCATGACACTCGTTCTGTTCCATTCTGTTGTGCTTCTCTTAACTAAATGTATACTAAATGTATACACTGATCAGGCATAACATTATGACCACCTTCCTAATATTGTGTTGATCCCCCTTTTGCTGCCAAAACAGCCCTGACCCATCGATGCATGGACTCCACTAGACCCCTGAAGGTGTGCTGTGGTATCTGCCACCAAGATGTTGGCAGCCTTCATGGATCGGACTTGTTTGTTCAGCACATCCCACAGATGCACGATTGGATTGAGATCTGAAGGCCAATTCTACACCTCAAACTTGTTGTTGTGCTCCTCAAACCATTCCTGAACCATTTTTGCTTTGAGGCAGGGTGCATTATCCTGCTGAAAGAGGCCACAGCCTCCAGGGAATACCGTTTCCATGAAAGGGTGTACATGGTCTGCAACAATGCTTAGGTAGGTGGTACGTGTCAAAGTAACATCCACATGGATGGCAGGACCCAAGGTTTCCCAGCAGAACATTGCCCAAAGCAGCACACTGCCTCCGCCGGCTTGCCTTCTTCCCATAGTGCATCCTGGTGCCATGTGTTCCCCAGGTAAGTGACGCACACGCACCCGGCCATTTACGTGATGTAAAAGAAAACATGATTCATCAGACCAGGCCACCTTCTTCCATTGCTCCGTAGTCCAATTCTGATGCTCACGTGCCCACTGTTGGCGTTTCGGCGGTAGACAGGAGTCAGCATGGGCACCCTGACTGGTCTGCGGCTCTGCAGCCCCATACGCAACAAACTGCGATGCACTGTGTGTTCTGACACCTTTCTATCAGAACCAGCATTAACTTCTTGAGCAATTTGAGCTACAGTAGCTCATCTGTTGGATCGGACCACACGGGCCAGCCTTGGCCGCCCAAGACCCTGTCGCCGGTTTACGTGTTCCTTCCTTGGACCACTTTTGATAGATACTGACCACTGCAGACTGGCAACACCCCACAAGAGCTGCAGTTTTGGAGATGCTCTGACCCAGTCATCTAGCCATCACAATTTGGCCCATGTCAAACTTGCTCAGATCGTTTGCTTGCCCATTTTTTCCTGCTTCTAACACATCAACTTTGAGGACAAAAGGTTCACTTGCTGCCTAATATATCCCACCCACTAACAGCTGCCGTGATGAAGAGATTATAAGTGTTATTCACTTCACCTGTCAGTGGTCATAATGTTATGCCTGATCGGTGTATTACAGAATGCTGTGGAACAGTCTCAAGTGTGCTTCCTTAAAACCGACTACTTGTTAAGACTAATTTTGCACACCCCTAGTCCAATTTTGTGTGTTTTTGTGTAGGTGTGGAATAGGATTTCCTGTCTTTTCTGTGGTTTGATGGGGATGATGATGTCAATGACTCCATGTGGTTTCAAAGCTCTGACCTTGTTGTGACTCACTTTTATTGTTTGTCATTTTGTTTGCATGATTACTTTCAGAAGTGCATGTTTTAGTTTTCAAGTGTATTCACCCCTGTATGTGTGTGTTTGTGTGTGTGATGGCTCTCGGTGAAGGACAAATACCAGACATTGTAATGTGCTCAAGTTGGAATATCATTTTCCCCAGTCGTGATTAGAGCCAATCCACAGATGAGTGGAGAGGAGGATGGGAGGATAGGAGATGAGCTGTAATGGGCTTGGATCTGGGCCCTTGTCCAAAACAGTGCATGGATGAGGGGTAATAGAGAAGAAGTCCTGAGAGAAAGCATGCTTAGCATGGACATACACCAAGTACTCTCACTCTCCCTCCTTCTCATTTTACTCTTTATATCAAAGAGAAACAGAAGGGAAGAAAGTGATGCATCAGCTACTTCACTGATATCATGGAGGTATTTTATCATTAGGGCTCTGAGTGTCTTATAAAAACCATGCAGACATGTCTGGATAATTCACTTGCATCTTCCTGCATGCATTGCATTTGGTAAATACGATTATTATTGCCTCCTTTACCAAGCGAACTGCCTTCTATCCAACATTGCTTATTTGCTTTTTATTTGACTAAGGTTTAAATCTTATTAGTTATATGAGTGACATGTGTAGTATACAAGAGATAATTTAATATTTAAGGCAGTGTAACAAGTTGTGCAAATTATTACACTGCTATTTGGAATACCTAATTATGATTGGTCAATTATGTCATTCATATAAAAAGAAATCACAAAATCTGAAGTTATTTCAAACACTCATTGACATTCTTCCTTTTTTCCTTATTGTGGGACTGTAATCACACTTCCTGTTGCATGTTCTACAAGTTCTTTTGTACTTTTGTGCTCCACTTTAATCAGAGAGATTGAGGCATTCTATTTATCAACACAAACACAGATGCTTCTTAGATACTCAGAAAAATCAAAGGACTCAAGTCAATTTTATGCAGATAGTCGTTCTTCTGAGGTAATTGTACTCTCATGTGAAGTGTCGTTCGGGCTGCTTTTCGACTCAAGGCAGGGCTAACGGCCCTCTTTTCTCCTCATTTACATACCTCATCTTTTATCAAATGCTCCCCATCTCAGCGTTTATCCGCCTGCTGTTTGAACATGAGTTAGACTGAGGGAATTCGAACACTCGATAGTCAAGAGTACAGCTAAATATTCTCATCAAGAAGTTTGAGGAGAGAGACGGGGGATGGAATTAGCTGAAGGAGAGAAAGAGGCAAACAGGATAAAGACCTTGAGGCAGTGAAGATGTTCAGCTGTGTCTTCTGAATGAAGGAAAGAGGGGAGTTACAGACAAAAGAGAAATGTGGCAGACGGACGATAGCAGGTGGATTGAAGAAAAAATATTTATGAGGGAGGGTGAAAGCGAGTGATGAATTGATATGGAATGCAAAAGCAGAACGTGACCCGTGGAGATAAATTACGAATACGTGATGAAAACAGAAGAAAACCAAGCTCTGGTGTTTTTTTTTTTTTTTTAAGCAGTCTGGCTTGATGAACGGGTCACAGGCTGAGTAGGCCTGTCTACAGACCCTCATCTGCATTCTCATTGGCATTCCCAACAATTAAGCCCCTAATTACCCTGGAATTCTATAGAGGAGCTGCGCTTTCCTTTGATTGCGTAGATTCAGAGACGCTCTGTCAACCATATGTCTTTTTCCTTTTTCTCTTTGTCAGACTCTTTCTTCGTATGCCTGTCCCAGTCCCTTGATGTGGATTAACTAACTAACATTAGCACCGCTACTAACTCAGCAACATGTTCCAGTAGCAAGACAGTAGTCAAGTTTATTTTACAATACTGGTTTTGCAGTAACAAGCTACTTTTCCCAATACTTTGCATTGTAGAGCAACACAACACTACATCGATATTTTTATTATTGCATAATTTGTATAATTAACTTTACAACCATGGAAGACTTTGTTAAACTCTCCTTTCTCTCATATTATGTAGCATTGGGAAGTCTTGTAATGCAATATTTAGTTAAAGGGATACTTTACCAAAAAATGAAAATTCTGTCATTAATTACTCACCCTCATGTTGTTCCACACCCATAAGACCTTCGTTAATCTTCGGAACACAAATTAAGATATTTTTGATGAAATCTGAGAGGTATATGACTCGTCCATAGACAGCAATTTAACCACCTCTTTCAAGGTCCAGAAAGGTACTAAAGACATTAAGTCTACAGTCCACGTGTCTGCAGTGGTTCAACCTTAATGTTATGAAGCGACAAGAATACTTTTTGTGCTCAAAAACAAAACAAAAATAATGACTTTATTCAACAATTTCTTCTCTACCCTGTCAATCTCGTATGCAGTTGACGCAGTGAACACAGTTCAGCGCTTCTGTGTTTACATCCGAACGCTGACTCATTATTGGCCGGCTCCTGCGTCAGCATTACACGCATGCGTCGTGCTGCTCAACTGAAAAGCGTCGACCAATACTGAGTCGGCATTCTGCTGTAGAACCTGGAAGTGCTGAACGTATACAGCATAAGAGAATGACACAGAAAAGTAGATATTGTTGAATAAAGTCGTTATTTTTGTTTTGTTTTTGCGCACAAAAAGTATTCTCGTCACTTCATAAAATGAGGGTTGAACCACTGCAGTCACGTTGATTGTTTTAACGATGTCTTTAGTGCCTTTCTGGACCTTGAAAGTGGTGGTTAAATTGCTGTCTATGGACGAGTACCATACCTCACGGATTTGATCAAAAATATCTTAATTTGTGTTCCGAAGATAAACGAATGTCTTACAGGTGTAGAATGACATGAGGGTGAGTAATTAATGACAGAAATTTTCATTTTTTGGTGAACTAACCCTTTAAGTGCAGCTGGTATTTAAAATTTATTCCAGTTATATAAATTAGGGTATTGTATTTTTGTAATATTTATATTTATATTTATATACTTATTTATAATTGTATTTATACTATACTTATCTACATTGGTTTTGTTCTGATGCTTTTAAAAAGGCCTACTTAAATAATAATTTATATAAATAATATAATCTTAAAATTGTTTTTTTTTTTTTAAATATATCACAACTTTAAGTACTTAGCTACTTTTTGTTTGTAGTTTGCAGTTAAGCCAGAATATTTAAAGTCAACATGAAATTACTTTCTTTACTTTATTACTACATGTTCCTGATATTATTGTGAATTATTCATCTGTACAAAATTGCCTTTGTAATTTTTCACCAAGTAATAATTTGCTCTTTTTTCAGTAATGCCCTTTACAGCTTCATCGTCCAGTATATTGGGATATTATCCAATATTCAAGTAGCGGTTTAGCATTGTTTTAGCTAATTCTCATTCGGTCTGGCTCCATTCTAGTATCCACTTCTTGTGGTCCAATCAATTCTAAATAGACAAAATCAAATCTCCTCCTATATTTCTTGTTAAATATCCTGTTTCAATCAGAAATCCAACACATTGCAGACAAACAGCAATTCATGCTGAATATTAGGAGTAGCTTGTAGCTTAGCATGCTACTGTACAGTTTCTATCCATCTTTCCCCACTGTCAGTCTGTTGTGTTTTAGTTCTTTGCACCCTCTTTTCACCTCTTCCCGTCATCGTTTGAAGGCTCACAGATAGTTGAGAATGTTTATTTGGGTTAGGAGTCTCCTCTCAGATCTTTGGCCTTCAGTCAGGGGCCTTGCGGATGTTGTAACTGGCGTGTAATTAGTAGAGAGTGGTTTTTAAAGAAGGCTTACATGCTCAAAAGGATTTGTACGATGGCTTTGGCTCTGCTCCGGGCTGTGCAACGGCTCGGTCAGTGGCCTGACCCGATAAGATGGGGGAGGCTCTTCAACTTTGTTTCGTCATACAATCGTTTCCTCCTCCATGTGTTCTCTCTTTCTCTCTGCAACTCCCTCTCTTTCACTCCCGCTTGCCTTTATCTCACTCGCACTCATTTTTCGCTCATTACTGCTAAATGCCCATCACTCATTGGGCCTCTCTGTTTGCAAGACCTGCCAGAAACTCCAGTGGCTGGTGTTTTGTTATCTGGGCCGAGCCTGGTGGAGAGAGCGACAGATGTGGGTGTCTTTAGACCTGTGGTTCTTCGTAAAAAAGGTGTCTCGCTAATGAGCATCTGCACTACGAGGCCTAGAAGAGAGAACTCCTTCATCAAAGCCAGAGAACGACAGCAGGGTGCATAAAGAAACAGCAGAGGATGATGGGAATGAGGCGTCTGAATGCAAAAAAATGCACTGAAAAGGGTTTGTGGGTTGCATGTTTGTAGTAGGTTTCAGATGGTAAGAAAGGGAGTGTAACTGTCGTCATGACCAAATTTCTTTTGCATCTCTCAATTTAATGTCCCACTGTGGTTGAAATTGCGCACAGTCTGTCTGGATTTGGAGGCACGTGGGGTTTTTCCGAGGGCTGCGAGGCTTTTTATAGCAGACGACGTACCTGTTTGAGGCAGACAGCTGGGACGGCCCTGGCCAGACGATGCTGCTCACCTGTGGGAATTCCCCTGCTACTCAGGTGTGAATTATGGAACAATTACCCAGCAGGCACTGCCCCTCTCCTCTCTGTCATTACAGCCAGCATGGGTAATAAAGCCGCCTCGTTCTTCCCCAGCCCAGATCACAGGTGGAAAACAGCTTGCCTCCTGAGTGCCCTGTGTCCACCCCCCACAACTCGAATTGCTTCCATGGGACGGTTAATGGCGTGAGGCGGACCATAGTTATTTTTGGAAAGGGTGGAGAAAGAGAATAGCCAGACGTTGAACTCCCACAGTCATCCGTTTGCCAAGACTGATGTACTCACTTTGCTGTCATAGACGGAGAAATTCTCCCGCAGGATGGTAGTTTAGCTCTATAAAGACGTTTGCGGCCAGCGACCGCTAATCTTGTGTACAGTTCTGAAGGAGGAACGTCTCAGCTGAGTCTTATCCCGAAGAATGCTGAACTTCCAGAGAAACAGGGCAAACATCTCCCTCATAAATCACAAACAGCTCCCAGACAAGAGCTTGACTCCCCTGTTGACATTTAGGGACTGGGGGAGGTGCAGTACTCCAGGGAGAGATAGACCGAAAAGGAGGACTGCGGGTGATGGTAGTGATAGATGAGAAGAAGCGAGGGGAAAATAAGATGGGAGCCACCCTAGTCCGCTCCATCCTCCTTCCAGGATGCGGGTTTGAAGGCCAGAAGTGACTTATCTGGACAATTCGGTCAAGCTGTGCGCAGATGGCCTATTTATCTCCAGGCTCAGTAAAAATTAACTGAACAACTGTCTCTTAAAGGTCCCAATTTGTTGTCGTCTTGCAGGGTGAATAACCTTCCTCTTGCGGAAATGCCCTACGGAAGATTTTCTGTTGAAACTGAATGTTTGAACACATTAAAACTGGTTGCAATATGGTAGAGATGAACCTCTATGTAACTATGCGTGAGCAAATGCTCTATACCATTCAGCAAAACTTTTCGGCTCAATTATAAAATTATAAATATCTTACATTAGCTTTTAAATGCAGGAAGCTTGTTTTAGAATGATCCTTAATGCATTTATACTCCTGTACGTTGCTGTGTTTTCAGTTTTGCTGGGAAGTCCTTGGAGTGTTTCCATGCCATGCCGCTAAGGTATGGCTGCTATGTGTGGAAGCGTCTCATTAACTTGGAGTTGGATCCTGGAATTGGGATTTCCCTTCAGAAAACAGTAATTGGGGAAATCCATGAAGCCTTTGTTGTTTTATGTTGTTTTTTCATCTCAGGATCCAACAATCCTTACCTAGGCCACCAAACACTGGTTGTTGCCTTGTTGCTAAGGAGATCCACAAGGCAACCAAGGGATCCCTAGGGCATCCTGGGTGGATGGGTGGTACCATCTATCTTTAACAGTGGGGAAACTGTGTTATTCCATTACCTCACCAGGATGGAGTGTGATTCATTATTTTCAAAGACTATTTTTAAATGTCATTTTCCTTCCTAACACATTTTAATATGCATTTTATACATTGTTTGGCTCTTAAAGAAATTGTTCATCCAAAAGTAAAAATGTTGCCATCATTCACTCAACGTCTTGACTGACTTCCACAGAACACAAAATGGGAGAACATTTGATTGTTTTCGTTAAACCTTTTGTTTTGTTTTTTCCCCATAGAATTACAATGAAAGTGGACAGAAGCTTTTGGGCTTGCATAAGAACAAACAGTGATGTCTAAATCATTACCAGTCATTTTTTTTTTTTGTTCAACTATCTGATTCAGTCAGTGATATATGATCACTTTAACAAGATTATCAATAAAAATAGATGTAAATTTTGGCATGTTTCTCACATAAAGCTATAACACAACTTCAGAAGTCTTGAAATATTGCACACAAGTAAAAAACAAAAAAAATCCCATGTGATCACTGTTGAATCTCCAGATGATAGCTGTTAGATGTTGAGAGTGCCTTCTAAATTTTACATAGAGTTTGGCTGTTGGCAGATTTTATCAGTAAACCCCCTGCTATAGTCTCTCTTGAGTCAATGCAGTGATTGAAGTGCATGAGTGTTTTAAGACGCTACTGGAGAGCCCGATTTGTTGTACTGCAGAACTACTCGCATACACTTTCTGAATTGTCTTTGGACTGTCTTCTCCACGGGATATTGGAAGACACCCACTGTCCTGTTTATCGGCTGCTTCTGCTCTGTTTTATAGGGAGAAATAAAACCAGATGTGAGGACGTGTGGTCTGTGTGTTCCAGCTCTGCTTGTCACAAATCTCTCTCTTTCCCACTCCATCTCTCTTAAAACACTGTCTTAAATGAGAAAAACAGCCCCTGCAGAACCCTTGGATTGAGGTTTCCTGTGCTGCATGCTCCTTTGATAGTGCACATTTGAAGAGATGGTATCCGGTTTACAGCTCTCTATAGGTTTTATCTGAGTTGTTTATCCTGTTGTTATATAGCGTTGCAATAGATTTGGTGGTGCTGTTTTGGGTGGAACTTTGAATTCAGTTCATTTTATCATAAGTTCATTCTCTTAATAAAGTAACCGAACACTTGTCCTCCACAATGTGTATGATTTGGAAAATCAAACCTGAACTCATAAACTGTCCTCTCTTTCTCATATGAAGTGTTGGAAAGTCTAGTGAATAGATTTGTTTGGGCAGTTCATGCAAATGAACTGAATAACAAATTCAAGACTGATTATCAGTAGAGTTCTCTAGTGAATTCTACTGAGATTCAAACCCTTCTGATCTGATTATATATGATTAAACACTGTAAGAAACAATTAGTAGAAAAACAGAGAAGGTAGGCCTAACATTATAAGATTACGGACATTTACTTTAACCCTAAAACACATCAAGATGCAATTCAAAATATGGATAAAAAATCAATATGGAAAATTCATATTACTCATATTCAGATTGGGACAGTGCATTGGCCCCATTTATGGACGTTTCTTATTTTATAATCTCCAAGTTATATAGTTAGTATATTTAAAAAGATGTTTCCTCATTTATTAGCTTAAATGCAGTTAGCTACTTTTGTTTGTAGCTTGTAGTGAAGCTAACTATTGTTAAAAGGGTATCCTGACTGTAATTTATCTACTTAAAATTCAGTTCCTTGTGGCTTGAAAAGCTCAATTTTCAAAGCAGAAAAAACTAAATAACATAGTCTTAGTAAACATCTGTCACAGATAAATAACTGCATTTCTGTTTGTGCTGCAGGTGTGACTATACAAGCTCTTCAATCTTTCCCTTGCCATTTATTCATTCAGCAGTTCATATAACAGAGAGGAAATTATTCAGTTGCCAAATTCGTTGTCATCTTTGTTTCCACCCCAGTGGGAATCTAATTTTAGTTTTGGCGCGTGTGCGCGCCATGTTTGTGCATAAGAAATAGGGTTTGCGAGCGTGTATGTGAGCGTACTCTCATTTTCAAGTCTGTTGTGCTGTGGAGTATGTTTTTGCGAGCATGCATGGATGTTTCTTTGTTGTCTTCATGGGTATCTGCGTATTTATATGTGTGTGTCTCTGTGAGTAAGTGCATGTATTGCAAAGCGCAGCTTAATATCCAATCGGTGACAGGTTGGAGCCATTAATAAGGTGCTGATCGGGCCGGGCTGACAGTACTGCTGACAGAGGGAGATCAGAGGGAAGAATCATGCCTAGCCTGGGGACCCTGCGCTTCAGGTAGCCCTTCTCTGCCAGCCCCTTGTGTCATTACCCATGCTGAGGAGGCTGAGGAGGTGGTACCCCCACCTCTGACACCTACATTAATCAAACTCACACACCCCTTCCTTCTCGTGCCCACCCGCCACCCCCTAATCATCAAAATCCGGGCGCTAGGAGGCAGAGAAGAGGATATGGCGGCAGCGTGAAGGATGTCCACTAAACTGTTCCCTGTTCGGCTTTCACACCTGACTGTGACTGATGGGATTCTCCGTACCCCCCTGACCCACCACACAATTAAATATCTGAGCCCTCACTCACTGGGACGAATTAAAGTCCCAAATTACCCTCGCCACTGTTTTTATCTCGGTCGCAGACTGTCCCTCTGCGTCTTTCAATTCCAGTGGTTTTGATAAATGTTCGTGCTTTGTTAAGGTAAAACGAATTAGGAGAGACGAGGGAATTGTTTTGCAATCTATACCGCAAACCGAAAGGAAAGAGGGGTGTATGTAACCCAACACATGTAGGTGGGAATCATGTTCTTTTGATTAGTGCACATTTGAAGAGATGGCATCAGGTTTACAGCTCTCTATAGATTGCATCCTGTTTTATCTGAGAGTTTTCTATTGTGATTTAGTGTTGCAGTAGAGTTTGAGGTGCTGTTTTGGGTGCAACTTTGAATTCAGTTGGAACTTTGAGTGGAATTATTTTTTAACAACACTAATTGATATTCAAACACCTCTAATCTCTAATTGTACATGATTATGCTTAGTGTTGGCGGTAATGCATTACAAGTAACTTGAGTTAAGTAATTAGATTACTTTTTCAAGTAACTAAATTACTTTTTCAATCTACAACAAAATATCTAAGTTACTTTTTCAAATAAGTAATGCAAGTTACTTTTTCACATTTATTGACTGACAGCTCTCCTGTCCCCAGCACCAGAAATAAAGTGAAAAACATCAGTCTCAGAAAAATAACTTAATTTCTGTTAATTTTGGAAACTAGATACACAGAGAATCGTGTAAAATCCGTAACGCGACACAACAATCTTGCACCTGGTAGTGCTGTATTGATTGGCAGCCACCTCCATGCTAATTATTGCTAATGACAAAATCGGCCGTGCAGCGCTTGATTTGCATGTGCAAACACTAGAGTCGTGTCACAGTTATCTGCTGTGATGGAAGCATGTGCTAATCAGGATGATGGACTATAAGAGGTCGTAATTCCAGTCTAGGGACTCGTGTCTTCATTGTTCTGCATTGTTCTACTGCTAGTTAGTAAAAATAGTGACCTACTCAAGTGCTGTGTTTGATCGCATGGATCGGTTTCGTGTAGATGGCAACATAATGATAAGAGGGAATTTGTGATTTGTAAAAAAAAAAAAAAAAAACAGCTATGATAACTGTTACCAAATCTCAGAGATATTAAAATTAAGTTTGCCAACAAAGCTTTGGATGTATGCATCTAATTGTTATTTGTCAAAAGTGGTGGCTGCACTAGACTTTATGATCCATGATTTATGAGAGCAAACAGTGGGGTCCTAAAGTCTGAGACCACAAGTGAATAAGGTCTCATTATGTTCCACATATTTGTGTAAAACCTGATGATCATGCATGATTTGAGAATGATCTTGTGATTCAATGTGTAACCGCTCCAAGCGGGATTTGAACCAGTGTTTCCAGTGTTGGAGGCGGGTGCACTAACAAGGACACTAAAAACCAAAAAAAAAAAAAGGTCTCTAGTGCGCCTCTTGAGGCCAGGTGAGTGAAGTTTACTTGCACAGCTCTTAGTATCTAGCCTCCGTTAAACCACCCCCCTAAACCTCACTCCCATTCGGGTCATGGCACCAATGTAACTCCTTCGGTTCTACTCGCATGGCTACTCTATGTATAATTTTCATCAGGTTTAAAGAGCTGCAGGAAACTAGTTTGGTAGGATATGTAATGTATTTTTGTATGATTTTAATCTATTTATTATTCATTCAAAACAGAAGCTCTGGAGTGGGATCTAAAGTAATTTCATGCTAGCCTTGTGTAACCAACCTAAAAAGTTGCTGCCAATGGAATTTAGCTGATGAAGTCATTCAAGGTTTGAATGAAAATTAAAAAGAATAAATAAATAAAAATAAAATTTAAATTCCTAACCATGGCCAACCTCATATCACTTACCAGAGTGTTCTGTGGTTTAAACATCAAATGGTTTTAATTTATTCAGGCTTTCTCTGAATACCTAGGGGTAGTACAGAGAGAGGTCAGACTTGTGGGGAAATCCCAGACGTCCTGAACTGTTGTAGAGGAAATGAAAGCGAGATAGAGTTAAGAAAGAGATGAGAGAGAGTGGGGTAGACTGGGGTAGCCAGTATTGTTTCCATCTGATCCTTTATCAAGATAAATGGTGAGACCGTGAGGTCCTGTAATTCATTTAAACCTTAAATAATCACTGGCCTTATGTCCAAACCAGTTTTACTCACCAAAAACTACACATTTACATTGTTTTTACAGTTTTATATATATATGCTTTATATATAAATGTAATAATTTATATATATAAATTAAAATAATTTACTGCATAAAATACAGTAAAAATGTAAACATATTTAGAGAACAACCTGTACATTTTACTATTTTAAACTGTTTTTTAAAAAAAAACAAAAAAAAACTGATAAATCCAAAAGCCCTTTTCAGATAGATTAGCAAAGCCACACTGCTACTAAAATATGTTTTGTATCTTTAACATATACTGATAACCACTATAATAACACAGGGGGTTAAAGGAAAAGCCATATGATGAATCAGAATTAATCACAATTAGCTTTTTCACAAGCTGAGGTAAATATTAATATATACTGTAGAAGGTGCACACAAATGCAAATTTAACAGCATAAGATGCAACAATCCTAATGTCCATAAATGATGATAAAAAAAATTAAGAAGAAACATAATTAATAAAATAAAAAAAATAAATAAATAAAAAAAAGTCTCACATGGAATTCTGAGAATGTCAGTTTACAGATTTTCACTGTAAATTATAAGATGATTTGTTCTTGTACATTTAACAGTATTTTACTGTAGAATTACATGAAATGTTAGATCTATTAGAGTTAACCAATTAACAGTTTTTACTGTAGCATTTTACATTCTTTTACAGTTGCAATTACAATCATTTGTTACAGTGCAGGCTATTACTGTACTGTATGTGAATTTGGCAATGGCTAAAGGGCGTTGTTAGACAACATGAAGTTCATTCATGATTAAATTTGCAATATAGAATGGCCTCTTTGGCTTTTATATCTGTTTCTACATAATACAAATATTAAGACATAATACAATTTTATTAAGCAAATTCATTAAGTGCCAACCTTGCATGCTTTGTATTTGACCGTATCTATAATGAAACAAAACAATCCATTTCATAATAGATGTTGGGTATTTTCTAAAAACAAACTCTTGATTCTGTCACTCCTTTACAAGAAATCTTGCCTGCATAAATTCCTCATTTCGCATGTCTCTGCATGTCAATGTCAAAAGTCAAGTCCATCAGGAGCGAAATGGTCTGACCTTTTTAGGTGCACGGTACCTCCACTTCCTTTGGGTTCCCTCACCAGATGGTCCACAGACAAAAACCGGTAGAGGGTCCTGATAGATGATTTGGGTTGATAAGATTACACGGCCATAATTGGCCAAATGAGTTGACAGCGATAGGCGCTTGATTGGTTTAGGTGGAAACAAATGAAGGTCTGGAGCATGTGGCGGAGCGCTGGTGGCCATTGTGGCGTGGGAGATGATGGAGAAAAGGTTGCAAGGAGAGGAAAGGAGGGATAATTTAATGTGGGAGGTGGTTTTGTTCACGTGTGCGAGTGTGTTTGCCTTCAGCAGAGCTTGGATGAAAAGCTTGCCCTTGTAATGGCAAAGATTTTATTCAACCATATGAATGCTAATCTCGGGTTATTTCTCATGATTGACAGCATGCTGTAATTTCGCTGCTTTTAAGCTCTTTTGAAAGCCTTCGTTGAAGCAATTTGCATTTTTAAAATTCGATGTAACAAGAATGCGTAATACGTTTCATTTTGTTTTATGCCTCTTTGGTTTGATTGGTTGGCTTAAGGGTAGGAATTAATGTGGACATTTTCAACCATATAAACACAAGTCATGAGTAGGTCCACATGGAATTTCACCATTTTATTGCACACTTCCTTCAATAATTGTGGTGGAATTGAGAATACTACATAATTATTGTGGTCGCAGATTCAGTGCATGCTTATTATTGACATCAGTCTGGTTGATTTTGCTTTTATGCATTGTTTTCTTTGAAACATATTCACATAAGCATCTTTAATTTTGCTCATCATTGTGCATGAAAGAGTAGAGCATTTACGTATATTGCATTTTGGTCTGATTTGATTCTCTGGTTGTACTCTTCCCTCACACTTGCTGTGGTCACCCCCACTCCATCGTCAGCTTATGAAGTGTCTCTCAGGCTTGGGTAAACATCTCTTCTTTTTTAATTAAAATAAATCCACTTTCAGCCAATATTTAGCACCCTACAGGGACAGGGCTACCTTTCAAGATATGGGGATACAGTGGATAGATTTAGAATGGAGATATATAACAAGAGGGAGACTGAGATACGGAGGGAGAAATTGAGTTCTTTCATCTAGCCGTAAAGCAGAGACATGCATTGTTTATAGATGTGTAGAACAGCATTCTCAAAGCGATGCCACCTGGGCCTACTATACTTTAGATTGGTTTACTATATATAAATACTGCTGAACATGCAAAGCAGAATGTGGCTCAGGCATAAATATTGTTTAATGCTATTTTCCTATTCACACGCATCTATCCACTGTGCTCTTTCATTTATTTCTGCTTTCAAGATACATGTAACTGGTCCTACTGTACCCGCTCTGAGCGGGATTCGAACCGGCGTCTCTATCATCAGCTGCTGGTGCACCTCTTGAGGCCAGGGGAGTGAGGTGTACTCACCCAGCTCTTACTAGCTTGCCTCTGTTTCACTTACCCCCTGAACCTCACTCACCATCCGGGTCACGGCACCAAATGTAACTGGTCCTACTTGACCCGCTCTGAGTGGGATTTGAACTGGCGTCTCTGGCAAGGAAGGCGGGCACACTAACAAGGACGCCAAAGACCGCAGTCTCTCTTTTCAGCCGCTGGCACACCTCCTGTGGCCAGGGGAGTGAGGTGTTCTCACCCAGCTCTTTCTAGCTTGCCTCTGTTTCACTCACCCCCTGAACCTCACTCCCATCTGGGTCACGGCACAAAATGTAACTGGTCCTACTCGACCCGCTCTGAGTTGGATTCAAACCGGTGTCTTCTGCAAGGGAGGCAGGCACACTAACAAGGACGCCAAAGACTGCAGTCTCTCTTATCAGCCGCTGGCACACCTCTTGAGGCTAAGGGAGTAAGGTGTACTCACCCAGCTCTTACTAGCTTGCCTCTGTTTCTCTCACCCCCTGAACCTCACTCCCATCTGGGTCACGGCACCAAATGTAACTGGTCCTACTCGACCCGCTCTGAGTGGGATTCAAACCGGTGTTTTCTGCAAGGGAGGCAGGCACACTAACAAGGACGCCAAAGACTGCAGTCTCTCTTATCAGCCGCTGGCACATCTCTTGAGGCTAGGGGAGTAAGGTGTACTCACCCAGCTCTTACTAGCTTGCCTCTGTTTCTCTCACCCCCTGAACCTCACTCCCATCTGGGTCACAGCACCAAATTTAACCAGTCCTACTCGACCCGCTCTAAGTGGGATTCAAACAGGCGTCTCCGGTATGGGAGGTGGGCACGCTAACAAGGACGCTAAAGACCGCAGACTCTATCATAGCCGCTAGCACACCTCTTGAGGCCAGGGGAGTGAGGTTTACTTGCTCAGCTCTTACTAGCTTGCTTCTGTTTCTCTCACCCCCTGAACCTCACTCCCATCCGGGTCACGGCACCAAATGTAAGTGGTCCTACTCGACCCGCTCTGAGTGGGATTTGAACCGGCGTCTCTGGGAAGGGGGTCGGGCACACTAACAAGGACGCCAAAGACCGCAGTCTCTCTTATCAGCCGCTGGCACACCTCTTGAGGCCAAGGGAGTGAGGTGTACTCACCCAGCTCTTACTAGCTTGCTTCTGTTTCTCTCACCCCCTGAACCTCACTCCCATCCGGGTCACGGCACCAAATGTAACTGGTCCTACTCGACCCGCTCCGAGTGGGATTCGAACCGGTATGTCCGGCATGGGAGGCGGGCCACCGCCTCTTGAGGCCATGGTAGTGAGGTTTATTCACCCAGCTCTTACAAGCTGACTCCTTTACATACACACTGTGAAAACTATCTGTAAACAATGTAAATGTCAAAAAGTAAATTTAATGCATTCTTGCTGATTTAAAGTATTTATATATAAAAATACTTTTTAAATAAAACATATAGTGGCTGCTTACTGGCTCAACAAATTTGTTCACACAGTAATAGTCTTGGCAAGAAGCACTAACAGCCACTAAAACAAACATTTAAGCCATCTATTTCTTGTTCATTACTCTAACAGGAACTTTGTGCCTTTTCATTCCCTGTACATACAATTGACGTGACCTCAAATCATAGAAGCGATTCAATTGCGTACCCTTCTAAAGCAGCTACCTGCATTGCTGGTGGTCGGGCCGACAAAGGAATAATGAATTCACATTCATCGTGGAGCTCATACGCATGGATTAAACTAGCAAGAAGATCGCTGGATCTGGCTCGTTGAACGCACTCACCGCAAACGAAATGTTGCAGCAGCAAAAACCTTGCAAGCTCCAACATGCCGCCTCACAAACAAACAGAAGTGGTGGAAAATGCTTCTGTGAGTCAAAGCTATCATTATGTACCTACTGAGAGCTCTCTTTTAAAAGAAGCTCTGTGATGACACTGCAAAGGTGTATGTGTGTGTGAAATACAGCAGGAGTTTGGAGTGTGAGCGAAAGCAGTTGAAAGAAGGGGATGAGAGAAGAACAGATATTTGTTTTTCAGTGTCTGTTTTTGAATGATTTCCACAGAAGGGCTTTTATTTTGCTTTGATGTCAGAAATCAGTTTGAAAGCGGGGGATTCCAGCATCCCGCTCGCGCAGGGAATCCGGCCCCTGTGCTGCCTGCACAAGTCCAATCGCTCTTCTGAGGAGTCAGGCCTTGTTTGATGATTTTACAGGTCTGCCTTTTTTATCGGCCCCAGTGCCTCAGGTTTGACTGCTATTGATTCAAGGTTTCACGCTGAATTCAAAGTGTCTTTTATTCCAGATATGGTTGAATTCAATTAAACGACACACTCTTTAACTAAGACTATAAATCTGAGATAATGTGCACAGTGCAGTTTTGCCCCCCCTAAAAAAGGACCATTTTTGTGTCCGGTTTCTGGTAAGTTTCTTTCATATATATATATATATATATATATATATATATATATGTGTGTATGTGTGTGTGTGTGTGTGAATAAAGTTTCATTTTTTTTTAAAAGATTAGCTTGATTTTTACTAGAGTAACAGTAAATCTCTAACTATAAAAGGATTTCATTAATTTTCATAAGGGTGGAAAGCTCTCAAATGCTGCAGTAAAGAAGATTAGTAATATTCATATGGCAATAATATAATCAAACAAGTTAAATGTAAACATTTAAGTTTTTTTTATTGAAAAACCCATACTGATAGAACAATAATCTGAATATTGCTGTTTACGGCATTGGAGTGTATTGATTGCCTCGTTTGAATTGCTTGATTGAAATATATCTTGTTACGGTTGACATGCTTACAAATTGGTTCTTACTTTCCTCTGGCATATTATATTTGGAACTATGGAAGCTCAGAGTTCTTTGTTTGATTCGACCTTGTGTTTTACTTTAACCATTAGGGGGCGCTAAAGATTCGTCTTCACAAAGTAGGTGGATTAAAGCAGCCAGGCGGCATCCAGCGCGTCCACGCTCTGATGGAGATACAGACACAAGCCGTGCCCCTGTGCAGCTGAGCTGCGCTGCATTTCACAGCATTTATTCACTCTGACAGACACTCGCTCTCAAATTAAATAAAAATAATTTCTAACCAAAACTGCCTATATAACATCAAGTGAAGGTTATGAAAAAAAACAAGAAGAAAAAAAAAACAAAAAAAAAAAAAACCCATTCATTTATTTTTAATAATGCAAAGCAATGCCATACACATTTCCCTTTAAAATTACTTCTAACGTCAGTGTGTAAGTTAATTCCCTCTCAGGAAATGAGATTTGTGTGTTTGACCTCCCCGGTATTATCCACCTAATGCAGGACAGCCCATCAAATTTTAATGAAACCAATTATACAGTCTTAGAGCTGACGCTGAAAGATGATATTTCAGTAAACGGTGGTCTTCCGCTCTACATCTATCTATCTATCTATCTATCTATCTATCTATCTATCTATCTATCTATCTATCTATCTATCTATCTATCTATCTATCATCAAATATGCATAAAATATTTCATTTAAAATTGTATTTAAATGAGATTATGAAACTATTTAAATAGGTAACAAAGTAACACAAAATTATATTATAATTAATATTATAAATAATTCCATATTTTGTGATCATACATATTTATTTACATTTACTAAAAACAAACAAACAAAAAAACATTAAAATTAATTAAATTATATATTCCCACTGTCTTACTCGATAAGTATCACTCGATAGGTGACCTGATGCTTTGGTGTGGTGCCGTTTGGGTCAACTTTGTGGATAACACCACGGAAAGCTGTGAGCCAAGATCGCAGCGAAGCTTTGAGCGCTCCCTAGCCACCTCTGCCCACAGCATCCTCCTCCTCCTCTACTACCAGCACCACTCCTCCCGCTCTCCTCCCCCTCGCTGTTTCCTCCTCCAGCATGAGCGTCAGTCTTGGCTCGGCCCGGGAACTGTGCGCACAGGGGTGTCAGTTATGGAGCTGTAGGAGCGCTGCGGAGCTCTCGCCCTTCCCAAGACTCATCACGTTCACTCTGCTGTAAACTCGCAGAGCGATTGCACGGGGCCAGCGCCACCCCGACCCATTTACGCTGGATTTAACGGCGCACCACGGAACTTTGGAGCGGCTTTCTGAACGCGGAATATAGAGTGTAATGAAACGAAAGGACATCTTCACACTTTAATAAACAGCGGATAGGATCGTGGAAGCGAGCTGCAAGGTGCTTCAGAGGCTCCTGAAGGAACCGGAGCGCGCAACATTTCCACGCGCGCGTTTGGACAGATCGCGTGCTCGCCGCTCGGTTCTGCTGGTTTTTTAGTCCTGTTAAGGCAGAAATCAAAAGCACTAAGGCATGGTATAACTCACGGGCTGACAGACACTAGTTCAACCCTCACTGGTGCGCGTGGATCTCGTTCCTCATCCAGATAAACACCATGAGCCCAGCGAATACTCAACTGACATTTCAGCTGGATCTGAGCGGCTACTGAGAGTTCCTACGTACTCCAAATACTGAAAGAGGAGAAACTTGTCCAGTGTTTGAGAACTGAGGTGTGGAGTGGATGTGGACTATGACAGAATGAGTCCTCTAATACACCTTTTACTCTGTGGATTAGTATACTTTAACCAAGTGGATGGTGAGTTACTTTTTATGATCCACTCTAATAGAAAGCTTTAACTTCAGAGAAGAGATTTTTGAGTTTTATGAGATTTTGCTGTTCATGTTAAATGCATAATTTAACTTTATATACCTGACTTAGTTATTCTTTATTTGTATTTTTTTTTATTTTATTTTATTATTATTATTTTTTTTTTTTTTTTTTTTTGTGGTTACAGCTATATATATATATATATATATATATTATACGTCAGGAGTTTGGGATATTATTTTGACCATTTAACTGGCATCACATGGCAACGTAAAATTAGTTTTATTCTGAATAACAATATTATGTTGCTGTGCATATGTTTGTGGAAAATATGGGATAACAAACTTGTTTGGTGTAATTTGTCATAAAATCTGTTAGTTGTAGGTCATATTTATACCTCTAGTGTTGAAGCAGTGTGGTTAGATGCCAAAGTGCTTTCCACAGCAGGTGCCACAGTCGCAGCAGTCTCAGAATGTGGGGTGACACCTGCTGTGAAAAGCACCAGTGGATGCGCAAGGCGTGGCGCAAAGATTGCACATATGGACCCCAAATGAGAAACATAGGGTTGGGGAATGACAAACGGATCATTTTTTTTTTTTATTTGTTTTTGCAAAGAATTGCCAAACAAAATGAGATGAGATGTTTCATCAGATCAGCCCAAGTGTATGAAACAATTACACTAGACACAATAGTCTGCACTGAGCTTTCAGAATGGATATTAACTTCTGAACTGGTGTTATTAGTTGCATATCTCTGTGTCCGGACTTATTAAATCCTCTTGCTTAGCCCATTCTGCCTTTTAAAACATTACATAAGGATTATTATTCCAGTAAAACTCACAGAGGCTTACATGCTTTATGTAATATTTGAAACATCATTTTTACCATCTGTTCATGTCTTTTCTCTGCATTCCCTAAGCTCCATAAACTGCTCAGTTCTGTTATATATATCAAGACTGTAACAGAGTTTGGATAGCCAATCACTTCTCTGATATTTAATAGTCAAGTAATGGACAATGAACACCTAATCAGGTGTTGGCTTTTTAATTAATCACTAATGAGGATATTGTTAGTGGTGTGAAACGAATGACTTCTGATGTAGTCAGATTGGTCTGTCCATCCGATATAAGGGAATAAAATTAATATACTTAATTATAGTTTACGATGTGTTAAGATAAGGCAAACTGCACTGGAAGTTGGCGTGGGTCTTTTCATGACATGAACAGTTCATATTTGTCTACGAGACAGTCACATACACATTACATTAGCTGTGTCAAGAGCGTCTTTGTGCGAAAGCCCCGTTTCACACTTAATGGTGTTTGCTTGGGTTTTTGTTTGAGCTCTTTAAGAAGAATAAGGCCTGTAGATGTTGTAGTGACTGATGAGGGGCTGAGTCAGGCTTCAGCTTCTGCTTTTGTCCTTCCAGCTTCTGCACTTGCTGTTTGTCTCCTGTTTTTGTCCCTGTATCTACCATGGAGCCTGCTAGTCTAGCCCAATTCAGCTCAGAAACTCCCTGTCCTTCCTCATTTCTGTTGCGCCCCAGCTGCCGGTTGCTAGGCACTGGTTGAAGGCATGGCCCTTAGTTTTCGGAGGGTAAGAGGGGTGTAGGTCTTTCTGGAAGAACCCATGAATCACCCCGGCGAACCGTTTGCCCCATAACCCTCCTCTCTCCCTGCCCGACTGCCCTGTGAGACGTAATCCGCCCGTTTTGGTGGAAGGAGGAGCCGGTTTTGAGGAGCAGCCCTCTCCAAGCAGACAAAAAGGCTGTGGAGATGCATTCAGAAAAGGCTGTGTTTGTAACAAAGCTTGAATGACCGTAGTCATTTGGTTCTGTTCAGGGCTGGGGTGATTAATGCTGCTCAGGGAGGGAGGGATGAGAATGAAGACTTGGGTGAGGAGGAGTTTCGGGGCTCAGAGTTGGCAAGAATGGGACAAACCTGAAATGGTTCTTGTTTTGATTCTGCTTTGATGAATCTAATTGACTAGACCGCGAGACTAAGATGTGTTATTCGAGATCATTAGTGAGGTGTGCTTGTACGATTGGACTGTTTTTGCATAGCAAACCTAAAACAGGTGAAAAACTGCAGACTTTGAAGGAAGGACCTGAGCCATATTTAGTTTGGGGTGGGCTCTTGTCACTTGTTTCTTCAGAAAATGTAAAATCCTAGTTGGTTTTATAAGAAGAAATGCTTATAGGCTGCAGTATTTTTGTCCTTGAAGCTGTAAGTTCAATGCTCTTGTCCCTATGTTCCCACGTCCCAGTTTTCTGCTATTATCCTGGGTCTGATCCTTCAGTTAACTTTGCTGCTTTTAGTAGTGCATTGATAACTCTGAGAGTAGAGAACAAGATGATGCCCCACTCCCAAGCTCCCCTGGTGGAGGTGAAGAGACGCGCACCTGCCTGCCAGCGGTCCCTTGTGGCTCTGACGACGCTGCTCTATCTGTATTCACACTGAAGCTTCAGTTCTGCAGCGTCAGGAGAAAACTAAAACCCAGACTAGAGTGTATATGTGTGTCTGCAAGTCTGACAGAAAGGGGAAGGAGAAAGATATAACTGTAGGTGTTGGAAACCAGAGGAACATTTAATTGCTTAGATGTTAAAGGAATCTTATTTGTGATATTTTTTATATTGGAAGCTTTGATTTCTTAAATTTGTAGTGTGTACCAATTACACGAACAGGCTTGACATAATTGAAGCTGTAACTAAAGTGGCAGTTGCGAGGTGGGTCTGATATGGGGTCTCTCTATGAATGAGACATCATAAAAGCTGAGTTTAAATGGAATTGTTCTGCACTAGTTGGCTAGGCTGTAATGCATTGCTGTCGTAATTGTGCCTCATTTTCGAAGAGCAGCCTGCGGTAATGACGCATACGCAGTTTGAAACCACAAAGCAGCCACACTGGAGTCAGAGAGTGTTTGTGCATGTAAGGATGTGTGACTGTTTAGTGCTCAGATTAAAACAAGGATGGGCTCTTGGAGAAAGAATGTGACGGATAGCTGGAGCGAGAGGGGAGATGATGAGCGAGCAGAGAGAGAGAGCGGAGGGTGTAGGGAATCTATAATGAGGGTTAAAGTCGGGGGTCAGCGTGTGGGCACTTTGCTGACATTGTTGTAGTATCAGGCAGTAAGAGCATTGAGTATCTCAGCATGGGAAGCCGGATAGTGTTACACCACTGCTGCTATACTTAGAGTATCACTTAAACACTCTAAACCTGCCTCTTCCTCTGAGAACCAGCCAAATCCGTCTCATAATTGATAATTACTTCCTTTGCAAGCAAAAAACGCTATGTCACGCTGAACTGAGACTGTTTCAGCTTTGGAAAGTGCGAAGAAAAAAGGATGAAACGTATTTCTCTTGTTCACAGTTTTTGTTGACAGTATGGATTCACGCTACCAATGGCTGTAAACGGATGCTCGGATAAATGACATTTAAAGGCGGCTGTTGAATAGGGACTGCGGTGCAATGCGACTTGCCGTATTTTTGTAGTTTCTATGAATGAAAATGTCACAAGCAGCACAAAGTGAGGAGATTATATACATTAGAGTCAGAAAAAAGCTTTGGGGGGATGATACCAAAGTGTTTTCATCTGCTTGGCTTGCTCTCAGTCAAGCATGCCAATGACATTTTGTAGAAAGAGGATGCGGTGGTGTGAGACTCGGAGCGAGGACCATTTTCTTTTGTTGGATGTTATTTGTTCTTGGGATTAGAAAATGACTTGATGTGGCAGTTTTAAATAATTATGTGGCCTAATTTTGTCTTTTAGGTTTGGTTAAAGTCTTGGTCCTTCAAGCTAACCATTTAGATGTGGTTGTAATAAGAACACTTTTAGAATTTACACTTGCTTTCTTTTGCTGTTGGGTGTTTCCCTACAGTTTAATTCTTAGTTTGATCATGGATCTTATTTGAAAAGGTTGTTTTAGTTTGTAACTATATAACTTTCTGAAGACTCAACTGTAGTAACAGAGACCCCAGACTTGCTGACATGATCAGTTATACATATTGTAAACTCTTTGCTCTGCACGTGCACTGACTGAAAAAACCCTGTTGAGTTGCAAGTCACACACATGGATTGCTTCCTAAAAAGTGGAGCAAGCCTGTCAAGTGAGCTTTTTTATTTGAAGTCCCAATGAAATCAGTTTCCAGACTTTTACTACATTTGTTAGCTTTGATGTATGCTGCTGTACTCCTAGAAGGTATGCGGAAATGGACCAAAAATATTGACTCATCTTGTTTGCATATCCCACTTATATCCAATTAAATGCCTAAATCAGCTGGCCAGTTGGTATCTATAACCTGACCAGCTAAAAAAAATTGCCAGATTGTCTAAAAATCAGAAGAACTCTGGACTTGTTGAGCTAGTTCATTGGGATTTAATGCAAATAAACAAACGGGAATGAGCCAAGTGTCAGATTTTCCCTTAGTGAAGCACTGGGCACACACTTTCCATAGGTGCCTAGACCCAGACTGCCAGTCAGAAAGGAAACTACAGTGCAATAAGTGTTAGGGACAATTTCTGGCTAGAGATTGTTGTTTGCAGATTTGCGGTCTGGCCTTTATCTTTCTTTCCAATTGACAGTTAACAGACTCTGCTGAACACTGTTTTTTTACAATCCACTAACTCCTTCAGTCCACAAAGTTATGTTTGAGAAAGTGTCATTTGCTCTTTCATCCATTGGCTTCACCTTGCCCTCGTTTAGTTGTCTCTCGGCAGCTCTTAGATAAGAAAGGATCTGTGTCAAGGCTGAATGACTCAACACAACACAAACAGATAAGAAGAACACACAGAGAGAGAGGGTAAAGAATTTAAATTAAATTCAGCTAACACTATTTTTTCAGAATAATCAAGTCCCAGAGCTGCAGTTTTTCCCTTTGGTCCGGGACTCACTCCAGCCTGTGCCTGATACGAACGAGAGACTGTGGAGAAGACAGTGAGATTAAAAGCTGCTCTGCCGGTCATGAAAATGGATGAGGCTCAGCCGCAGCGGAGCAGCTGAAGACGGAGAGACTGCCCGGCACTCCAAAGCGCATCCGTCATGCGCGTCAGGGCAATAATGCAGAGGAGAGCAGTGCAGGGCAGTGTATAAAATCTTCAACACTGCCACCTTCACTCTCATGCATCACGGCACGCGCTGACTGCTGCGCTTCAGACCGCCTGCTGCGTGAATGAGACATGGCCTTTTGATTTTCGCAGAGAAAGTTTCACTGAGGAGATTTTATTAATTTCTCTGAAGTAGGAAGTTTGATGTAAGTTTAGAATCAGTTGGAACTTGGAATTAAGTTTAGGTTTGCAAGTTGAGATTTAAGATTGGTGTACAATACTTGTCCACTTAAAAATCGGGATTATAGGTTTAGATTTAGGATAAATTCAGTGAGGTTTATAATCTGAATTGTCAATTTGGATTCAGTCAGATTTAGATTCACATTTGAAAGCTGAGACTTACTGAAGTTTAGAAACTGGTTTGACTGAATAGTTGCGGGTTTTGATTCAGGATTTGGGATTAAGATTCCAGGTAGAAATGTTGATGAAATTAAGTTTCGATACTATATTGCGTTTACATTTCAATCAGATTCAGATTCATTTATTGATATACTCCATTTTGCATTTAGTTTCGGGAAAATTTCCGAGCTCTGAGCCCTCGGAGCACACCAAATACGCATATTCTGTATGAAATCAACATTTTATCTCAAAGCTTAGCTAAATTTGGATTTTAATCATTTCAGTGTTATTTGTGGAGAAGTTCCCCATGTAATGATATTAGTGACTCTTCAGCATAGCTGCGTACATATGTTTTCTGTCAGCAAACAACTCTTGAAATCCATGTTTGGTTTTCTGGGCCAAAGTCCATGTGAGGTTCAGGCATGAGTTTTGTTGGTTACCTGAGTCTGTTGATGACCTTTCATATACATAGCTGAGGTGAATTTGATAAGGGAGCGCATCCGTCACGAATCCAGCTGACAACACTTTGAGTCCTCAGGCAAATCTACATGGAAAATCATGAGGATTACCTAAATGCTTCTATATATACAATACTTAAATGCTCTATATAATTGGCCTTTAAAACATTAGCATGGTACATTTTTAGCATGCATATACCTTCTATTAAACTGTAGAATAATTGCACACTTGTTTACTCATGTTTTCTGTCTAAAAGTTCTTGTCATGTTGAGCATACCCCTACAGACCTTTATCTGATTTAAACTTAAAATCTTATCTCTGTACCCTCTGCAGAGATGTTCAGATTAAGCCTTCTATGAAATGAGACTTATAAATCTCACTGGACCTGATTTGGCTTACTAATACAGACTCGGGCTGATTCCAGGGCTCAAGCTTTTCATTAAATTGCATTCCAGGCACACTGTATCTTTCACTATACCTGCAGTCTATACCTCAATTCAGCTGGGACCTGCAAGCACTCGGGCAAAGACTGCAGCCAAGTCAGTGACATGCCCATGTGTTTAGCAGCGGCCGCCCACATTTTCTGCAATAAAACTGCCTTCTCTCAACTCTAGTGACTAATGTGGCCACTTAAAGGAGTTTCTTTCTTTCTTTCTTTCTTTCTTTCTTTCTTTCTGAACTGTGAGGATGGAAGGTAAAGGCATTACTGTATGACATGAGACAGTCGTACCGCGACTTTTATGTCACTCCACAAAGCCCTTGCTGCTTTTCAGGGCCGTTCAAAGATCAGCCGTCACCAGGACGCAAAGAATGAGAGGGGCATGCCGCAGAACACCTGTGTGTGTGCACGTTCATTAGGGTGTGGGTGCATATGCACACACACAAAGCCCTACAGCTCTGATGTTAGCACACACATGCGGTTATAAAAGACCCGGCACCACAATATTTTCACAAAGTCAAACAAACTCACACCTGCAGGAGCCGATTTCAAAGTGTCCACGCTGACCTGACCCACATTATTTTACAAGACAACCCTAGCATGTTAAATAGATGTTGAATAAATATGTGCAAAAAGTGCATGCTTACAAAGGCTTTCAACCAGTGCAGAAAGCAAAGAGAAAAAAACTTGTTTGGCTATTAGTAGAGAATCATCTGCACACATATAATTTCTCAAGCAATTATTAGTGGTGTTTGCTAAGGCTAGCTGGCAAGCTGGGGCTTTGTTCGAATCTCTAAACCTAAACATTAAACTACAGCTCATTGTGGACATTTTGTGTGGTTCATTGAGATGTGTAGTACTTTTCAGCTACCAGAAACCATTTAGAACACCTGAGCAACAGCATAGTGTAACGGACGTAGGCCGGTAAGAGCTGTGCGTGTAAACTTCACTCCCCTGATTTCAAGAGGCGCTCTAGCAACTGACGCTAGAGACTGCGGTCTTTAGCCTCCTTGTTGGAGCACCCAACTCCCATGCGGACGGGCCAGGGTTCGAGTCCCGCTTAGAGCGGGCGGTTCGAACTGGAGGGGCTACATTGGTGCCGTGTCTTAGATGGGAGTGAGGTTTAGGGAGGTGAGTGTAACGGACGTATGTCGGTAAGAGCTGTGCGTGTAAACCTGACTCCCCTGATCTCGAGGCGCTCTAGTGACTGACGCTAGAGACTGTGGTCTTTAGCCTCCTTGTTGGAGCGCCCGACTCCCTTGGCACGGGCGGGGTTTGACTCCCGCTTTAAAGCAGGCGGTTTAAACTGGAGGGGCTACATTGGTGCCGTGACCCGGATGGGAGTGAGGTTTAGGGGGGTGAGTGTAACGGACGTAGGCCGGTAAGAACTATGCGTGTAAACCTCCCCTGATCTCAAGAGCCACTCTAGTGACTGACGTAATGCCTAGCCTCCTTGTTAGAGCGCCCGACTCCCATGCTGGCGGACCCAGGTTCGAGTCCCGCTCGGAGGGGGTCGAGTAGAACGGGTTACATTTGGTGCCGTGACCCGGATGGGAGTGAGGTTTAGGGGGGGTGAGTGTAACGGAAGTAGGCCAGTAAGAGCTGTGCGTTTAAGCCTCACTCCCCTGATCTCAAGAGGCGCTCTAGCAACTGACGCTAGAGACTCCAGTCTATAGCCTCCTTTCTAAGCCTCCTTAGAAAGCCTGACTCCCATGCTGGCGGACCCAGGTTCAAGTCCCTCTTAGAGCGGGCAGTTCGAACAGGAGGGGTTACAATAGCAACATGCTAAAGTTGCCCAGAAGATCTTAGCAACCACTTAGCAATGAGACAAAACAACCCAGAAGTCTTAGCAACCCAATAGCAATGTGTAAAAACTACTCAGAATACAATAGACACTGCAAATTTTGCCAAGGCATGTAACATAGAAAATCTGATTCAAAAAAGTTGCTTACTTGCTTTCCAGCAAACATAAAAAATCCTTTACCTTAGATGCAATACTACATCAGCTGTGTTGTCAGTAACTTTGCTGAGTTGCTACTCAAGTAAATTTATTTAAAAACTGATTAAGTATGTGTATGTGTGTGTGTGTGTGTGTGTGTGTGCGTGTGTATGTATGTGCTGTGCTGTGTGTGTGTGTGTGTGTGTGTGTGTGTGTGTGTGTGTGTGTGTGTGTGTGTGTGAGAAACTTCATATATACATGTTCAAACACTAGGTCTAATGCCTTGAAAACATCACACTCAGCCTTCCAGAAGGGCTAGACCTTAGATTCCTTTCATCCATTCATCAGCTTGAGAGAAAACGAGAGACTTGATGTGAATGCAGAAGAAAGGAGGGAGTGAAAGGATGAAAAGGACGGGTTGAGGTGCTGGTGAACGTGTTGATGAGGGTTGCTGCCCTCCTCTGAACGTGGAATTCTGTCTTCCACGCCTTCCCTTTTTTCTCTCAAGGCCCTGACAGGTCATTTCCTGATGGGAGAGAACGATAGAGGGACGACTGCTGATAGAAAGCGACAGACGGAGATGGAGGGAAAGAGAACTTGTATCCTGTGAGGAGAACTAAAAGTGTGGGGAAAGATTTGAGAATGAAGGAGACAACTTGACAGGAAGTAGAGGCCGCTGAAGTATAAATATGTACAAAGCTATTATCTTTGATTATTAAATTCTCATTCCTCCAGTTGTGTCTATTTATACCTCACTGCAGGAGCGGACTTGGGAAGCGTACACTGATACATAGTCAATAACTCACTGCAGGGGAAAGAGTGTGTGTAAAAGAGAGTGAGATACAGATGAAGGCAATATCTGGAAACGTTTCTTTTTTGAAGAGGAATTTAGACTTCCTGGAATTATCAGGCTCTCTTGTGTTGGTTTTCCACGTGTATGTCAGTGCAGATGGGTCAGATACCGCACTGCTCAGGTTTACAAAGGTTTGTTTGCATATATGTTTTGCAGTTTCATCTGAGATAAGTTTTCAAGACTTGCCAATCAAAGTTATTGTGCATCCAGACCTCTGTGGGACGCCGGAGGGCAGGCGTTTTGTGTGTGTAGGGTGACATGGTGGCGACGTGATGAATCTTCAAGGGCGTGCCTGTCCGTGCGAGGTTGTGCGGTGTGTATTTGGAGCTATGTGTGTCTGTCTGAAAGCATTCGGTAACATCATCCCTGTTTCTCCACAGACATTTTTATATTTTCCACTGATGACATGACGAATGATTCGCTGTCAGACTAGCCGGAGTGAAGATGTTCATCTCCGAGAGAGAGAGAGAACTTCCAGTGCCTGGAATTGAAATATAGCCTGTTTCAGGGTTAAAGGGCCTCCATAAAACTCTAACCATGTCAAATTTTCAGTTTTGTTTTTTTTTGTTTGTTTTCTGAACAATGAATTTGATTTTGTTTCCTCTTATGACAAAATTTAGTTTTGTCATAAGATTTGGCATGATTGAGAACAGATAGATATATAGATAGATAGATAGATAGATTCATTTCAACTTCAAGCCAGTTAATTAGCAATTTTACTGTTGTGGACGCAGATTTGAATACAGTCGCCGCCATTTTGTTCTGACCCCATTCTTTCAATCTCAACTTTAGTTCTGCTACTCAAATATCATAAATACAGAAACAGGAAAAGTGTTTTCTCGTATGTATGCTCAGCGAACCATACATGATTATCTACGGTGACATTCCTTCAGGCGCATACTAATTCAATTAATGTTAATCTGCATCAAAATCCTGAGATATCCATTCGTCAAACGGTGACCTCTTTCCTCGGCTTTTATTTATTGCCAGTGGAACAGTGTAATTAGAACACCTTTGGGAGGTTGCCCGTGGTAACCTCTGATCACAGCTCCACACACACACAATAAGTGATGCGTCCTCTGGGGGCTTTCTGGCCTTGCTGCAGTGGGTGGGTACCAGCTCTGGCTATTGATTTGGACGGTGGGCTGATGAATCTCTGGGGAACCAATAAAAATAATTACGAAGAAGATCATCAAAGCTCCCCAGCCTTCTGCTTTGCACATGAATAAATGCGTGGTAAAGCTAATAGAAGAGTGGCAGAGGTGGCATATGCGCAGTCATCTGTGCCCAGATGAAAAAATTATTGCTCAGAGGTTGTTCTTTCATGTTTCTCAGTTGTTTCTTTGAAGTATCAACGATGACTCAGATGTTTCTCCTAAAACCTCTTGGGGGAGAAATAAAAATATAGACCTATAAATGTATGTGTACAGAGAAGCTTAGATAATTTGGTCTTGGAAGAATTGTATGAGAAATATTTGAGTACAATTAGATCTTTTTAATACAGATGTATTGAGCACAGTTTGAGATCTTTTCTGAAACTTTTCTGAAAGATTTGTCATAGTCTCCATTTGGTGTCTTAGAGAAACCGCTCAAAATTAAAAAGGTCCTGTTTGTGGGGGAGGAGATACCATGACTCTTGTCAGCAAGGAGAATAGAGATGATGTTCTGTATGGATATGTAGATGGTTCAGCAGCAGGCTTCCAAAGAAAGAAAAAAACACTTATTTTTGTCCTCTAACATCCGTTAAGTGGAGGCACAATATGTTCAAGGGTGAAATTAGTCCTCTTCCCATGCAGGAGACCAGAGGGAGGTTCTGCAAGAGAGCTATTGTTCTTAACCAGCCTGTAAACAATGACTAACATGACAGTTCACTCCCTCTAGGCTCTCTCATCTATAGAACTCATGTCCTCCTCCTCGACTGATTCTGTAGGCTGCATATGGAGAGGTGGAGGAGAGGAAGACAGGCTTTAGGTAACTTAGGTGGAGGTAGATGAGGATTTTATAGGCTTTGAACTTTAATCACAGGTTGATTTCTCTATTGATATCTCGTGCAGAATTTCTTCTCAGGTATTCTTGGTTTTAAAGATTAATTTTAATTAATTTAATTTCATTATTTTATTTTATTTTATTTTATTTATTTTTTAATTAATTTTATTAATTTTATTTTATTTCATTATTTAATTTAATTTTATTATTTAATTTTATTTTATTTTTTAATTTTATTTTTTAATTTAATTTAATTTTAAAGCAAGACAGGTTTATTAACTCTTTACAGTGGGGTTTAATTTCTTAAAGTCCCCCTGTGGTGAAAATCAAGTTTTTAATGTTTTTCATATGTCTATGTGGTGTTTTTAATGTGCTTTAAGGCAAATGTGCAAATTCATAAATCAACACCACCATTGCTGAGTATTTTCTCCTTAAAACGGCAGTGAACCAAAGACGGTCTAAAAAACGCGCTTTGAAATTGCTGGTGTTTCTGACATCACAAACTACCTTGTAACAAATCACGTCAACATGTGATCGTCAACGAGTGGCTCTCTGAACTGGTGTGAGTGAGTGGAGGCGGGGCTAATTTGCATATTCATAGAAACGCATATACTAAACGAGGCAAGGATGTAGAGTTACATTCAAGCTATTTTAAGGCATGAAGACATTTTTTTCAAGAAAAAACATTGAAATATGTCATTTTGGTGATCAAAGATGAGTTTTAAGGGATAAAATTATTGACTACAGGGGGACTTTAACATTAACATGCATTAATCATGATCTAACAATAGTTTTCCAGCATTGTTTTTGTCTCTCTCTCTTCTCATTTCCTTTCTGTACTTTTCCATTTGTGCCGCTAAAATATACCTTCTGGAAAGTGTATGTAAATTGCACCAGTGCGTTGCATGTCATATCATGAATGATTATGAATGCATGAATCCAACTCTCTTGGAATGCCGACAATTTGACACCGTTTTCCATGCATCGTGTATGTGTTCCCCAGTCCAAATGTGCGTGCATATGCATATATGCCCTTGTGTGTGTGTGGGCTGGCTGGGGGGTCCAATGGAAGAGGAAATGGCTCTTTGAATGGTGTGCGCTCAGAGACATAGTAAAGAGCACTCTCCCAGGCGGCCAAGAGCACTTGATTGTACAACAAGCAATGATCGCATTAAGAGAGGGCAGCAGGAAGAGAGAGAGAGAGGGAAACAAAGAGACAGAGAGTAGGAAGAAAATAAATTGACTTTGCCAGTGGCTTAGTCTGCTGATGGGAGAAAATATAGAAAAATTACTTTTTCATTTTCATGTGCTACATCCACAAGTGTGTTAGGGGTAATGGAGTGTGTGTGTGTATGGGGAGGGTTGCCAGCTTGTATGATTGACCCTGTTATTGCGGTCACTGTAAAAACAGCTTTTACAATTTGAGGAGCGGAAAGCAGCAAGGTTTGCCTGTTGTATATCTATAGAGGTCAAAAAACAGTGTTGGGCTACTTAAAACTGTAACATAATAATAGTTGAAGCAATATTTCTCTGGCTCAATATTGAGAAATTTCTTCTTTTAGTAAATTACTGCCCAACATCTTGTCAAAAAACGGGTTCCATTTACTGTATGCTATGAAGAGAATAATATTCCCTTTTGTCGCTTTATGTGTTTTCATATTTCCTTCTGTTCCTCTCTTAACAGGGAAAATCACAATTTTAGAAGCATCTGCTGAACAAAATTTCTCCCTGGATAAAAAGACTAAAGAAAAAAAAAAAATACAGCAAGCAGATGGCGCCTCAAGGTTCAGACGATTAGAGGTTGCAGATTGGAATACAAATTGGATTAAAAGAAATTAGACTAATAAAAATCGAATCGCATGGCAAGTGCAAGCATATTCACCTCCATCATGTAAAAGTCTCTGCCAGTGGCTGTCGATTAGAAGCTAAACAGATGCTCTATTGAGATAGCAGTTAATATGTGTGTGTGTATGTGTGTTCTTGGCGGACATGGTCCTCCCATCATCCCCTTATCTCGACCCACCCCATTTATCAATGTCATAATGTTAATTACTGGTTCATTCATTTAGTCACTTACAACATCAAAAATGAACTCATTTCTGATTGGTGAAAGCAGAACATAAACATTTGTGTTCACTTATTAAAAGCTGCAATGTGAATTGATTCTGGACTTGAAGAGCATGTTCTCTGCATGGGTACACCAAGAGTGTATCAGGCCGTAGTAAGTACCCTCAACCTTAAATGAGTTTGACACCCCTGGTTTTGAGGGATGCAGACTGCCAAGAGGGAGGGAGAAGGAGAAATGCGAGAGGCAGTGAGAGAGAGCAAAATCAGTGTATCTGCAAACTTCAGCAGAGCTCAGTTTCATAGTATGCAGCACAGCGTAAACATGAAACCTGGAGGGTACAGGATAAGATCTCACCCTGTCAGTAGCTAGTCCCTTGTGTGGCCCCCAGTCTGCTCTGGGTCTTGTGTGTGGCCCCACTTAGACAGCAGACAGCCGGAATGATCACTAATCAATGAGAGGGAAATGGCAGGAATTAGCACAAATTAGGTGAAGTGGGAGACATCGCTCCCTTTAATAGAGTCCGTATTGCACTGCGGGAGAGAACGGACCTTTAAAGCACACTAACACATGGCAGACTCAGCAAAACATTTTGCACACTAATAAACAACAAGCTTGCTTCTCTGATATGCTCTGACTTGGTCCCACTGGTAAGAACAAGCAGCGCACATTCCACAGTGATCCTAAACACCCTAAACAAATGCTCTGTTTTACTGCAGTTCCATATATCAGCAACCAAAAAAGTTTAGCACCGCATTGAACTCTTGTACATCAGCACTGCACAACTGCCATCCCAGGAGAGGACACGGCCACCTTCAGCTCAAGCTAGCTGCTGCCGCTGGGTCTCTCATAGAGTAGGAGGTCCATCCTGCGCTCTGCAGTGGTTTATGTTGAACAAACGGCTAGCGAACAGCTGTTTTAGCAGAGCTAAATAAACAAAGCTGCACAGCGCTGTGTGCTGATCATGCTAGCATGCTACTCTCTTGGGAGGTTTAGCCGCTAGCAGTGCCTAGAAAAGGCTAATAAACAAGCAATTACGTCTTTTAAAATATTATGTATTTATTCATTTATATAACATGGTGGTGTCCTCACCTTAACTTTTCTATGTAAATTAAGCTAATTATAGTTTCTAGACTTTAACTGTACCATTAACTCTGATCCTAACTGTAAATGTTCCTTTTCAAATGTGAAAAGACACTTTTTGTCATATTTCTTCTCTTTATGTAGGTCCCCCACAATGATAGCAAAACCTGACACAAACATATCCTTTCATATTGAACAATCACATGCTAAAATCATATCCCCTTCCCCCTTTTGGAGGATTGGAAAGTCACTCCTAGTGTTAAGCGATTCAAATCCCTGAAAGAAGTAGAAAATCTGCATTTACAATCTCAAGGGTGTTTCCACGCTAGCCATGTGCTATTGAAGCGTGTAAAGCTTACAGCATTCATCTGATGGCAGCGCTAGCGGCTCTAGCTTAGCTTCTCTTTTTTGGCCAGATTTTGGGTGGATCAGGGGCCGCTTTTGTCCCTCTTTGGCCTGTGCCTTAGTGATGTAAATGCAGGGTGGCCTCTGGCTCCTTATCTCTAGGGTTAAGGCTCACACTGCTCTTTCCGCAATCTATTATCATAAGGGCCAGACTTCTAGCGTGGGCTGCTAGCATTATCCATACCAAATGCAGGGCCATGCAGGGGAACGTTCAGGGGATTAGCATTTTAACACAGTGTGAGTCTAAACCCCTGAACCTCTCTGTCACAGAGGGCAAGTCCCCAATGGCTTGCCAGCTCACTATGTGGCACCCTAAATTAGTCTGCTGGATCAGAGAGCTGTGTTGTTTTTGACATGGCTTTTCTCGGTTTGAAAATATTGCTTTTGTATGCTCGGTGAACAAATGGCAGTAGAAATAAAGCATTGTTTTAAGGGAGCATTTATTAAGATTTGCCCAAGTCAAACCTTACTTTTCCTCGTTTAAAGTTTATTTAGAGATTCAAATAGCTAGATGGTGATTGCCAAGACCAGGTATGAACAATTCTGCTCCTGGAGGGCCACTGTCCTGCAGAGTTCATCTCTAGCCCCAATTAAACATGCTAATCAAGGTTTTCAGGATGACTAGAAACTTCCAGACAGGCCTACTGGGGTAATTTGGAGCTAAACTCTGTAGGATACTGGCTCTCCAAGAGCATGATTGGTTTGTTCCAGTCTTTCCATGATTGAGATCAAATGTTTGTTCTTTGTGAAAGCCTGTAAGACTTTTCTCGTAGAAGCTCTTTTGTCTTGAACATAAATTGTTGGTCCTGACAAGTCTTCCACTTTCTCAATTTTTCCAGGATCTCGTCTGCGGCAGGAAGATTCTCCACCTCGGATCGTAGAACACCCCTCCGATCTGATCGTATCCAAGGGCGAGCCAGCTACCCTAAACTGCAAAGCGGAGGGGCGGCCCACACCCACCGTGGAGTGGTACAAGGACGGAGAACGAGTTGAAACCGACAAAGATGACCCTCGATCTCACCGCATGCTCTTGCCCAGCGGCTCGCTCTTCTTCCTGCGTATCGTACACGGCCGTCGCAGCAAACCTGACGAGGGGGCATACGTTTGTGTGGCACGCAACTACTTGGGGGAAGCAGTCAGTCGAAATGCTTCACTGGAAGTAGCATGTAAGTATGGGATTTCTTCAATTATTGTCTTGAGTGCCAGAAACAAGCAGTGTTGGGGAACTATTTTTTCCCGTGTACCCTGTGGACCAAACTACAATTATACAATTCTTCTTTAGCATCCTTTTAGCAGCTTTTACATTATAGAACTTGATATTAGTGAAGTTGGTATTGCATCTGAAGGATTTTGGAAAGAACCTGATTTCCCTAGTTCCAAAACAGGGGATGGGAAGTATTTTGCAGTTGGCTCTGTAGTTTAATTAGCTCTCCATATGTTTTAGTAAATTTTAGATTTGTCAGTCTGTTTCGGAACAACCTGCCAGGCTTGCAGTTTTTCCTTCTGACTGAGAAATGGAAATGACAAGGAAAGACAGAGCCACAGACTCAGATTAAAGGGCATGCTAGGTGCAGAAGGGTGGGTGTAGATACTCTACACAGGAAGGCAGAATCTGGAAGGGGGGTTTATTGACAACCTGTAGATGGGTTCGGCTTTGAAGATGGGTCTCTGTTGGGTTGACTTGCATTTTCAGAGAGCACATCCCTTGGGGTCAAATCCCCAAGCTAATCAGAGACCATTATGAGTGACTGCTAACCTGTCCTCCTTTGCTTTTCTATTAGACGATGAGTTTTTGCCTTTTTGCTAAATGACTCTTTTGCTAGGCTGATCTTGCGTCTGTTATTTTGGGAGTTTGTGATCTTTGTGATTAGTGAATACATTGGAGCAACTAAAGTTGCTTTCAGGCCCTTATTTCCTTTAGTGTTACATAAAAGCAAACTACAGTAGCTTAGCCAATATGCCAAGGCAAAAGTCATTAGAGATTAAGGAGTATTGGTTTTGCTTCGCTGGGTTTATAGTCTAGACCTGCAGTCTAAGTGAGCTGCTATCTTAAAGTCTGTTTCAACCCTGAGCTGATCAATACCGCGGCTCTCTTATGCATTGTTATGAAAATAGGAGCGATCCATCATGAAATAAGGATATGATGATAAATATTGAATGAATGGATAACTAAATTGGCTCTGTGCGCTGCCGCCAAGACCCCATGCAGTAATGAGAGGGTGTGTGTGTTGAGCTGTTGGAAAGGGTAACTCTAGATGAAGGGATTGTGGGAAGGTTTTGAGAGTCAGTAAATTTTGAATGCTGCTGCATTTTCTATTTTTAACCTGTAATTGATGATACAGGATGGTGACTTGGGTTAAAGGGTAGAAATGCGGAGATGATGTTGCATTTAGTTTTTGCAAAGGGTAACTTTGGAGGTAGCAATTGCGGGAAGCTTTTCAGTAACATTTTTGAATAAATTTTCTATTTTTAACTTGTAATTGATGAGACATAACTGCGTTGCGGGTTATAGGGTGTGTATATATAGAAGGACATAAAGGCAGTTTGTGTGTTTTCACTCGTGTAGCTGGCAGGGGGTGTGCGTTTTCTCTGATCCTCTCAGCTTTTCCGAGGCGGTGGTGGCGGCCCCCAGGTGCTAACTGTGTGACAGCAGCTTGATCTATCGATTGCACTAAGAGGGGTCTCCTCGCCTAAATGAAAATTCATGAAAAATTGATGAAGTCCCCGATTATTCCTTTTTTTCCTCTGCTAGCTCTTGTATCTCTCTCACTTCACCCTCTCTGTTCTCACTAGATCTCTACATTTCCACCATGGCGCTATGTCAGAGGTTGTCTGAAACCTAATCTAAAAGGGCACGATTTTGTGAATGAACTAGTTTCCAAGAAACCATAATGTCAATTCTAATGATCCAAAACAATATTTAGACAGCCAAGCAAATATTTGGTGACCACAATGGTTATGTCTTGGTAGAAATGTAGTCAAATGTTGAGTCACATTAAAACAATTGACTTTTATAATTAAATTTACACATCAGACAATTTTGAAATGCTTCCTACCTCCATATACATCCTGCAAAGGCAGCATTTTTCAGGTTTCAGACACAGACAGCCATAGTTGACTGAAAGAGTTTAAATGAGCTGTAGGATGTTTTACGACTTTCAGGTGAGAGGTGAAGGGTCGTAAGGTTAGCGGGACAGCGGACACTAAACCTACAGCAGAAAAGACCAAGAACTGTACTTTAACGAAACCCCTCAGATGTGTTACGTTACACAATTTCCACTCATAAAACTTCTCTTTACTGGTGAGTGATCACAGAAGTGAAGCCAATCTAAACCGATATAGCTTATGTATCGTTCCAAGCAAAATATGTTTCATCTGTCACATCGTAGAAATATTCTGAAGCGGCGCTGTTTTCTCAAGAAGTAAATGTTGATTTTATAGCCAGCTGTGTATATCTGATCTATATGAAATGCTCCCAGACTCACATACGTATAAAACCTTCACCTCCAAAACAAACAGCTGGCCTTCAGTGACAAACTGAAAAATGTGGCGAATGTTCCAGACTGTTTTGTGACGTTCGTTTTAGGCGCTCCAACCCTGGTTACAAGCCCAGTACTTTTTCATCTTCGCGTCACAAGTCGTCTCCTGTTGCGATATATGGTTCTGTCTCTCCCTTCTTCTCGTATGGGGTCAGTCTGCACCCCCGCAGGCTGAGTGAATGGCTCTGTTGAAACAGATTGCAGACAGGCGTTCGCCGTGGACCACTGGAGCCGCCCGATCAGAGAGACCCCAAGCTGGGTTGCAGGAAGCAGAGAGAGGCCTGTGAAAGGAGCTCGCTGCATTATTAATAATGAGGCAGATTGTAAGGAGGTGTCCGCTGAAGCAGGATTATCTCAAACGCTAGTCTTTAACAATTGACCATTAGTAATGCAACAAAGAAGATACACAGATCTTGTTACGGATGTTTGTGTCCTAGAGAGTTTAAAGCGAAGGCGCAAAAGGGTTAATTTTGTCGCTATTAGATTTGTCTGATGATGCAAGGCGCTTATTCCGTTTCAACACAATTCGTTGTTTCATGTGAACTTGTTTCTGTGGGGTTTAGTGCTTTCGCTTCTTCAAATTTCTCAGTTTAAAGTTACCGAACATGTCTTTCCACTTACCTCAACATAAATTAATCCCTTTCTTGTCATTTATAAGGTCTTAATTAGAGCAGAAGAAGAAGAGAGTGGAAAAGGTGCTGACAGGCCACAGGGAGTGATTGGCTGAATCCCAATTCGCATACATCTACTGTAGCCTAAAGGCACATACTTCACTGGTGATGCATACATACTTGAAGTATAGACCCTTTTAGTGCCGACGTCACAATTACATCACAGCGTTAGCTGGAGGCAAAACAAAGGGAAAACTGGAGGCGGCCAATACAAACTAGCTAGTTTGTCAGCTATTAATATTTATAGCTGGCTACATAAGGAGCTTAAAATGTCATCTTGTCATCTGGTTCCGTCTGTTAAAGTTAACTTTTTCAAATAACAATTAGGGCTGGGACAATACATCGATTCCCGATTCATGATACAATGATTTTGGACCGATCCTGATATTTTCTCTCTCGAATCAATTCTGAGCTTAGTTTTTAACAGCAGATGGTGCTCTAGGCTAGTTTTTAACTGCACACTCAAATGCTCATTAAGAAGAGTGCTGGGCAGCGATCATGCGTTCGGCTGATGTAAGTGGTTAAATATACTTGCACCTCGGCTCAGAATGCTTTTATGATGCAAGATTAATGTAAACAGCCCACTGCAAACACCCTTGTAATCCGCTTCAACCTTTTCGAACTTTATGAATGATTATTTTAGGTTTAAGTGGTGTGTGTAGCCGAGTATGTGTGTTGCTAAAGCACGTATAGTGCCATCTGCTGTTAAAAACTAAGCTCAGAATCGATTTGAGAGAGAATCGTGAATTGAAAATCGATGTATTCTCCCAGCCCTAATAACAGTCTTGGTCCCAGACAGTGAGTGACCTTATATATTCAGATAAAATCGGATTTTCTCCAGTCATTGTTAAAAAACAAGCTAACAAAACTAGCTAGCTAGCGTTAGTGAAGTGGTCAGGGGAATTGTTCTTCCTCCACCTAAGCTCCGCTCACAAAAAAACGTCACATTGTTTACTAAGTGAAAAGGGGTCTATATGTACTTCATATAGACCCCTTTTCACTTAGTAAACAATGTGACATTTTTAGCATCACAGTGTTTACACTTTTTAGAGAAATCAACATATACTGTATGAATGACGTGCATTTTACCATAAAAGTACACATAACTTTTAGCATTTAGGTTAACAAAGATATATTTAAGAACTGGTAATTTTGGCATCAAACTATTAATTTTTCTAAAACTAAATAAGTCAAATAAAAGCACAAGGGGCTGTGGAAAAATATTAGCCTGCTTAGGATCCACTGACTTTGCTAAACTAATGAAAACAGTTTACCATCTGGGCAGCCTTTAGCGAATAAAATTTGATGTACTGTGATTGACACATGCATCTTAAATTTACATACAATACAGGAACGGATAGAAAGTGAATTGGGATTATGCTAATATCATAAATTTGTCTTAATCTGACTTTTTTTTTTGTGACAAGCTTTTATATACTCTGTCTCTTTGTGATGTATATCATGGATACATTTCGGTCTGAGCCGCACCCTGTGGCACTCCTTGCTTCTGGGAAAGATATTTTGTTCTTTTGTTGCTATTTTTTTCTTTCTCTGTGTCTTTATTTCTCTCTCCCACTCTCTCTTTCTGTCTCTCTCTCGTGGTCTTTCTCTTTCCTTTCTCGGGATAAACTGGGTCAATGAGCAGGTTCATAAATCATTGTGAAGACTATGTCAGACTGAGGCAAGCCCCGCTTTGAATAAATTTGCCAAAGTGGTGAAATCTCTGGTCGTAGCTTGTGTATGGTCGCTATGTGACAAGTCACACTTTGGGGCGCACAGTCATCCAGGAAAATGTTAATTAGCCCCCTGTATCTTTTCTCAGGTAGAGAGGTGTGTGTATTATAAATCTGAGGGCAACATGCTTGTTGAACATGGGGGCATTAATTAAGCGTATAAGGTGTGAACGTGTGTGTGTTTGTGTCTGCTAATGGTCTGCGCTAATAACAGTGTGAAAACGTGCATGTAGTTTTAGTCTTAGCGACAAAAAGTGCCGTTTCGTTCACTTGTAACCTTTAAAAAGTATGTAAATGAAGGAAGGGTGAAACAGATGTCGTTGCTAGTTTGTTAAAAGGCCACCAGCCTGGGATTGGCTGGCCTGTTTGAAAAGGTTCTTTTGATACGCTTCAGCATGGCACTTAAGCAATTATGAGTATCGTTAGGCAGCATTTGGAACTGGTAAGATGAAGTAATTAGTGGAAAAATGGTGCTTTCTTGTGTTAAGCTTTTAGGTTGCTTCTCAATCTGTTTGACTGTGTGTCCGGCATCAGTAAAATCTAATAAAAGAGGATGAAATTAATTGGATACACACAGCTAATAGGGGTGGGTGGTGTGTGTGTGTATATATATATATATATATATTTTTTTTTTTTTTTACTTTTTTATAAAATGGTACTACTACACAGTTCTGCCATAGTAAGGTGTTTTCCATCCCTAACATCCATCCCTAACATCCAGACTACAAACATCTGTCTGGCTTTTAACATCTATCTCGTCTTGTGGACAAGTGAGTTTGTGTGAGTGAATTAATCAAACACACTCTCACATGCAGTCGTCTTCATTCGCCTGATTGTAAATGTCAGTGTCTGTCTGGGTCCTCTGACCCGCGTTCGCGCTCACTTCGCGTTATCCTGGGATCCGGATTCTGCAGGTTCTAGGGGTTGGTGATTAAGTTGAAAGCAGACTGATGTCAGGATGCATCCGCAGCCCACAGGGAATGTTGGTTTCTGATAAGAGGGAGGGAGGGTGAGGTGCCGGCAGAGAGGTGGAGGAAGAACGGATCTCTAGTCTGTGATAAAGGAGAAAGAAATAAAATCCCTGATTGAATGTGTCATCGTAGTATATCTGCAGTGCTGGAGTCAGCGCCCACACCATAAAGACCAACCTCCTTATCAGCAGCATGTTACGTTACACACGCATACACACCGGCTGCGGTGAGATGGAGCCATGCAGATTTTAGAGCTTATCTTGTGGTCACATCTTAGTGTGTGTGAGACTAATCGGTCAGCTGGGTAGATGATATTAAATGATTCTTCATTGAATGTATATGTGGAGGAAGCCCTCTGGAAAGGAGATAAATCATTGGTCCCACAGAGCCCTAGACATACACGCACACACATACAGTATATTCACGCACACACTGACCTTTATCATTCTCACTCTCTCTTAATGTCTTTTGTTAGCTCACTCTTGTCCCCTTGTGAGTGATAAAGTTTTTACATTTTATTTTCATGGGATTTTTCCTCTATTTTTGACAGGAAAGTAGAGAAATTATGGGGGAAAGAACAAGGGTTGGCAAATGGCCTGAACTGGATTCGAGCTACTGCTTTTTTTAAGTGTTATGTTGGAGCATGTGCATGACCTGCCAGACCGGATATCTGACCGGTTTTGAGTTTTAACAAAAGTGAGAAGCACAACTAGTCAGTAGGATGTAAATTTATTTGACATTTAAGTCTTCACAATATTATTTGTTCAGATGTTTATTTTATTTTATTTTATTTTATTTTTTTGTTGTGATGCATTTTTACACCCCTGCTAGTCACTTTGAAAAAAACTAATTTTAAAAATGAGTTTTTAAAAATAGCAATAATGATGATAATAAAATTATATATATATATATATATATATATATATTATTTTACTATTATTATTAGTATTTTTTTAAATACTTTTTTTTTTTTTTTTTTTTTTTTTTTTTTTTGTTTTTTTAGAAAAGGCCAGACAGCTCTTAGCAGAAATCTGCACCGTTGCTCTCAGTGGCTTTCAGATATGTACAGCGGAAACGGATTTACATAGAACAGCGTCCATTATGATCAGATGGTCAGCATGGATTAGCAGAAAGGATTTAGCCCTTCTTTTTTTTTTTAAGTAAACAAATGTTTCTGCTTTGTTCAGTTTGTTGTGTCCATATCCAGTCAGATCCTATATCCGAATGGCACAGTAGATACATAAATATGAAAAAATATTGGTAACACTTTACAGTAAGATTTCATTAGTTAACATTAGTTTTAGTTAACATGATCTAAGAATGAACGATACTTCTACAGCATTTATTAATCTTAGATAATGTTAATTTCAACATTTTACATTATGGAAATCAAATGTTGTATTTGTTAACATTAGTTAAAGGATTAGTCCACTTTGAAATAAAATTTTCCTGATAATTTACTCACCCCCATGTCATCCAAGATGTTCATGTCTTTCTTTCTTCAGTCGAAAAGAAATTAAGGTTTTTGATGAAAACATTCCAGGATTATTCTCCTTATAGTGGACTTCAATGGACTCCAAACGGTTGAAGGTCAAAATTACAGTTTCAGTGCTGCTTCAAAGGGCTTTAAACGATACCAGACGAGGAATAAGGGTCTTATCTAGCGAAACGATCGGTCATTTTCTAAAAAATTCAAATGTATATGCTTTATAAACACAAATGATCGCCTTGCGAGTGCTTCCGTCCTCCGTATTCTTCAAAAAGCTTACGCTGTATGTCCTACGCCTTCCCTATTCTACTTACGGAAAAAACGGAACTGGCGCCGCGTTCGTTCTGTAAGTTGAATAGGGAAGGCGTAGGACAAACAGCATAAGCTTTTTGAAGAATACGGAAGACAGAAGCACTCGCAAGGCGATTATTTGTGTTTATAAAGCATATACATTTACTTTTTTAGAAAATGACCGATTGTTTCGCTAGATAAGACCCTTATTCCTCGTCTGGTATCGTTTAAAGCCCTTTGAAGCTGCACTGAAACTGTAATTTTGACCTTCAACAGTGGAGTCCATTGAAGTCCACTATAAGGAGAATAATCCTGGAATGTTTTCATCAAAAACCTTAATTTCTTTTCGACTGAAGAAAGAAAGACATGAACATCTTGGATGACATGGGGGTGAGTAAATTATCAGGAAATTTTCATTCAGAAGTGAACTAATCCTTTAGTGCACTGTGAACTAACACGAACAAACAATGAATGTATTGTTTATTGTTAGTTCATGTTAGTTAATACATTAACTAATGTTAACAAATGAAACCTTACTGTGAAGTGTTACCGAAATATCTTGTTTCTCAAAGTCCAAGCTCTGTAGTTTGTTGGTATTAGAATGTATTTATCTGTGATCTCATTCTCTTGCTAACTATTTCCGTGTTTTTGAACATGCGCCTCTGCTAATCTCTGTGTGTTACATTGATTCGGTGTGGTCTCTATGACCCTAAACTACTTAAAACTCCATTACATGATTGCCTGCCATCAAAAAAAGCCAGAAGCTATGGCAAATCATTCCGAATGGTCATTTAAATCCAATCAAACTCCAGACTATTGACTTTAATCCTTTCATTTTCATTTCCAGACCACAGCAGACATGTTTGTGTCACTGTACTGTGCCAGGCGCTCACCTACTAGAGGTTCCTTCGTGGTTCCTCATCAGGTAGAACAAAAACATCTAACCATGCTCTTGATTCCCATGAGATTGTAGTATTCTGACAGTGCTCTGCCTGGGATTGGATCCGATGACCCCTAAAGACCTGTCGGACCCCCAATGTCCGTAATTCCTTAGCGTTCGGCTCTCTACGCAAAGCAGATACCCCTCACCCTACGAATGCACCACTGCTGTCTACTCGTAACCCCTGAAGCAAAGCCTCCTGGGACCCAAGGACCAAGGCCTGTAATCCATCATATGTGTGTGTGTGTGTGTAGGTGTGTGTGTGTGTGTGTGTGTGTGTGCGAGCTCAAATTCAGCTCCGCCCTTAACCGAGGACAGAGGAAATTGATTCAGCTCTCTGTTGAAGCGAACAATCTGTTATTTTCTCAAAGAAAAAAGTGCTGGTGCCGAGTGCTGATGGTGCAAACTCTCTTGCTTGAACACACACACCGTGTACAAACCGCAGTGCCGTTTCAGTGGAGTGTCATCATCAGAGAAAGCTTCCCGTCGATCTGATGGATGGTGTGTTTTTGAACCTTGCACTCTGTTCACCTACAACACAACTCAATCAAGCTGGCCGCTTGAAGGAATCTACCAGAACTATGACATCAGCTGTGTCAAAACTGGGGTTTAGATTGCGCCAACTTTGCGCCCTCTCTTTTTATCTCTCTCAAACTCCACTTCCTGTGCAGGACTAATAGTGCGTGCGATGCTGTTGTGACCGTGTGGTGTTATCTGTGCAGTTATTGAGTTTGACTCCTGTTACTCTGGGAGTGAGGTGGGAGCGAGAGTTCCTACCGCCGCCCCGGACAGCTGCGAATGGGGAGGAGGGAGGGTAACTTAAGCTTCCTGTACTACAGCGTATGTTGGGGGGATGAAATCTGAACCCCCTCCTGTCCCTTGTCTCCTTCCTGCTGGTGTTTGAAATTGATAGGCGGTGTGGGGTCCTTCACAAGGCTTGGGAGTTTATGAGTGTGATCTAAAGAACAGCTGGAGTTGGCCACTGGCCGCTCAGTCTGCGATGTGGCCCTGGGAGGGTGTCAATGAGAAAATTTGTCAGTAGTGAAGACCTCTGCCCTTGTGTTTATTTCTTTATCAGATGTGATTTGTGCTAATTGCATGTTTACTTGCATTTAAGGGACGTTATAGAGTGCAACAGCCGGGTTCCAGAAGTAAAAATCCATTTATTTTCTCCATAGGGGTATTGATGAAGGGGAACTTATAAACCATGGTAACCTTGGAAATGTATTAACAATGGTATATGCTTTTGTTGAAGCCAACGGTGTGCAATATTTCATCTTTTTTTTTTTTTTTTAATCATGTTTAATTGCAGAATCATGGGTAATGTTATTTTTCACCAAGAATTCTGCTAAGAAATGTGGCACTTTTATCGAGTCAGTCACCCTACCATATATATATATATATATATATATATATATACATTTTTCAGGACACACTTCACCTCAAGTCTTTTTTAAAAATCCCTATTGGGAAAATAATTGGGGGAAAATATTCCCAGTACCAAGGCTGCTAAAACAAAAATGTTTTGCACTCTAATCTATAACTAATAGCTTTTTTTTATATATATACATAGACTTCCATAAGGCAATTTCAGCCTTTCAGGTCCTCATCCAAGTGTTGTTGAGAGCTTGTGAGCTTGTGAACACCCTTCTGAAACTTAAAATGATGAATGGGACACCCCATGATCTCATGGACTTCACGGATGAAGGCCATGGGACCGTATGTTCACATTTAGTGCACATTTGGGACAAGGCCCATGTTTTTCAAGGCTTCTTGCACTATCATGATTTTGTTATTCATGGCCATTTTTGACCTTTTCTCTGACCCTTAGAATTGAGCATTTTTTGCTCCTTTAGAGAAAGGAGCTGTTTCTGTTCCTTTAAGACATTTTTTATATGTAATTAGTGTCTGTTGTTATTGGCAAACCTTACTAAACTGAAATGTCACATTGTAATTCATCAGGGCTGGCCAAGATGCTGAATACTGATGTATATTAATTGAGATGTATATGTGGGTGGTCTTATGTTAATGAGTTGGGTGTGATGTCATAATCATGAGGACTTTTAATGGCCTATTTTGAACATTTTAGTATGTGCATTTAGTACATTGAATGTTTTTATTTCAAAATAGCAAGGATTTATTTGCCTTTTAAACTTCAGGGATGGCCTGAATGTAGTTTTTAACCACTTGTTATGCATGTGTGAATATTGAGTTTATTTTGACAGTGATCTCTCGTTCATCTGTTTGGTCTGGTAAAATCGCTCTTACTAGCAAGGCAGCGAGACAAACAGATGGACTGATAGACATGCATACACACACACACGGCACTTATAAACTTGAAAACGAGAGGCAGAGGGACACATGGAATGGCTGAGAGGGTGCACACACCAACACACATAGTATTGTGGCTAAAGGCCAAGTGCATAGAAATCAGAACAGCTCCATTCAAATGCAAAGTAGAGTCTTATCTACAGACTGTTCTTCGCTGCTCTCCTGTGCTCTACACCGTTCAGGGCAAAACTATTATTTGGAGGCATGCGTATGTCTGTGTGTGCGCACTGGTGCCTGTGTAAGGTTGTGTGTGTGTGTGTTTGGATCTGAAGTATGCATGAATGTGAATTTCAATGTGAAGGTCCATCAGGGTTTCTCTGGGGTCTTTCGTCATGGTTTCTTCAGGATTTTTGACTATAAGTTTCTTCGAGGATATTCACAGGAGGTTTTCATTGAAGGTTTTCCTCATGTTTTTGTTCATGAGGTCCTCTTGATTTTTACTGTTTTTTTTTTTTTTTCTCATGGATTTTAACTGGAAGTTTTCCTTATGGTTTTTCACTGAGGTCTTTCCTCATGATGTTTACTAGGTCTGTTCTCGTGGTTTTCCGATGGGGATTTTCCTCATGATTTTTACTTCTGTTCTCTTATAGTGTCTGAGCATCGAAACACACAGCTGAACCTTTATGAGAATAATCAGTCACATTTTTCATGGCTTTAACCTGATAAAAGTGTCCAATTTTCAGCCTTTAGCTCCTAGAGGAGGGCCCCACATTTCATCTGTTATGTCATACTGTAAAGCGGCTGGCCGTCCTAGAGATGTTTTTTAAAATGAAAACTGCTAAATTGTCCTGATCAATCACTTTAATTTGTCTGCCACATTGTTATCAAGACTTAAATGCATTTATTTAATGCTCAGTTGTGGCGTTTGTTGTTGTTGAGATCAGCAGTGTGTGTGAGAGAGAGAGGATGGTTTAATATCAGATTACTGACCTGCGCAGGAAATGAAAGCAGATGACAGTGAGTGATCACCTTGTGAGTGTATTTTGTGTGTGTGTGATTGACAAGGCAATGCGTTTGACTCCCTCGATCTTTAAGAAACATTAATAGTCTCTTGCTCTCGGCTCCATACATCTGGTATGTGTGTGTGTGCGTGTGTAAGGAGAGGATGAATTATGCATTTCTAGCAGACTATGAAAAATGAACACTTACAGATTCTCATCTACATAAATTTTCATTGTATTTAGACACTAGCTGCATGTTTACATAGTGAATACAGGCCCATTTATTTAGATTTGTCTTTCTAGAGGTTATACAGTCTTGCTGACGTCTAAACATTCAGGTGACCTAAAAGAGACTCAGGCAAAACATAACCCTCATGATGCACCATTGTGAGAGTAGTCGAAGTCCTCCATATGTGCCAGTCTAATGCATTACTTGCACACTTAACTGCAAACTCATTCCTTTTATTTTGAGATCCTTGCAGATTTTTTCTACCAAGACACAAATAAATTCTCTGACACATTATGATGAATATTGATTTGGTTCTTTATAACATTACAGAAATGATACTGAACAAGCACTGCAGAAAAGCATGTAATTCGACAGGAGATCCAACATAAAGAGTCCGTAATTTAGGCAGTGACATTTGCACAAAGAACACATTTGGACCCTATAATTCTGCATGTAGATGCCGGGTTAGTTGGAGATAACCACACAGATGTACACACTATAATTCAGCTTTAGAGTCCATGCAAAGCAAATTGCAAACGTTATGCAAAATGACATTTGCTGCATGTTGCATTCTGTGATTTAAAACCCTTTCATTCTCGCAGCAGGTGGATAATGTCTCGGTTCTTAAACTCGGCTTCAGTACTGTATAACATCACACTGAACGGCCCTGTAGCATTTGGACTCTCTCAACCGGGCGAGAGAAATGAGAACAGTCCGATAATGATTTCCTGTAGCCGAGCCTCTAATCCCAAACACAATGCTTATCTCTGTGGTGTAAAGCATGTGTTGTGTGGTAAGCCGGGTTTCAGATTGGCCTCTCTCTGAATGGACAGTCATTGAGGAGTCTTGGAGAGGCCGGTGTGGTGAGGTGATAGCAGGGGCTTCTGAAACGCAGTAGCAGATAGGAGGTCATTCGCTGGAAATGACCTCCGATGGGCCATTGATTGACCTGGTATTGAACCTTTGCTAATAGACTGGAGGGACAGTGCAGGTCTGGATGTGGGTGATACAGTGGAATTCAGGTTTTGTAAACATCAAACGGCTTTCGTGTTAGTGGAAAAAGGAAATTGAGGAAAGCGCTCATAGATTTTATCTAATACAGATAGCAGATAATTTAATATACAATTACATCTTTGTTACATACCTACATTTATATATTTGGCAGATGCTTTTAACTTACATTGTGTTTAAAAGGTTAGTTCACCAAAAAATGAAAATTCTGTCATTAATTACTCACCCTCATGTCGTTCCACACCCGTAAGACCTTCGTTCATCTTCAGAACACAAATTAAGATATTTTTGTTAAAATCCGATGGCTCAGTGAGGCCTGCATTACCAGCAAGATAATTTTTACTTTCAGACGCCCAGAAAGGTACTAAAAACACATTTAAAACAGTTTATGTGACTACAGTGGTTCAACCTTAAAGTTATGAAGCGACGAGAATAGTTTTTGTGTGCCAAAAAAACAAAATAACGACTTTATTCAACAATATCTAGTGATGATCGATTTCAAAACTGCTTCATGAAGCTTTGAAGCTTTATGAATCTTTTGTTTCGAATCACTGGTTCGGAGCATGTATCAAACTGCCAAAGTCACGCCCCCCAGAGGTAAACCATTGAAATTTCGAAACACTTATGACATAATGAAGCCTCGTTTACTGAAATCACGTGACTTTGGCAGTTTGATACATGCTCCGAACCACTGATTCGAAACAAAAGATTTGTAAAGCTTCGAAGCTTCATGTACCATTTACTTGAAAAAGCTTTTGTAATGTTATACACTACCGTTCAAAGGTTTGGGGTAAGTTTTTTTTTTTTTTAAAGAAATTAAAGAAATCAATACTTTTATTCAGCAAGGATGCATTAAATTGATCAAAAGTGACAAAGACATTTACAATGTTACAAAAGATTCTATTTCAAATAAATGCTCTTTTGAAATTTCTATTCATCAAAGAATCCTATATATATATATATATATATATATATATATATATATATATATATATATATACATATGTATATATATATATATATATATATATATATATATATACATATGTATATATGTATATATATATGTATATATATATATATATATGTATATATATGTGTATATATATATATATATATATATATATATATATGAAGAGTTTGGTTCCAAAACGCGACAAACGCCAGTCTCCTTTCTCTGCAGAATGCGTTATATCCGCTCAACCAATCACAGCGCACCATTCCACGCACCGTAAACAGTAATGGCGGCGCTCTGAATACACCCGGCATCCTACTTTTCCTTATATGCTTTGTACTTTGTGATCAACAAAAACAGAAAAATGAATAATATTGACGGCACTGATGAACCTGTGGTGGATTCTGCGGCGGGGAAGAAACGTAAGTCATCGAAATGTAATCATTTACGTGAGGAGATTAAGAAGATGAGGCACTCGAGTCGGGAGTTCCACGACAGCATCAAACTTCTGTCACGGTCCCCATAACTGAATCATGAACAGTTTTTAAAAGCCGTTTTTAATACCAATGTACTCTGCAAATGTGTTTATTCTAACCGTGCGGTGGCGCCAGATACTCTTTAATCGGTAATGACAAACGGAGACATAATTAATTTACAACATTATCAAGATGACTCGTTGAATTCATTTTGGGAGCGACGACTGAATGTATTTTTAGTAAAATGCCTGTATATAAGATTAGTATTGGCAAAGTTCAGAGGCTGTCATATATGTGAATCAACTTACTTTGTTGTGTATTTTCAATATGAAAAATAACTTTTATATTGATGGATTAATTGCATTTAGAAAAAAAAAAAAAAAACGTGTCGTGGATTTATTGCATTTTGGGGGAAAAATAATCCGTTTTTATAATAAACCTTTGAAAATCAAAATCTAGATTTGAATTTGTAATGTTTTTATAACCAAAAGATGCTATGTGAAAGTTTGAAACAGAAAATAGTGGTTTTCATCTTGCCACTTTCTTGGTAAAGAAAACACATTTTTACTCAAATTAATCAAAATGGAGTTATAGCATTTTGGAACCAAACTCTTCATATATATATATATATATATATGCATAAATGTAAAAGCTTACACTGGCCGTAATTTCGCTATATATCCCTAGAAGTATTCGCCTGTCTGTTCTAATCACCAAAACCCTCCTCTCGCTTTCTTCCTGTACACCCTCATTTTCTGTCATCCCTCCTTCGCTCCTTCCCCTCTGATTGCCGTGTCTCTAACGGTCCACAGATGAAAACCATTCCTCCTCAATCTCTGAACCCGACCCCTCCCCCTCAAGGCACGCACAAATCAGATATGGGGGCCTCGGCAGGCAGCTAATGAAATTAGCCCCACGTTGCCCATACGCTTTAATAAGTCACTTGACTCGATTAAGGATGCGATAGTGGGGGATGTCGGATGGATACAGTGAATCTCCAGCCCGCCCAACGGTGCCAACCCGGGTGTTGATTATCATAAATATTCCCAGTCCACACACCTCAGGCAAAATCCACACTCCGACATCCCCCTTTTCCTCTCAACACCCCTCTTTCCAGGACCAGACGCCTCTTTCTGCAGCCTGGCAGGCAGTTTGGAGGAAACGTGAGGAGGGGGCGGTGCCAACATTGTACTGTCATTAACTTTCTTTGACTGGCAGCCGTCAGGCTGGCTGAGCCCCGCCCCCCTGCTGTGCAGCAGTCTCCACCTCCTTTCTCTCCATCATTCTCTCCTGTCATCGCTCCATCCCAAAGTGGCAGCGATTCTTTGGGTCTCAGCTGCTCGGAGAGATGATACTCCAACCACCCGCTGCTTGGGTGAATCTTTTTGGATCAGGGAAGTGGAGCCGGCCAGCCCGGAGTGGCAGACGTTGGCCCAGTGCGGAACCCGATCCCCTGCTGCCTCTCCGCAGAAACCTCACGCTGGGCAGAAAGTGCCGGATAAGTGTAAGCAATCCGCAAATAACTCAACATCACAGGCGGATTGCTGAGTCCAAATTATTGGATTATCATATCCACATTTCCTCCATTTGTTATCTCCTGGAACATTCCAGTTTAATTTATTTAAATTTTATGTTTGAATTGAATGTGCAGTGTGTAATTTCTGCACCACTAGCAGCATTAAATGAAATTGGAAAAGAAATGATTCGCAAACATGCACCTGTTTTCCATTATTTGGACAAACAGATAGCCTATTTCAGGTCACTCTAACAAAGAAATTCAATCGCATTACAGTGTTTACATGCTTCAAGGAAGTCACCTAGCAAATGGCATACCTATTGTCTCTAGGTGGGGTAATGAGGAACATATGATTGACAGGGTGAGGGCACAAATCAGAATGAGGTTCAGAGGCGGGGCTTTTATTACATGCAGCCATTCAGCTGAGAGTAATCTGTCAGGATAGATAAGTGTGGTCTGATGTTTCTGAACCTGACAGCGGTGGTGCCTGTTTCCAGCCAGCTGTTCTCAGGTCCTGAGCAGTGCCACAAACAGGAAATAGAGAGAGAGAGAGAAGGAGAGAGGGAGTAAGAGAGACCTGTTTTTTCTTAATGGTCTGTAAGTGCACTGAAAAATGGTCTTCATCAGAATTTTTGTCTTGTTCTTCAGTAGAAAATGTACAAACGTCCTTAATACAAGATGAATTTATTTAAAAAGACATGTAACTGCAAATGGTGTTGACACCTGTTTTTAGAAAATATATCTTAAATTGACTTTATACTTTTTCTTGTTATAAGTATAAATCTAACAAAGTTTAGCAAGGTTTTTCCCTAGTACTGTACACAAAAATATGCATTGTTTTGTTTTAACTATACAGAAATTCTAATAAAAAATAAGATTTATGCTTAATACAAGATAAAAAGTAAGAATTAAACTAACATTTATTTTCTTCAAGATTATATCTAACACAATTTTGCTTCTGAACTAAATATATCTAACTTCAAGGGTTTTAAAATAGCTTTTACTTTAACAAAACTGCTGAAGAAAATATTTTTTTCCTCAATACAAGATACATTTACTTAAATTGTGTAAGATGTGAATACTTGTTTAAGAGATTATATCTTGATTTAAGTTTATTTCTTTTTTTCTTGTTTAAAGTATAAATGTAAGTAAATTTAGGTTTATGCTTAATATTGTATGCAAATTGTTTTTTTTAACTATAATTCTAACAAATTTTATTGATGTTTATGCTTAATATTAGATAAGAAATAATCGTGTAAGAAAATTAAATTAACATTATTGTCAGTATTGTCTATTATCTTCAGGATATATCAGGATATATCGTTTTGCTTCTGAACTGAATTTATCTGATTTTAAGGGTTTTTAAATAATTTTAATTTTAAATAATTTTTACTTTTACAAAACTGCTGATTATACAAGCAAAATTGCATATGATAATAAGAATTAAAATTAAACGCGTTTTGGTTTAAGTTTACCCTTTTTGTGGTTTAAAGTATAAATCTAACACATTTTAGCTGGGTTTATGCTTAATATTGTATGCAAATTTCTGTTTTAACCATGCTTCTAACCAAATGTATTGAGGTTATGCTCAATATAAATAAAAATAATGCTGTAATAAAGTTATAGTTTAACATAAATTGTCTTCAGGATATATTACACCATTTAGTTTCAGAACTAAATGTATCTTGTTTAATCTGCTGTATGTATGTGTATGTATGTATGCATGTATATGTGTATATATATATATATAATTTTTTTTTTTTTTGTATTGTGGCTGAGTTTGTGCATATTTATAAGTGCATCACTATGTGATGGAGTGTGTGTGTGTGTGTGTGTGTGTGTGTGTGTGTGTGTGTGTGTGTGTGTGTGTGTGTGTATTTGTGTGTGTTTGTTATTGTGTGTGTGTGTGTCACCAGTGAGTGTCTCTGTCTTTCTAATGGATGCAGCAGCCTCATGTCCTGACAGCTGGCATCTTGCTGCCCTCCGCAACTCACCTCACACTTCCTCTGCCCGCTCTCAATCTTTCACTCTTCACTTTTCTTTATTATTCACCCCCCACATAAACAGACCTAAGAGCTTATGACAACTGGAAATGAACTTGTGCCCCACTGTGACCCCCTCTCTAGGGTCCGGGACAAGAACCCCACACACACATCATGCCCCGCCACACCAAAGTCTCCGATCAGCATGAGGCCACGAGGGTCAATGGATTTGCCAGGTCACCGTGGCAACTCTTGACAGGCTCAAATGTCAGAGAATTGGCCGGCCATGACAGTGCTGTCAGAGTCAAACGGCCCCCCTTTACACAATGGGTTATTGCTGGAGAATGAGGGGCAAGGAGGGACGTGGGATGCAGGGGTCCTGAAACCGTTAGCATTCAGTCTGGTCCGGTTGTGTCAGGGGCGCACAGGCACACTGTCACTTTGTGTTTAATTGGGGCGGGTCAAAGCCTTAGAGGCATGAAGGGTTACGCTCACCCTGTTCTGCTGCCCCCTTCGCTCTCTCTCTTGCTCTCTCTCTCTCTCTCTCTCTCTCTCTCTCTCTCTCTCTCTCTCTCTCACTCTCTCAAAATATGGCTGCCTACTTGCACTTCTCATTTCTTTAGAGCTTATCAATTGTTTAAAAGCACAGTTTACCCAGAAATTAAACTTACTCACCCAAAATTCCCACAATCTTGTGTTACTTGAAAAGTACAGTATATGATCTTTTTGCATTGATTTACACAGAAGTAGATCAAATGTCAAATTATTGTAGTCAAATAATTTGCACAAATGTCTGATGTTTTTCTTATTGGTCCTTTTACTCCAATGCGTTGACTCTAAATTCACATTTTGTTTTCATAGATGACAGCATATATAATATAATATAATATGATATAATATAATATAATATAATATAATTATAATTATAAAAACTATACACTACTGTTGAAAAGTTTTTAGTGTTTGAAAAAAGTTCTTCTACTGCACCCAAACTGCATTTATTTGATCAAAAATATGGTAAAACAGTAATATTGTGAAATACTGTATTATTACAATTCAAAGCGGTCTTCTATTGTAATATATTATATATCAAAGCTGAATTTTCAGCATCATTACTCCAGTCTTCAGTGTCACATGATCCTTCAGAAATCATTCTAATATGATGATTTCCTCCTCAAGAAACATTTTTTATTATTATCAATGTTGAAAACAGTTGTGCTGCTTCATATTGTTGTGGATTACAACAATATGAAGCATGTGGATTCTTTACTGAATAGAAAGTTCAAAAGACAACAGCATTTATTTAAATGTTATTTTATACATCACTTTTGATTGATTCAACATGTCTTTGCTGAATTAAAGCATTAATTTCCTTTAAAAAAATCGAAATGACCCCAAAATGGTACTGTACATCAGAGGTCAGGAAAATGTACTGAAAGAAAGAGAGATGGAATTTACACAGTGACAAGAAACAGAGATGAAAAGCGATAGATCGGTAGAATGATAGAATATTTATGTGTTCTGTGTGTCAGTGATGTGAGGATGATTGCATTGATTGATCCAGGGGTCGCTTAGGGGTCAGTTCCCTTCAGAAGGGATGGATAATAAAGGTCATATTCGCTCAACTCTCATTGCTTATGAACACACATTCAGAGCTCTACTAATATATCACTGCAGAGATCTTAGATTATTTTACTTTGAAGTTTATGTCTGTTCTGCACTGTAAGCCTGCATGCGCACTAGTGTGTTTATGTGAATTGTGAGCCTGTGCGTTTACCTCTGTGTATTTTGATACAGTGTTCATTTCCACATTAGCACTTCCATTTGTATGCATGTCCATGGCTGTGCCGTTTGTGTGTGGTGAACAGTGTCAAATGGGTTTGTTTGGCTGCTTGAACTAAAGAAGCTTATTCTGATTGGCTATGAAGCCAGAACTAATACCTGCATATTTATTTTGTGTTTACTTAAGCAAATGCTTCCTGACCAGCCAAATAAACACACACACACACACACACACACACACACACACACACACACACACACACACACTTCACACTTCTCTGTGGAATAGCAAAATCAGCTTCTGTTAAGCAAAAAATATCTCAGCATTGAGCAGATGTTAATACTGTCATACTGAATGATTGCCAGATGAATACACTATGGTCCTGAAATGGTACTGTAAGATATTTGTGGGCTTAGTAAGGTATTTAGGACAGGGTCTATATCTTTACTGTGTGATTGTGTTTTACCTGTCTGTCAATATCTCAAAATGCGCTGAAATGCGTCAGAGACATTATATGCAGATTTGTCAACTGAAGTCTCATTATTGCGTTGTGCCGTGTAGAAACACTTCCGTGTCTTTTTGCAGGTTGTCACATCGCTCTCTCTCCGCTCTCATTACCACTCCATCACTGCAGTTTGTTTTATTGGGCCCCAGAGGTGGCTGCCAGGCAACTGTATGCGTGTGTGTGTGTGAGCGTGTGTATGCGTGTGTGTGCGTGTTGAGCGCTGTGCCGGTTCCCTAAAGTGGCATCTTTCTTCCTTCTGACCTACATACTTTTACAGCAATATTCAGTTGAGTTCATTTGTTTGATGTGTGCTGTGAGGTTAAACACAAACACACACTAACACACACTGTCCCAAAACAAATCTTGTTTGATTAGGCTCTGGGGAAGCCAGATATTGCTTGTACAGCAGTTGAATAGACAGTGACTTGAACAGGTGCGGAAAACTCTTATTGTGAGCATCAACTGCATAGATTTAAAGGGCTGGTTCACCCAAAAATGCATTATTAACCTCATGTTGTTCCAAACCTGTATGACTTACTTTTTAATCTGTTAAACAAAGATATTTATCATAATGTTTAAGTTACTGAACACAAAAGTGCTTAGAAGAAGGTAGATCTTTTTCATGCAATGACAGCGAATGGGGATTGGGACTGTCAAGCTCACAAATTGACATAAAATGTTCCTTATGATTTGTGTACTAGTCATCTGAAGCTATTTAATCGCATTTGAATTGAATTTGAAGTCCTTATTGACTAAAATCTTCCTCTTTGCCATAGCTCTTAAATCTAATTTGTGTTTGCCTTCGTTTCCAACTTATTTCTTCAACGCTTATGGCATTTTTATGGTGTTTTGTCTTTTTTGGTGGAGCCCTGGCATAAAAACCTGGCATAAAAATGTTTAATATAATTTCTGCGCTATATTTTGGATCTTCTGAAGCCATTCAATAACTTTTTATTTGAAATTGAAGTCATTATTTATTGAAAATGTTCCCATCTGACATAATTTGCACTTGAATTCAGTTTCAACTTAACATGCTTATTGTATTTTTATGGTGCTTTGTCTTTTTTGGGGAGCCCAAATATTTATTTACTCACCCTTGTGTCATTCCTAAACTATATAACATACTTTCTTTGTATATTGTATAATATCTAAGATACTGAACCCAAAAGGGCTTCTGTAGCAGAAAGTCCAGAGGGTTTTTTCCCCCTGTACAATGATAGTGAATAGAGACTGGGACTGTCAAGCTCACAAATTGACCAAAAAAGTGCCATAAAATGGTCTATATGATTTGTGCACTAAATTTCAAGTATTTTCAATAGCTTTTGAAGCTGGAAATCTTCGCTTTTGCCATAGCTCTCAAATCCGTAATTTGCGCTGCGTTCAATTACAACTTAACATGCTAATGCTAATTTTACAATGGTTTGTCTTTTGGGGGGGAACTTGACAACCCCTGTCTCCTTTTGCTGTATTAAAAAAACAACAACAACAACAAAAAAACACGTGTTAAACATGGCCCTTCAGACACCAAAGTAAAAATATTGGACTTGACAGTGCAAGTCTAAATAGATGACAAAATTTTCTATTTTTGAGGGTACTGTCCCTTTAAAACAAGATGTCAACAGCTAAAGCTTTGTCCAGCACTGGCCTCTCTGTGTATATATGTGCGTGTGTCTAAAGTTCTCCTGCAGTGAGCTTTGTCTATTCTTTTTGTCTTCTCTCATCTGGCATCAGGTGGATAGACCCCGTCTGTGACTAAGTAGTCTCCAACTGTGTGTGTGTCTGTGTGTGTGTTATTTGAATAGTGTATAACAGCAATTTGAAACGTCCTGGTTTGTGGAGACAATCACACATGGGACCGTCTGTCTCCATCTCTATTTTTTTTTTCTTGCTCATTGTCTGTCTCAGTGTCTCCCGGTATTCTGTACACAATAGTTTCTGTGATTAGGCCTTGTTGTGTGTATATGTTTAGTGGCAGCGTTATCACAGTCCGGTGTCCTTTAATATACGAACTGCTACACTTGAGCGCTCACGGCCTGCTTTAAATCCCTGTGTTTACCGTGGACTTTTGTTTGCGTGTCTTAATGTCACTGGAGGCCTGAGAGACGACTGTGTGTGTATCTGTCACTCAGCTCCGCTCTTTAAAAACACAGGGCCATTTCCTCTCTGCTCAACAAAGCTTCCTCACAAACACACACATACAGACTCCTAAAAGTCTCAGTGAGGCTGATTACAAAATAAATGCTTTCATCACCAGACTGAGAGGCACTGAAAACTGTTTTTCCTCCAGCTCTTCAAACGCATAAATTTCCCACCAGTCTCGCTGTTGTTATCTGTGCATCTGCGTTTATAGAATATCCATACTGGAGCTATGAATTAATGTACTTCCTAGGAAACTAATAGGTGGAACATACCAGCATTGTTTACATTTGTATAAGTAAATTAAATAATTAGGGACTATTATAGTTGTCTCTCTTTGTATTCTGCTTGGACACAGTTTTATAGATGGGCAATAGCTTTCTTCTTTGGAATACAAAAGACCATATTTTTATAGATTTTTTTTATTATTTTTTTTTTTTTCACCTATACATTGCAAGTTACTGGGATTTAATACAGGTATGGCACAACATGATGGTGAGTAAATGATGACAATTACAATTTTTGGGTGAACTATCCCTTTAAATGTCTGGATGTCGACTTTTCAATATCAGTGCTCGTTTTCCAAATCGCCTTGAATCTTTTCTCTTTGTTTGTAAGGTCCCCTGCGTTTCTCTAAGCCCTTGTTTCTCTATCTCGTCCCCGTGCCGTTAACAGGCTAACCGCCGGTGTTTATCCTGTTGAAATGATTGGATTTAAATCGTAGGAACGACGTTGGGGAGGCCAAAAAAGGAATAACAAACATAAGAAGAGTGCGAAGGGGGAGTATCGAAGTGATGTTAGAAGAGCGTCCCCCAGGACAATAAATCCCTTTCTCCCAAATCCCATTGTTAGGAAAGCATGAAACCGGATTCCTGTAACAAGGCCTCTGATCTGAGGAGGCACGGCCCAAAGGACTCAATTAGAGGTACAACAGGCCTGATCTTTCTACCTTTTCTTTTCTTCTCTGCATCCTCTCTTCCCTCCTGTCTCTACCTGCTGTGCCGTAGCGCCACAGCTGGGGTCTGGAAAGCAGAGCATGGTCTCGCAAACACACCAACCAATAAGTGGCACTGGGAGTCTGTTAACCTTAGCCATAGACAGACTAGCAAATAGTGTGTGTTTGTGTATTTGTGCTTTCCTACTGTGAGGGTCTTTTTTTTAGGTTTTTGTGGTTCGGAATTTGGTTTACATTACATTTATGTGAAGCCTTCATGCTAATATGTAGGCCTCTAATTGGCTATGACTCAAAACCTGTACTCTTAAATAAATAAGTACACACATATCAGTGATATAACAAAAGCAGATTCTATATTCAAGTATTAAAAGTGCATAGACTCATCCTGCTTTTCCCTGAAGCCATAATTTGATGAAATTATCATCCGTCCCTTACTATAGTTCCACCCTGCCAATGTGCCTGGGGACAATCATTTATGTGACGCATTGGCAGGAAATGGCAGACTCTGATTCGACTGAATCTACAGCGTCAGATGTTTAATCTCATATATTGGCATATAAATATTCATGTGAACAGCATGCAAGAGCTCTTAATTTCAATTTGGTTTGAAAATGACTTAAAAACTGATTTGGACTAGTGAAGAGTTCAAGGTTAACAGCCAGCAACCTTGAATTTATTGGATTTAAATTGCAAAATTAAATGTTAACATTTGTTTCTAATGTTATTAGTTGAGGTATTGTGTTACAGAACCTTTTGTGAAGTATTTACATTTTGTACATTCACATAGTGGAGATAGTATTGCTAAAAATGTTAGCTAAATTAAACAAAAACATCCTCATTTTGAGTATGAATGAGGGTTATTATCGTTAAAGGGGACATATCATGAAAATCTGACCTTTTCCGTGTTTAAGTGCTATAATCGGGTCCCCGGTGCATCTACCAACACAGAAAACGTGAAAAAGGACAACTCAGTAATTTTGTTTTGGTAAACCTTTCTCTGCAAGCATGTGAAAAACATGGCACTCAGATTTCGCTCCCCTAATGACGTAGGAAGGGAATCTTATTATAATATTACCGCCCCTTAATCTGCACGTTTCCAGCCACGGCGCTGCCATTTTGTTTTCGCAAGTGAGGCAAAGCTGCAGATGAGGAAAATGTAAGCAGTTTTAGGTAATGCAGTGTGTTTCTTGGGTTCTAGCAGCTCCACTTTCTGTGTGCTTTTCCTTAGCCTCCATACGCTCTATTACTTTATGCTAGCACAAACAAAAGTTGTGTTTGACAGAAATGTATCGGTGTTACTTATGACTCACCCACAAAACAGCTTAGACTACTAATGTGATCTCATTTTACACCAGACTGCTTCACAAACAACGCTGGATTTGCACAAAAGATTAACATGACGGCACATGCTAGTCGATGAGCTGAATCAACTCCACAGCAACTACATACATTTATCTACTAACCATTCAGAAACATCCAGTTGTATTCTAAAAGTTGATTCCTGAGTCATCAGTGTCTGACTCCGGTTTGAACAATGTAGGGCTGAACACCGTTACTGACAATCATCATTTTGGCTGTGTGAGATTCTCCAGCTTTGTTGTTGTTGAGCAACCGAAGCTTGAGCTGTTAAAGCTCCGCCCTCTTCTGGAAAGCGGGTTGGGATCAGCAGCTCATTTGCATTTAAAGGGACACACAAAAACAGCGTGTTTTTGCTCACACCCAAATAGGGGCAAATTTGACAAATATAATAAATGATCTGTGGGGTATTTTGAGCTGAAACTTCACAGACACATTCTGGGGACACCAGAGACTTATATTACATCTTGTGAAAAGGGGCGTAATAGGTTTACTGTTAAAAATGCCAAAAGTTGTATTTTGTGGAAAGGGTGGGATTTGTATTCAGTTTAGTCTGTAATGATTGCAATTAGCTTAATGTGATAGCAAAGGAAGTCAATGGGAAGTTGTCATATATAGCTAAGTAAATGTGTGTTTATGTTATGATCTAAAAAGGGACCTTAAGCTGCCAATTGTCCTCGGCCAACAAAAGTCAATTAGAGGCTCATTAAAGAAAGGAATTAGTTGTTATAGATTTGATAGGAGAGGTATGCGTGTAACGTTAGCGATCTAGCAGCAGGGAGGGCCATTCGTCGCTCCTGAGGGAAATGAGAGGATGTCTACAACAGACCAGCAGTTAATGGATTCTGTTTAGTCTTGATAATGTCTGATAATTAGTTAATCAAAGGCAGCGCCTACCCACGCGTGTTAGCTTCTTTTACATTAGCGGCTTTGTGCGGAAAACAGGTCAGTGAGCGACTCTTCGTGACAGACAATTGAAAGCCATTCGCTGTTCCCGTTTGAAGCGTTTTCCGGGTGAATTGCTTAAATTTCTCTGTTAATTATGTGTAAAAGGTCTCTTTGTTTGTTTTACTCTGGATAATTTTCATCAATTCGTTTAATGTGTTTTCACATCAGGATCAGTTGCAGGCGACAGCGTTTTAAAGTTTGATCCAAGTTTCTTCCCTTGTTTACACGCCATTCGACCACAACGACATTTATGGCTGAATGGCCAATGAAAAAACAGCGGGCATTGACAAACTGTCCCGCTAGTCCCTGGATCCCGCCACTGTTCCATGAGTAATATGCTGTTTTCTCCGCAATCAATTAGTAAACCTTCATTAGCGAGGCCATCAGTTATGTGAACCTGACAGGGAGAGGACAGACTATGTGTCCAGAACGAGATGGTTGATTACACAGTGTGATAACACACTCACACCTAGCATAGTTCTAAGCAGTGTGTAATTGTGTGCGGAAACTACAAAAGTTGTTGATCCAGAACACATTTTTAATTGTACAAAAGAACCCAGTCAAACTGTGACACTTACATTTGCAGTTAAACCTAAAAGCTCCAAAATGCATCACACTTCTGCTCTATCTCATCATTTTGAGTTTCAAATCCATGTGCTAAAACAGTCGACCTTCACGTTCTCCGTTCTTTGATGAGAACTGTACGTGCAGGGCGAGTGTCTGTGAGCAACGGTTATGATTAGAGGCCCACAGAGATTAAAAGCGCCACATATTGGATCTCCTCATGATGGATGAGAGGATCAATTAAACAATATGAAATGTGTTCTGCTGGTGACATGCTCATTAGGGACATACTGAAGGAGGGAGGGAGGACTGGAGGTGTGCAGGGATATTTCTTGTCTTTCTCATCATTCTCTCGCCTTTCCCTCGCTTCACGTCACTCTGGTGATTGAGAGAGGATAAATAACGGCACAATCGATCAGGACACAGATTTATTTACTTGTTTGTAAGGGAATTTAGGGCCAGCCGTCACACAATGACAAGTTTCATTAATTTTTTTTTAGCATAGGAACTATTAAAAATGTATTCCCTCAAAGGCTAAGCCCTATTTCTCTGTCAGCTAAGAGAAGGCAGTCTTTTAGTTTCTAGCAAATGTGTTTTGCTGTGTGTGGGGTAATTTGATTCTTATGTAAGGTTATAGAAATGAGAAAACAGTTGAAATTAGATTTGCATTTCCTGAAGGAAATATCCAAATATGAAAATCATTATAAGATTAGTGTAAACTAGTTAAGAAGTATGAAGCAGTGTAGAAAGTTTTAGGTAAATTGAGAGAGAAAAATTGATAGTGATAAGCAAATAAGCAATATGGTTGGATAAATAGGTATGTGGTAGAAAAAAAAAACTTATTTTTATTTTTTTATTTTATTTTTTTTAGGGAGCGCTATACATATTACCATATATTTAATCAAAAATAATACAGTAAAAACAGTAATTTTGTGAAATATTATTATAATTTAAAATCACTGTTTTCTGTTTTTATATATTTTCAAATATAATTTATTTTTATGATGGCAAAGCTGAATTTTCAGCATCATTACTTGAGTCTTCAGTGTCACATGATCCTTCAGAAATCATTCTAATATGCTGATTTGGTTGCTTAAGAAAGATTTCTCATTATTATCTATATTGAAAACAGCTGTGCTGCATAATATTTTTTTGGAAAGTGTATATTATATCAGGAGAAAGCAGGTTCAAGACAGATGTGCGACTATTCCAGAGAGACAAATGCTGACAGGAATTGTACATGATTGAAAATGACAGTGTCCGACCGAATCCCTCCTTTCTTTCAGTCCCTAGTGTCAATGTGTCAGAATTCTCTCTTTCTGCTCTGTAAATATGACACACCTCTCCTTTCCCTTCTCTATGCTATACACTTCCTCATTAACCAGTCATTCTAGTTATTTTTCTATGTGCTGATCAAAATTTCATAAACTGAATTAGAAATGTGTACATGTAAATATCACAAATCCAGAACAAAAACGAAACACAATTATGCTAATTGCTATTGTTTTTGTTAGCTTACATTTATCAGTTGTGGTTTCAATAGCCTGTGTAATTGTCCCCCTCTGTTGTGTAAATGTTTGCGCTAGACTGTTTCCTCTTTGTTCTTGTTTTATCTCCTCATTCATCTACAGATTTTCTCTCGCGGTTGAGGAAAACCGTACATAAAAAGATTGTAGCTAATCTTAAATCCACTCAGTTGATAATCTCTGAAGTGCTCTCTATTCTCAGCAGGGTTTTGCAGTGTACTTGAGACACAAGAATGCCGTCATCGTACTTGCACACATCAAAGATGAGGAAATATCTATTACGTAAATCAAAAGATCCAGTTGCTGAGGTTATTAGCGGGGCGCTTCCAGATGTGTACTCCTTTTTCCGTTTGTCGTAAAATGTTGTTAGCTTTCCGGGTGCTAGTGGGAATCATAGATTGTCTGTCCGTCTGAGATGCCAAACCCAACTAATGATTCTAATACACGAATGCAAATCTAATCCAGCATACAATTAACACAGTGCTCTGCCTATTAACTCCTACATATTAATGAATTAGCATGGAGCCCCGCCTATTAACCCTACATATTCATGAATTAGTGTGTGCATATTAATACGTCTCGTATGGGTTGGTTTAGGGGGCGGTTAGAGACTTTGGAAAGGTGTTAGATGGGCACGTGCTGGTTTTTGGAAGTATCGTCTCATTGTCGGTGTCTGGCACCGCCGCTACACCCTTCATGCCAATGGAAACCCCTCCTCCCCAAGCAATAGAGTGTGTGTCTATGTGTGAAACTGGAAGGAGGGGCGACCCCCGTTTACAGATGGGCCGCACAGACGGACAGGCGGCATTGTGGGCCAAGCTGGATGACACTTCTTCTGAATGCAGATGCCACTGCAACTGGAAAGCACGAAGATGAGTCCGATGTGCAGTAGGGTGGAAGGACTTTCAGGAGGACGTTATGGGGACATTATGGGGATGTTTATGGAGCAGATGTTAGGGTCTCTGCGTTTGACATCTGGGCTTTTATGAGGATGGTGAAGGCCAATGTAATCACAGTGGAGAGGTTGTTTTGAGAGCCCAGATGTTTGTCCAGCCATGGTGCCAGAGGTGTTATTTGTGTGTGTAAGTGTGTTGCTTCTCTTGCAATAAATTTGCTTTGTTGCACGAAAATCCACTTTTCCCATGGACACTAAAACACTCGGACAGCAAACATACACAAGCACGCAGCTCAGCACATGGCCTTCACTGGACATCTCAGCTTGAGCTGATGGCAAGCTGTTGCTATTTCATTTTGTCCTCTCTTTTGCTGGGTTTTTGTTCTTTCTTTAACTTCACCTCTTCTTGATTTCTTCTCTCTATGTGCTTTACAGGATTTTGCTAATGAATTTCTATGGGAAAGTCTGAATTTCCCCAACCCCAATTTTAGGGATGCACCGATACCACTTTTTCCACAACTAGGCCAATACCCATACATTTTGGTACTGATACCGATATCTGTATTTTCATTGCATTTGTAATTTTTAAATATATTGGAGAAACCAAAAGAATATGAATCATATTCATTGGTTTAAATTGATTAGCAAATATACATTTCCTTCAGTTTCATGCTTAATTATGCCTGTTAAAATGTATTGTACAAGCCTTTGTTACTTTATCTGTTCTTTTTATTGCTCTATCATATTTTATCTTTGATTTAATAGCACAGGGCATATTTAGAGGTGCTTCAGTAGGGCTTGTTGTTTGATTAACATTTAAAAAAACAGCAGCAGGTTTATTAGGCTGCTGTCACTTTAAGACCGAATGCACGGATCCAATATACTGTTACACATGCGTTTTATTTCTCAACTGTTTACATTCACTTAAGCCATTACCAGCTATGTTAAGGATACTCGCCAAGACGAGCATTTTTACATAATTTGTGAGAATTCGACTTGCTTAATCCACTCCGTGTGTTTCGCTTATCAGCTCACGCACACCATCTATATAGGTGTAAATATTAAATTTGTTAATAGACGTTAATAACATTAATAGAATGTTAATTCTATTAATTCGATACATTTACCTGACATTTCCTTCTTTGATATATCCATTCTGCTCTCTGTTTGCTCTGTTATTGTTGTTTCTTTGTCACAAGCACTGTACTGTTGTATCGGTTGTCGGTATCGGAACATTTTAATGAGTACGAGTAAGAGTACACGAGTGCAGTATTGGTGCACCCAATTTAGCAACCTCGATTTCATAACCTGAGATCTGCCTCTTAAAAACCTAAATTTCGCAATCCTAAAGGAGGTAAATTCATGCAAAATATATTAGCCTTGAGGGAACATCTTCTAAAAGTCAGACAATTTATGGTCATTCTCTTCTTCAAAAATGTTTTTGTTTTCAAAAATATCACTCATTGGAATATACAAATCTTTGTCCAAATTCTTTTGCTGTACGTTTCACTTGATGGAAACAAGAAGGAAGCAATTATCTGAGGTGTAATATGTATGATTAATGTTTTTCTTTCTCACCTCCCTCTTCCTCTTTTAAATTGCACATTTTCGCTTTATCTTTCTGTCTGTCCAAGCAACAGTAGTCTATCAGGTGGAAAATTGCATTTTTCCAAGTGTCTTTACACAGCGTCTGAATAAACAGAACAAATAACAGTGATCTAAACCACCCTGCGGGCGTCACTCAGATCTCCCTCATCTACATTCATGCTCCATTTTAGGCCATTATAACTACAAAACACCGTCTTCACCAGGCAAGATGGCAGATGACTACTAAATCAAGTTCCTCATGATGGCTATCATCTCTACCTCTTTTTTCTCTTCCTCCTCCCCTCTCATTCCCTCATCATTCACCATCTTCCCCCTTTTTTCCCTCCAATTTGATTTTTATGAAGTGACCGCGACCATGACAGCTGGCATATCGTCCCTCCATTATTAGATCTCACAAAACAAGGAGGACTGAAAAGAGCGAGCAGTACGGACATAGAAATTAAATAAAAGCAAGCGCTCTCTTCCTGGTCACAGCTCGGCAGTTTCTGATTAAATTGTAAATACGTATGGTTGCTCAAAGGGGTGTGCTGTGGTCGCCCGCATTAGTAAGTTGGAAAATGAAACTTATCTTAGGTTCGAGGACCCCCAAATGTTCCTTTTTTTTTTTTTTTTCAGCCGTAGGCAAAGAGGAAGGCTATTTTCCATCTATCAGTATAACAGTGCCACTGTCAAGCCCCGTTGAACATGATGAGAAAAAGAGAGTAGATATGAAGCCGCATGTGGTCTTTGAAGCAGATCGGAGTATCTGTGTATTTACTAAGAGACCTATAACCATTACGGCACAAACCCCCCTCACACCCCACCAAATGCCCACCCTGCTGCGTCCACACAACAGCTACACAGCCCGCGGAATAGATGAACTCTCTTCCCCCTTACCACCCCCTAAAAAACCTTCAGAAGCATAGGGACCCACTCTCCCTCATTAAAAAAACAACAGCCATTAATACTGGATGAGAAGCAGGGAAGCAGGGAGGAAGAGGGGGCGAGAGGGGTGGTTATAGCAAAAGGGCGTTGCGCTCCATCACTGAGCATGCGTGTCTTTCTCACATACTCTGTTTTGGCTTCTTTCATAGATGCGCTGATGCAGTCCACTGCAAAGCAGTTGATCTTACACCTCGATCTATTACACCTTTACAGATGGTACAGTTGTCCCCACCGTCCTCGAGTCTTTTGACCTGTAGAGCTCAAGTTAATGTTCTGTTTACTCTAGAATTAATTAAGCAAAATTCCTCCAGTCAATGCAAAGGTCTGCATCAGCTCCTAAGAGACTCTATCTTCAATTTCAACTTAGTCTGTGAAAAATTTTAGTGACAGGATGCTATAGATAATCAATGTCTTTGATAGCAAATTGATTCCAGTCATTGATGTACCAAAACTAATGATCCCAAAGTTCATCACTTTTACCACCTGAAATTGATTTTTTTTTTTTTTTTTTTTCTGTAAATAGCTTACATCTAGGCTATTTCATTAATTTGCATTTTCATTTGAATTATTTTTTTTTTTTATTAAACCTTCATCTTTTATATTTTTTCTATTCTTAATCACTATTTAGGTTTTAATTAGTAAAAATATATATTTGGGTCATTGACGAATAAGGTTTTTAAAAAGGTTTTTAAAAGTGTAAAAAACTTAATGGAGATATAATTAATTTTGAAGTTTTATTAAGTGTTAACAATGAGATTATGTGGTTTTTATAATCAATTAACACTGCTTTTGTCATTTGTTTACAAGATGGACAAAATTTGTCACCAAAAAAGTCATTCGGTTTAACCAAAATTTCGGTTTTACCATACGACACTCTTGGTTATACCAAATGCGATATTTTCAAACAACGTTAACAGGCTGATATCTAGCTAGCTAGCTAGTTAGCTTGCTAGCTAGCTAGCAAAAGGACAATCAAACATTTTATATTTAGTACAAGTTTTTAAAATATTACAACATTTTCCATGTTTTATAGCGGTTGTACCGAATGACCTGATGTTTCGGGACATGCGCATGAGCAAGTGAAAACATGAATTTTTCAAATAGTTAAGAGAGAGTTAGTTACTTTGCTTCATGACCATGTGGTCCTTTGCAGGTGTCTAAATGATGTCACATCCTGTCACATGATATTGACCGCATGACTTGATCCAAAATGGTCCCTTTATTTTGGTTACTCCGAATGACATCAATGAAATTCTTTTTTCGGACATTCTTTCTCATAACAAAGCAATGGCTTCTACACATAATTTTAATACCATTTTGCACTGTTGATATATGATGTTATGAAATCATGCCAGAATAAATATATATATATATATATATATTGCATTTTAAGATATTTTATTCACAAATGAAATGGCTCTATTGGCCTTTGGATGGTTAAACCGAATGACCTTTTGACACTTCAAAATCTTTAAAATACCTTTATATGTAGCAAAATATAATTAAAACCTTTTGGATTCAATAAAAGAGATATAGTTGTACTGCCTTACATACTTTGGATGTCATATCTTTGTTTTTTATTATTATTAAGGCCTTTGGACAAAAAAAAAAAAAAAAAATGAGCCGTCATGTCATTGACCCATTCATCCTTAACATAAGATAAATTTACCTAAAAAATATATATATTTTTAGAATATATTATGACTGTGCATCTTGCATAGTTATTTTTTTTCTCTTAAGTTGGCACATATTTTTTCCCCCCACTTGTTTTAAACATAAACCTCATTAAATGTTTTATTTCTTATTTTCTAACAACCATTTCTTGCAGTGTAGAAACTGTCAGCCTAAGGAGTTATTTGTCTGATCTGAGAGTTGAATTTTTAAATAGCTGCTCAGAAGTATGCTTGTTTGTGTGTGTGCATGTATTAGTGTTAGTATAATGCCATTATTTAGTGTGATGTGGAGCTCCAGGGGCAGTAGAGGTAGACGGTGGTGCTGTAGCCTTGTAGCAGGGCTCTGTCTGTGGGGATAGTGTTAGGCTGCAGGCCCTGTCTCTGTGTGGTGCTGTGGGACTCATAGAAGGGTAGTGGATGCATAATGAATGCTCTAGTCCACAGGCTCTGTACACAGCATAATTAGCCTCATCAAAGGATGAAGCCATAAGCAACAGAGCGTCTTCCTGCACGTCGAGTCTTAACTAAAACAAAGCCGCCATTAGTCACCTACTTGGCATAAGTCATGCCCATTCCATTGGGATTCCTGCAGTGGTATTGTTTACTTGTTCCTAGAAATTCTTCCTAAAATTGTCAGGAAGAAAAAGACACAAAGGGTAAAAAATGCCAGAATAACTGTATAATGAGGTGAATCATGTGCACTTTACTGTCTCATTGGTAGTGAAAAATATTGTGTCTAATGGCATACAGTAGAATTTTGTCACACCGCCAATGGTTTTAGTTTCTCATGTCTTAATTCTTTCCCTAAACCTTAACTCAGGGCAAGAGTGTCCAATCTTGCTCCTGGAGGGTCAATGTCTTGCAGAGTTTAGCTCCAACCTGTTCCAACAAATCCTAACACAAGGTTCTAGTAATCCTGAAGACCTTAATTAGCTGGTTCAGATGTGATTAATTCAGATTGGAGCTAAAGTCTGGAGGATAGGATCAGGATTGGACACCCCTGTTCTAAGGTTTGGCAACGCCAAAATGATTTTGTATGTGCAGTTGAGTCCAGGGCTAGGTAAAATCTCGATGTGTCCAGGGAAACATCCGATGGAAATCTAGAAAGTTGGACAAACAAGATGAGTGTGATGAAAGACAGGGAAATGTCTTTTGTACCTCTCCATCTGTAAATGTTTGACCTCCGTGTAGCAGTTTTGGTATTGGCTAGAGACAGATTCCTAAAATGCGAGACCACGTCTCTCTCCCTCTCTCATCTTCTCCTCACCTAGCCGCCATGTCTTCAAGAAAAAGGTCAAGGTTGCACCAGAGCACCTTAGCGATTTGCTTCTCACTGAAATACACACATTATATTGTGTGTATCTTCAAGGGTCTATGTGTGTGTGTGCACATGCAACTTGCCCCATTTCAGACCAAAGCATCAGCACAAAATTTCAGAAAACAGATCCTCCCTTGTTTATAGGGTGTTCTGATGTGTCTTTGACAATGATACATTAGTTGTGTACCTTGAGCCAGCTTTAAATCTTTCCAATCCCCTTTTCTTTTCTTCTTTCCTAAGTGTGAGACGATGGTTCCTCATTATATCTTCTGTGGGCTAATGACTGCTGTCTCTGCTGAAAAGGTTCCAGTATGGATCGGCTGTGTCCTCTATTGAAAGCCCCAGGGCTCTGGACCATGTGCTGTCCTGACACCAGTAACTCCCCTGAGGGAGGACAGCTCAGCAACTGACCTGGCCTTCCTGTCAGAAGCTGGAACTACCTCACACACTTGCCTACTTTAGCAGATAATTCACCTTTAATGCACATATAAGTCACCAAGACATCTATTCAATTGTTCATATGCATAACTTGCTGCACATTTATGATTCTTAAAGGTAGAATGCAATGCTTTCCAGATTATGCATACTTTTTACAGATGGAGATGCTTACTTGGCAATCATACTTTAATTTAATTCATAGTGTTTCTTCAGCAGAAATATAAGAACTTTAGTTCTCATTAAGCTCGGATGATGGACATAATGTGTCACCTATGTGCAGAACCTGTCATATTAGTTAATATCCTCTCTCTGTGTGTAATGGTGTGCAAGTGTATACATTATGCCAAATGTTTACACACATCAGGGATTAACTTCGTAAGGGTTAAATACTGTAGTTTATCGTGCATGTGAGACTCTGTCTGACTGTCGTTGTGAGTGAAATCACTATTGACAGCGGCACAGGGCTGATAAGAGAGGCTTAGTCGCTAATTACTGCACTGCAATGTCTGTTCCAGTCAATGAAGACATCCCTCTGTCTCTCTCTCTGGACTGGACCCTCTGTTTTTTGGGGAATTGTAGATTAGCCAGCGTTCTTTGCCTCTCTCTCTGTACTCTTCGCTCACTCATCAACTCGTTAAATGCAAATGCGCTCATTTGTTTGTAAGGATGGCAGGCTTTAGCATCTCTCCAGTGTGTTGTGTTTGGTTATCTGTGCTACAGTGTCTCTGCTCTCACTAATCTCCAAACATTAGATTACTCTCTGCTAATTAAAGTGACTACAGAGCCAAGTAGGTGATGGAAAGAGAGGCAGCAGTGAAGTGATTGAAAATACCTTTTTTTCTCTCTCTCTCTCTCTCTCTCTCTCTCTCTCTCTCTCTCTCTCTCTCTCTCTCTCTCTCAAAACTAGCCTTAGGACTTATTGTGGATAGGTTAGTATGGCTAGGATAAGGGGGTTAACAGCTCTGATTGTGACTGTAGATGTATTTCTCTCTAGAACAGTAGATAATAGTGGTTGTCTCATCAGCCACTTCTGGGAACATAATTCATTGAGTTGCTCATGGATTTACATCTTTTAGTCAAGCCTTCTCTGAAAACCCTGCTGGAAATGGACGGTAGCAGGTAGTGTGTGACGCTTTGAGCACTGTTGAGCAGATTCTTAAACATCTCTGATTGGCCATTGTGTTCACACGATCATCAGATATGTCTGTGGTTGGCTATAATGATCAACTCTTCAAAAACATGTTGTAAATACACATCAACGACGCTCTTCACCGAGCGCTTACACAGATACACACGGGAGCGTTTGTATCCTGCTTTCAAATTCAAACACTTCCGTGTGCTTTCAAACGCTCCCGTGCGTTGATCATTGTAGACAATCACAGACATATCTGTTGAGCGTGTGAACACAATGGCCAATCAGAGGTGTTTATGATTCCACTCAACAGCACTCAAAGCGTCACATTTTTAAAATTTCAGTAGCGACTTGGTATCGAAATCTGTACTTTTGACAACACTAGTAGCAGGTTTCATATTGTGTTTAGCTTGTAATTTTTGTTCATCCAAGCCAAAGAAGCCTAGGTCAGCTTGGTTTGACTACCGTGTTTCAAAACAGCTTGACCACCTTCATCTGATATAAAGGTGGTTCATCCCTGTTTTTTTCCAACAGGGAACTAATCTTATAAATTTTAGCATATAAGACAGTGAAAAGACTTCTTACCATGTACCATAGTGTTTTGTTGGAGCAGGTGTACCATTAACAGAACTTGCAGATTTAATAAACTGCAGATCAGGGAGTTTTAGTTCAAGCTGCTGTTGTGGAGCTTACAGCTAGAAATGGTGCGTTTCTATGGGACTGTTACCGGCTCAAGCTTAGCTCACATTTTTAGCAAGCCGGGGGGAAGAGAGAAAGAGACTGCTGAGATCAGCAGCACAGAGTCACTATAAGTGAGAGGAAAGGAGAGAGCTGTGCAGAAATTGCTTATAGATTTATTTTTGTCAAAATTGGAAATGGCCCCTATGTGTTTTTCTCCCTTCATCCTCTCTCTCCTTCAAGTTTCACACCCTCTGCATTTTTAGTATTATGCCTAAACCTATAAACCGTATGTGTGTGTGTGTGCTACTTTCAGCAGAAAGTGTTAAATAGAGGGTAAATGGCAGTGTGTGTGCACACCCTTATGTTTGACAGCGATGGGGATAAATGTCACTCATGACAATGTGTGTGTCGTGCCAGAGAGATGCCCTTTTCCACAACGTCCCCCTACGACCCCTCCAGCACGCTCAGGTCTCAATATGGTGTCAAGTGCTGGGACCTGCACATCTATATGCATGTTCACACCTTTGTACACACATACAGATAGGCAAGCAGGTGGAGGAGGGCTTCTGGAGCTCAGAGACCCAGAACAGAGAAGTGCTGACAGAGTAGGATGTGATATCAGGATCACTGTGTGATCAGAGATGCCCAGTATGATGCCTGCTAACCAACCTCTCCTCCTGTGCAGTTTAGATTCTACAACGTATGGCTCACACTACAATATATTTCTGTTCATGTACCATGTCTAGAGTAGTTTCTTCGCCTCAATATTTTGTTTTTGTTCATTTTGTTGACATAATCGTTAGCGTGAAATAAAATGAGTCATATCGTGATATAACATTTTGGATATATAGCGCACCCCTAGTATTCGTGATGTTTTGTAAATAAACAGCACCTAAATAATGATGCCATATAACCCATTAACATGGGCCTTTAGCCATAATAAAAGGTGCAATCCATATTGCAAATGGCCACAGCGAACACTTAATTAATCTTAATTGCCTGCCAGTCGGAACAGCCTGCAGAGTTCACGTCATTACTCTAAACGACTTCTCCCAGCAAAATTGCGCACACAAGTTTTTTTTTCCTCATCTGTTCACCCTGCTTGATGTGATGAAATGCAAACCCTCCCCTTTAGCCTTCTATCAGTCTACTTCTTATCCTAGCAATTCCGCCACATGGAGGACCGGGAAAACCTTTCGTTAGCTGCCAAACAGCTTTGGCTGTTGGTGGGGAGGCTGTTTGCCATTGTGGTCCAGGCGGAAGAGGGGTGGGGGTGGGGGTGGGGGGACAATCAGGTTGAGAAATGGTTCCTCCACCATCCTTATCACTGTGCCGCACACCTGCAGTCCTTATGGTGCAGTGCTCCTAATTGCTTTCCTCCCTCAACCTCACTCCGCAAGGCCTGCTCCCAATATCTGCCCATGCCTCAAGTTCCTGGATAACTGCCTCTCTTGTCTATTAATGCAGCTGAAGACATGGATTTATGGGTCTTGCCATGTGGCTTGCCAGAAAGGATTGGCCATGCCCCTTCTGTAGCTGCCATGTTGTTGCTGTCCTAGTCTGGATGGACAGTTATCTTTTAGTGTACCATTTTGGAGAAACATATTTTTGTGTACCATAGTGTATCAACAACTCACAGGTCCAGAGAAATGGTTTATAGGAGTCCTTAACCTGCAGGAAAGATTCACTTATAGGTGAAAACTACTGGTTCCCCAAACCAAAAACATAAAACAGTCTCTTTCTTACTAAGTGAAACAGTAAGGTGACTTGCAAATAAACAGTAGGAACACGGGAAGATAAGCAAGTGAGGTGACTACAAGCTGTAAGCTCTCATGCATTTACAAGTACTAAACGTCCACACAGGGATCTTCTGGCCTGGTCTTTTTGTACATTTATACACAACCTTCTTCATACAAGGTTAATGCAGAAGATTTCAGACCAACGCTTTTTAAAGTTGCCCTCAGAACATGCAACATTTGCCCAGTCATAATGACACCTTTGTGATATTTTCCTTCCAAACAGAAGCAAAACCCATTATTGGTCCCTTAGCTACTTACGTCAGGCTAGTCATTGAGAGGTAATTTGGAAACACTATGGGGCCTGAAGATGGATAATTCTCAGGATCTCTCTCTGGTCTGAAAGTGTCGTAATAGTCCTGTCTCTGTCTGGGCGTCTGTGGGAGGCTTCTGTAATGTGTAGGGTTCATCCCTGGTGTGCATTGAAAAGCACTTCCTCTCTTTAGGATGAGACATAGGGACAACGACTGTTTCCACTCTGGCTAGAGTAGATGGGAGAGGTAGGGTACTGTGGGCTTTCAGGAATGCTTATTTGTCAGGGCTGGAGAAAATGCCTGATCCCCCCATTCTTTTTCTCTTGCCTTTCTCTCACAAAAGCACTCTCCAAGTGCACTCATGTTTTTTCCAAAGAATATTACTATATGAAGCAAGAAAGGAGAAAAAGAGAACAAGATGAGAGGGTGTCTTTAATGAGAGCTACTTTCAGGGTCCAACCAGGCACAGCTGAGAACATTAAGCATGGCACACAGCGAGTGACCGCGGCATCCGCGTCTGCAGTGTGTAACCATATCCCTGCTATTTTAGGCACTTGGCCTAGGCTTACGTACCACTCCCAGCGGCACAGCTGGACAGGGTGAAGCAGCGGAAATGGCAGCAGTTGGATTGGGTTCTTCATGATCTGGCTTCTGGGGTCAGTAGGGGTCTAAGATCCACCACTTGGCAGGGCCCCTCCGTGGTGATGAATGTTTGGGAACTTGTTGGTTGACGCCAAATTTCTCATCATTAATCCAGGCCATTATAAGGCTTTTTCCACTGTCACTGATCCCACAGTTTCTATCCCCCCAGCTGACACAGCCCCTTGAGGAAGGGTGGGGGTGGCTTGGGTCATTGGTTATCGAGGAAAGAGGATGGAGATCAAGCCCCTGGCAGTGTGTCAGCAGCAGCCGGAAGGTACAGGAGTGCAGCAGATGTTGTGAAGTACAGATCTCCCATTCGCATACAAATTTAAGCTTGCTGACAGTAGAAGCAAACGTCAGCAGGGTGTTGTTCTGTAAAGCTGGGTTTGTGGATGGGAAAGCTTTTGGAGCTTTACCAGATGTCACCAGAATGTAAAGGTCACCCTTTACACTTGTGTGACTGCAAGGGAAAGCTCATTGTGTTGAATATGTACATGATTTTAAGGAATGCATATGAAACATGTTGGGAACCTTCCTTCCTTCCTTCCTTCCTACCGACCGACCTACCTACCTACCTACCAATCCATTGATCCACCCATTCATACGAGCAGCCTTGAAGACCTTACCACAATTTCTCTCTCCCCCATCCCTTTCTTTCACTCCTTATTCACTCTACTGCTTGCACTTACAAATAATATCAAATAAAGCAAAGGAAATCTATCAGCTGTGAAATTGCTGATCATCAAGGGCCTTCATGTCTCCACCCACTACAGTAGGTAGAGAGGTTCCAGAGAGGTAAATTCCAGAGAGGTGTTGGGAAGAGAACAAAGAGAGAAGTGGATGATTTTTATCCCTCAGGGCCTGTCTGCTACTCAACAGTATCTCTTGATCAAGAGTAGCCCCTTGTAATTGCCCAGCTTCCAGGACAGATGGAAGGTTTCCACTGCCCTGCAGGGGACAGACTGTATTTAGCACTGTTAACTGTTGCTTCAGTCTTCTTCTAAATGCAGATTTCTTGTACCTAAATTAAGACATTTTCTAAAAGAAACATTATTAGTTAGTGGTTTAAATACATCTTTATAAGGCTTAAAACAATGTTGAAGTTGCATTGTATCCTTTTTAACAAGCGAAAGTAATGTTCGGTGGTGTTAAGTCAAAACAAAGCAAAACCGAACCTTGTGTGATCTGTCGACACGTCCAGCAGCAATGCAGGAATGGGCTCACAGTGCAGGTGTTTTTTGAAATGGAATGTGTCTGTTTGTGTGCACGTGTGTGTGTGTGGGTCAGCTAGACGGTGTAATTACCCGGATCACTGAGCATGAAGGTGGGGCCATGCTCTCCTGTCAGTAGTAGGTCGTGGCCGGCAGCTGGGGAGCTAATACTCCTATCAACAGCTGTGTAATCACAATCCTGTAGTCCAGCCAGCCTGGACTCACTCACCTGCCAACACGCAGCATACACCGGCCCCTGGACTCTAACTCCCATGATCCTTTGGTGCATTTGCAGGTGCACGCTCAATAGACAGAGCAGGGAGCTCTAATTAGAGGCCTGCACCTGAATTGCTTGACTGTCGTTGAAGCATTTGCTGGAAGCACAGCTCCAGGTGGAGAGGTCATGGTATTTTCCTGAAAATGAATGCAGATAGAGGGGTTTTGATTAGCATTAATTTGCACTGTTCACATTTCTGAGACCTATTTATGTATTTTCAAATTCAGAATCTCAACATTTTCTAGAAAACCAGCTACAGAACTAGCTTAGGGACATATTATCTGGAGTTATTGCCATATCATGGTTGATCCCATCTTTTCATTTGTTGGCAGAGGCAACGGTCACGGTAGCTGGTGGGTTCTGTGGTCTCGGGGAAGATGAAGACATTAAGGGGAGGTGTTGCTTTATTACTTCACTGTTTCCCTAATGGAAGAAAAAAAATTAAATTAGCTGCTAATTTGCACTGATGTCTCTGGTGGCAGGAAGTTGCATGTCGTGTCAGTTTCTATTAGAAGAAGCTCTGTCACTTTTTTTCATGTGATATTTCCTTCTGACTGAACAGCGAATAGCGCATGCTGCGATTGACCTTTTAAGAAGACACCATGATGTTTGCAATATTAAGTATATTATCAGAATGTTAAATGGCAGAAAGTAATTAAAAACGCTTTTGTTCTGTTCATCATGTTCATGTAATATTTATTTAAAATAAATAGATTTTGATTTTTGCCAATTTTTTCAGTCGCTTTCTTTGCCTTTTCCAGACCGCTGTCTCTTTGATCTCGGACCAAAAAAAGCCCATGTTTCTCATCAGCAAATCTCACCATTTCATTAACTGACTGTCTGCGGGTGTCTTACCGTGCTGAATGCAATGACTGACACTTTTCACTACGATGAGTATCATAAAGATAATTGCGCCTGTGTTTAATAAGATTAGCCGCATCCTATTTCCGCTAACAAATGTCCCACATTTAATTCCTTGAATGCAAGCACTCGCAATTTGTGTTTAATCTTTATGCATTTGTATAGTCATGTTAAAGACGTAGGGGAGGTGATATGGGGTTCAGGCGTCTTTCACTCAAAAGTATCTTGATAAAAACAATTACCTATGATTGGATGTCGAGGTGGATGAAAAGTAAAGATTGATTTCCATTTACCCCCCATTAAGAGTCAGACATCTGGAATATTGCCTGCATATCAGGCGCTTGTCATCTGTTTTACATTCAGGAGCCTTAACGGAGGCCTTTCCTTCATCCGCCCTGTCAGAATAACTTTGCTTGCTTGCATCTGGAATGTGAGCCCTCTGCCTGCCTTTGACAGATGAATAGAAATCAAGCTGCATTGTTTGATAGGTGCTTGGAATTGTTTCCCCTCATTGCTAATAGAGGTTCTGCATAGTGAATCTGTCTTTGTGTAGGTTTCTTATGTGTGCGTGTGGTGTATTTCTCAGTCTGTCTGTAGTGTTTATTTCTGTGTGCAGTTTTTGTGTTGCGAGTTCCCCTCTGTGTGCGTTTTCTCTCGGGTCGTCGGGCCGCCCTGTGTCATGTTGTTGTCAGTCAGGAGCTGCAGGCCAAGCGTGGAGACGAGGCAGGAGACAGAGGAAAGCATGAAAAATACATGATAATCATGCCGCCACACTGAGCACAAAGGCCTAATTGGGAAAGAGGCTCTTTTCCCCTGTTTGCGCTGCGTTAGCAGCCTACGGGCTCCAAAGCTCAGTCTCCGCAGAGAGACACCACACTGTGACTCTATTACAATCCTTTACTTTATCTTATTTATTCAGACACCGCTTTTTGCGTAGAGTTTCACAACATTGTGTTTTGAAAAAAACCTCTAAAAACAACAACAACAACAACAAAAAGCAAAGCCAAGCAATCAGAAAGCATCCAAACAAAGTGTTTTGCACACTGATGTTTTGTCTGGTTTGCTTTTTTCCTCTGGTTTGTTATGTCTGCATTAGAGCTGCAATGAACAACTATTTTGATAGCCAAAATATTATTTGGAAATTCCAAATAATATATGCAATACATTTTCAATAATAAGTTAAAATGTAAATGATAAAATATAAAATGGTTTCAAGTAAACCCCAGACTAAGTATTAACTGCTAAGTTCACAGCACAAAGGCTAATCGATAATGAAATTCTTTGTGGATTATTTTCATTATTGATTATTATCAGTTTGAATGATGTTGTTGTTGCAGCCCTAGTTTGCATGCCCAACTTGTTTCTAGATTTATGCCAAAATGAAGAGTAATTTGAAGAAAAATTTGGAGCCTCATGTTTTAGCCTGCGCCACTGATGTACTGAATGTATAAACGAGGAGTAAAAGAATGAAGGACATTGTCGTTTACCCTCCTCCTCTGTCTCTACCCCTCCATTCTTTCATCCATTAAACCCGGCCTGGCCCAGACGGCTGTCCCTGCATTGCCTGATTATAAAACAATGCCTTATCAGAAGCGCATTCTCCTGCCATAAATCAATTAGAGGCCGTGTGCGGATCTGCCAAGCTGCATGCAAAACTTACCGCCTACTGACAAACACACAAGCACGCGTCCCCTGCAGCCCCCCTGAGAGCAGCCAAATTAATAACAGTAAGTGGATAAAACCCTGGGTCACACCAGCATCTCAGTGCAATTCCAGCATGTGGATTAAAGTGCAGCTGGACAGGGATGACTGAACCGATTCCACTCTCCCTTGATTCCTTCTGATTCACATGCTAATGGGAACCAAAAATAAAAATAATTGGCATTTGAACCCCAAGCATTTGATCTCAGCACTGCTCTTGGAAAATCTGGGTATATGTGTTTAGAGTTGGCAAAAATTTTATCCCAAAAGATTTGTTTTTCAAGTGGACTAGCACAGTAGATGTGCTTTTATTTTCTTTAAACTGAACATCTTAATGTTTAATATGGATGGTTGTGTGCTTTGGTCATAACAATATCCTTTATTTGTCCTGCAGGAGACGGGCAGGTCATGGTACCTGATTAAGTGTGCTTGTGGTCTAAGAGACCTTGGGTTCCTGTGGTCCTCCAAGGCTTTATGTCATGCTTTATTCCTCGTCATAAATCCCATTGAAGGATGGCTCAGACTCTCAGACAGGCTTTTTCATCTCCAATAACCTTCTATCCCACTTTTTTTTTTTTCTCATCATTTTGAAATTAAGACGTGGTTCTTCCAAGGTCAGTGGTAAGCTTGCTCTGCTTCTTCATGTTTGGAGTATTCTAGCTGTCCATTTCTGTGCCTCCTTTGTTATCGGGCTATTCTTTTTCCCTTTGAGTGGCCGACCCTATGTTTTTGTCGCTTGTGGCTGTTGTCGTCAGCTCTCCGGGGACCTTGATGGCCCTCGGAATCGCCACAGGAAAGAGAGAAGAGGTTGTTACTTTAATTTTCTCGGGCAATGTCAACAGAGGGCAAAGAATAAGAGTGGGGGTGGATGCTAAAGCTTTGGCATTGCATGATTTCCAGACCTCAGTGTTCCTCAAGTTCTTTTTAATGGCTTTTCCAAGTTGTCCGTTGGACAGAGGGCCATCTACTCTGACAGACAGGACAAACGATATCGGGGATGAGTTTAAAACAGTTCAACCTCTCACCCCTGTTTGTCACCCCGTGAGACACACAGTTTCGGGGGCCGGTGTGAAGACGGGCGATTGATATGATGTGTTGGGGGTCAGCTAATCCAGCAGCCCAGCATGCCAGCAGTCTCTCACGCACGACTGCCTTTCAATAAATAAAAAATGGAGAATGTGTCTCGCAAATGTAATATTAACCTCCCCATCTCCAGAGAGAGAAAGGCAGGGTTTGGTTTATGAGCACATCTCTGGTTTGGGGCGAAGACACACTGTGCTAATGGAAACACACGCTCTTAGTGTTTGAGGATTACCTTTAAGGACTTTGGTCTCTAGAGAGGTAGGGGGAGGGAACTGGAGCACCAAAGGCATTCTGTTTGAACCCGAAAACTACCTACTGCATCTTATTCCTGAATCAATTACGCATTTTTGCAACCCATTGCCCAATGCAATCGAAAAGGTCGTTTTCTGACGGAGGAGGTTGAAAGGTTTGAGATGCAGCCTTCACCTGGAGTTGACAGACCACAGTTGCACGGCTGTCTCCTGCATCGCTGCTCAACCATCCACATCCCCTCGCACACCTATCTGCTTTTTTTTTTTTTTTTTAGGAGATAGCCAATTGGTTATGGTCTCTGGGAGAAAGCAACTGACCTCTGGAACTGAATTTTTATTATTCTATTTTTCAATAAGCCAGAACCGTTCCTCTTCACTGTCTCCTAGAATGAAGCCATAAAAAAATATTCCAGTCCCTGCTGGATTTCGTGTTAATATTATAATTGTGAGAGATAAAATGCTCTGGCATTTCAGAAATAATATTAATGGAGACCTTCAAGTTTAAAAAAAAAGAAATAAAGAACAAATCAAAAGAACAAAAAGAAGACCGTTCCCAGTCTTTATCTTCAACTTTCATTACCGTGCAGTTAATGGAAGGATGGCTTGGAGGGAATGTTAATTACCAATTCACTGGCTTTGACAGAAAGAGAATTTAACAATGCATTTAACATTATAAGAAGTTATTTTTTCATTGTTTTTTTCCGTCCGTCTGTAAGCAGTGATTTGCTCTGTCAAAATTAGCTGTTCTTCATGATTTCCTATCAAACAAGACGAGTGACGCACGACTGTATGTGTATATATATATATATATATATATATATATATATATATATACATATATCATGTTTACCCACTGTAAGAGCCAGCGGCAAATCCCAGAAGCACTGGCCGAGATGAAGCTGTTCTCAACGGGTACACGAGCACTGAACTGGAGCTCGCATGTCAGAAAATGTCTAAACAAGTTGTAAAATAGGCGCTATGATTAAATATGAGTCACATATTTCAGGTCTAAACAGTTACATTCTCACCTAAAAAAAACTCTTAAAACCACAGTTCGTACAACAAGTGTAGTATTTGTAAAACATGCGGTTGATTTGCTCGGCCGCCATGACAGTCGCTTCAAGCGGAGTGATACAAACGGTGAAAAGGTAGGAGTGCTGTTATCACTTGAATATCACACAGCTATCAGTCAATCACATTTGAGAACCAGAAAGAACTGCTTGTATTAGAGGTTAAATACTATATATGTAATATTTGATATGTATTATTTAATAATTATAATTAATATTTATGTTTTATGTTAATATTATTGCTTTCACAATAGGCAAACACCCCTAATCCTGCTGACTGTATGAATACCAGCACTTTGCAAATTGATAACTCTTTGACCCATAATTCTATAATTCTATAGAGCTGTAGACAAAGTCTTTGTCTTGATGTATCTGTGTCTCTCTGTGATTCTCCACATCAATTATTTAATCTTTCTTCAATAATGAAGAGCAAACACACCATCTTCATTAACTTACTCTCCAAACGTGCAGACTGCAGACTAACCGACTATACCCTAATTGCATCTGGCCCAGAAATACATTTGACGTGCTTTCCAATTGTTCGCGTTGAAAGTGCAAACTCTGCAGAAGTCATAAGCGGCTTCAAAGCTTCCAGACCGAAGATCAAAGACTCGCTGCTTTGCTGACTAACTAGCCTGCCTCTTGCCATGCATATATTTAAAATCAATGTTATTGAAGCAATACGAAATTAAATAAATAAATGCAAAGTCATTACACCCACGCAAATCCATTTGCATCAACAAACCATTCCCGTGATTGGTGTCAAAGAGCGATCAGGCGAACCGTACGACAGCGCTACATGCCCTGGTGCATGTTAAAATGGAATTGTTTGTGAGTGCACTTCGATGTGTAGTTTGAGCACCGCTCGTCAAAGTTGCCGTATCGGGTTGACCTTGTATGTATTATGAACGCTTTACAGACCCATATGGCGCATACAGAGAGAAATCGTTATGAATCCAGTTTAATTTCTAAGATGCGCACAGGTATAGAAAGAAACTATAAAGAAGTCCTTCAGGCTGGAATACGGTTTTCAGTATCAGGGCTTTAATGGTGGATCATGCTTGAATATGCAATCTCTCTCCCGCTCTCTTTCATTCTCGTCTCCCATCTCTTCCCCTTCATTCAACTTCAGACAGATATTTTCTGCCTCGCTGACATTCCTACAGCAAAAAGCCTAAGCGAGGAGTTATTCAAGGTCAAAAGAGGAGGAGAGCGAGAAGGAAAGAATTACACATTCACTGAAAACTGCAGGCTTTGTTGTCAAAAATTCCTTAATAATTCGCAATGAGAGTTCAATCTCTCATTGAATATCATTCTCTCAAATGAAACCCACTCCAGACATTTCGATGTTTATTTTCTACCTGACTCCCCCTCGTGCTAATCTGCTTGGATTTAGCATGATATATCAGCCTGAGCTTTTCTGTTCAAGCGGCGAACAACTTTTAAATCCCTCTTAAAGACTTGGGAATTCCTTGGGCTTAGCTTGATTAAAGCAGATAATACCGATAGTGGCGGCCAACCCCGTAATTATTACGAACAGCACATATGTTTGTCCACCGCCATCTGAGAGGCTCTCATTTCGACTTCATCTTGGGCTGTATTTTAGACCGTGTCTTTGGTTTTAAGAATGGGATTGTTCCGGGAATCCCCTGTTGTCATAAAGAAGAGCCTGGCTTTTCATTTATTCATTCGTTCCAGTCATCCATCCATCCGTACCTTTCTTTTCTTTTCATATCCTCTCATTTGAAGTAGGTCACACAGGGAATGGAAAAAGGTCAATGCATTTCTCTCTCTCTCCCTCTCTTCTGATGCTTCGTCCTTCATATCCATTCCTGTCATTGACTGGGCTGCCAATATTGATTGGATGGAGAGGAAAGGGTTACTTCAGAGAGAGAGAGAGAGGCTCTTTTGGAGCGCACGGGCTAATATGCAGATAATGTCATTAGCACAGTGCCGCTGCTCTCCGGGGCCCATCGAGTTCCTGTCGGAGGCTGTTAGCTTGAGTCGCCGTGCTGACAGCTCTTGTCCAGAGTCCATGTAGAGCCCAGCATAAGTCCGTTAGGTTTTCAGCACCCTGCCTGAGCCGTGTGTATGTATGTGTGTGTGTTGCCATTAATAGGCCATTCTTCCATAAATACACATGAACACACTCTCAGAGGTGATAACACGGCTAAGCCTGTGATGAAAAACTTCTTGACACGTAGTTGACGCTAGGCTAATACTGCATGCTTTGTCATGGTGGAGTTTCAGCAGGCCTGTCGCATGTGGGATCAATGCTGGTGTTTGGTCTCCAGTGCTGAGCATTAAGGGATTTCTGAAGAACATTTGTTCCTAGAAGACAATTTTCAGAATGTTTCTTCCTTTGAAAATCCATTGTGGACATTAATAACAAAGCAGTTATGGATAGAAGACACATATATTTTGAGAATACATCACAAATTTAAACAGAAAAAAAAAAACAATAATATTGATACAAGAACACCTGCTTGATTCAGCACTGAACAGCTCCTGATGTATGTAGCTACATTAATATCTCTCTTTCCCTGAGTGTGTAACCACAGACTCTGTTGGAGAGTTTGTCTGCGATTAGTACTCAGATCAAGATGAGATTAAGCTCTGCTGAGTAAACCATATCTGACTGTGTGCTCTGACCTTCCCTCAGCTCCATTAAGCTCGCACTCTACCCCAGAATTCACTGCAGTTTTCACACATGTGGCTGAAATGCAACCTTGAATTGTGTTTCATTTAATCTGAGTTTTTTGCTGTCTAATCTCTAATTTGTTTTCTTCTTCTCTTTTTCCTTCCGCATGCTGTTGCTGTCCACCTCTTTGTAAAATGGCTGGTACAGGTGAGTAGAATATTTATTTATTTAAATTTTATTTGTAAGGTGGCACTGTTTTGACATTGCTCATATTTTATTTTTATTTCATTTAAATACTTTCATACTGAATTGCAATTGGTTCCCAGTGGCCCCAACAAGTAGTTGGATACTTTTACACCCTTAAAGGGTTATTTCACCTAAAAATGAAATTTCTGTCATTAATTACTCACCCTCATGCTGGCTCAGTATTGGCCGACGCGGTTCACATGAGCAGAACGACGTGCTGCAATGTGTCTACAACGTAAACAGCGTAGGAGACTGACAGGGAAGAGAATAAATTGTTGAATAAAAATCGTTATTTTTGTTTTGTTTTAGCGCGCAAAAAGTATTCACGTCGCTTCATAACATTAACACCATGTCCTAACCAGACGCGATGTGATAAGATTCCAGAGACAAACAATTTGTCTGTCTACACCAGACGCAACACGACTATGAGATGTGATAAAGTCAATCAAAAATCACAGCCAATCAGAAGGGCACGTGGGCGAGCTCTCTTGGCAAGCTCCCTGCACTCTCAACAAAATGGATAGTACATAATCAAATTCATGAATACACCATTGTAACATTATTAAAAATACATACTGAGTTACTGAAACATTTTTTCGTCATAGAATACACTTTTCTGTTTGCAATGAGTTGACAGTTTGAATGTTCTTATTTCCTTTCATTTATTTTGAAGATCTGAGGTGAATTGTCCATTGTTGCTTTCAGTACGGCTACACAAAATTATATTCAAACTTACATTAGACGCTTTTAACATTAAATAAAGCACATTTATCATTTCCATACTTTGTGTTGTTGTTCCAGCTGCAACGTTGCAGAAAAATAGAAACTGTTTCTAAAATAGAATCATTGCTTGTCGTCGTCGCGGCTAGTTAGGACAAAAACTCTGAATAACATGGAAAAGATACCTTTTATCGCATGTCTTGGCATCGCGTCGCGTCTAGGTTAGGACATGGTGTAAAGTTGAACCACAGTAGTCACATGGACTATTTTAACAATGTCTTAACTACTTTTCTGAACCTTGAATGTGGTACTTACATTGCTTTCTATGGGGGATCAGAAACCTCTCTGATTTCATCAAAAATATATTTTATATAAATAAATATTTGTGTTCCGAAGATGAACTAATGTCTTACGGGTTTTGAACGACATGAGGGTGAGTAATTAATGACAGAAATTTCATTTTTGGGTGAACTAACCCTTTAAGTCACATTAAAAAAAATCTTTGGACATGTTCCACTAATGTTTGACAGAAAGTATCAAAATACTTTTTAAAACAATATATAGTATATTGTTTATCATTTAAATCTCACAAACAACTAATTTCCCTTATGAGATCATGCATTTGTGATGTTTTTTTGCCTGAAAAGTCTGCTTGTGTGTGTGATATTTTGTTGTAATATGCAAAGTCAAGTATCACAATAGTTTTGGAGCCTTTGCATATTGCATATTACCATCAATCTCTTTTTCCTTTTGTTCTTCTTTCTGTATTTCTGTAATTTTTTTATTTTTTATTTTTTTTGTTTAAACTTTTATTTTGCTGCCTTGCAAGCATAGCTATTTCCTTCAGGAAATTCAAAACTAGTTTTATTTTCTCTTTTACCTAGAAGAAAGGGTGAAAGGAGAGAAGATGGAATAGTTTTTTTCTCTCAATTAAACTGGCAGATTTTATCGAATCAAGCAGAACTTTGCCCTGGAGAAGTACACTCTCAAATTCAGCTGTTTTTCCTTGTGCGTTTCCACACAAACACACGCGCCCAGCAGCTTCCATCGCGTTTGCAAACATGAGCGGTGCGGCGGCTGATCGCCTGTCTCTCGTTTCACGGCCGTGTGCTGCTGTAGATAATTCTGTCAGCTCGAACCGACCGCACGCTGTTTGTTAGGAGAGCCCATCCTGCCCCGTTCCACCCACACAAGGTGGGTTAATTAGGGACAAATTCTCACCCAAGACATCTCCAGGAGAGCATATGTGTGCAGGCCCTGCGGGACGCGTGCGTGTGTGTCTATGTGCGAGTGACAGGGACATTTACATGCTTTAATGATGAGTATGGAACGGGTGCTGTCAGCCCACCTAATGAGTGTGTGTGTGCGTTTAGCCCAGGGGCAAAAGGGGGTTGCGTCCTACGTGATCCCCAGGCTGGCATCTGTCTGTCCCTGCACACACACACAGACACACACCATTACGGATTCAGCACAAGGCTAACGGCACAATCCTGTCGCCCGCATGCCACCACACACCCTGTAATGATCACACACCGCCTGTCTGCTTGTCTCCTGAAGGCTGAATTTAAATAAACACGCATTCCAGGCAGTTTATTTTATAACACCTGTTTTAGATGCAGTATTGTTATAATGCATATTTTCAGCACTGATTGTCAGGAGGAAAATGTACTGAATTTTGTGGAATGGATTTATGGGTGAAGTTTGTCATTTTTGGACGGTTCTCAGCTGAATATGCAAAGCCATTTCAAGGTTGATCCCCTTAAAAATGTAAAAACTGCCTATCAAAACATGTTCCAAAACATCCCAACCAGCCAGACACAGTAACACTGACTCAACCAATGCACTGCAAAAATGATGTATTTTTGTCTTGTTTTCCAATACTAAAAATTCTTTAAATCAAGATGCATTAACTTAAGAAGCAATATTACTTAAAATTTTGATTTAAGAATGTGTTTACTGGAAAAAAACGCAAAATTACTGAGGAAGAAAATCTTTTTTTGCTGTGTGGTGTGAGTTTGGGGCGGGACTATCCGTTTGTCTGACCAATGGCAAATGGGGGAGTGTCTTTTTTTTTAATTATCATCATTATAATTCTGTTTGGGGACATCAGCCCAGGTCCAGAATTTACACACTTTGTCTTTAAATATGCTAAAATGTGCTACAATGGAGCTGATAGTAGGTTCCTTTGGCTTGTTGAAGTCCTCCATGTGTTTTCCTTCTCAGGCTCCCTCTCGGTGTCTGTGAGTAATTGCTTTGTGTTTAGCTGTAGGGGTTTTTCTGTCTCTGTGTATGTGTCTGTGAGACAGCTCGAGGTGTGAAGAAGTATTGGAGTCTTAGATGAGCGGTAATGGCTTCCCTGTTGACCGGTCGACTCTCGCAGGAGTCAAACCGGCACATTGCAGACAAAAGAGGGCTTGATTTTTAGGACAGGGTGAAATAATACTGCAAATGAATGAAGCGCATATACACCTCTTCCTGTCTTAAATGCACATTCTGACAAGGGCCTCCCATTGATTTCTATTGCAAGTAAATTAAGCTAATTATAATTATTATAGATTTAATTTTTAGATATGAGATTAGATAATAATCACTCTAAACTATTAAATTGCTGTGCAATTGCTCGATTTTCTTGTCTGGTGAAGGTACCACATCTGTTATTCAATGATTTTCTCTCTTTTAAGCATATTACCCAGCTGAGAAAAATTGCTTAAGCCAACCTAGGCTGGTTTGCTGGTCTTAGGCCCTGTTTACACCTGGTATTAAGATGCGTTTTGGTCGATCGGATCACAAGTAGATGAGGGAGACACATACTCGTTTACACCTGATGTTTTAATCCGTCTCTTTTGTCCACTTTCAGCCACTTCTGTCCTGATTTCTTCGAGGGGAGGGTCTATGGGTGGGTAAATATATGGGTTTTTCAGATATTTGGATCTAATGGACAAAATAATCTCGCGCAATTTACATATCAACGCGGCCAGAGATGACGAAAAAACTTGGAGAGCAGCAGCATTCGTTTCTGCTCTGATAGCTGCAAGACTACGCTGAACTCTGTAAGTGTGTGTTAGAAATCAGGAATGGTGAGAGAACATTGTGCTTGGTACATTTTTCGTCTTCAAACCAAACTTGGGTCTTCAAAGTTTAAATCCCATCTGACTAGCACGCTTAATGTTTACGCATTAGGTCAGTAGGTGGAGAGTAGTCGTCTTTTCCGCTTTTCGAATGCATTCGGCCACATGAGCATCTACATTACGAAAGCAATCTGGTCGAATGCTTTTTTAACTACCTCTGGAAGTGGTCGAAAGTGGACAAGCACAAAATGTTTTAGACACCTGTATTTAGCATCATCCACTTGTGATCCAATCGAAAACACATCTTAATACCAGGTGTAAACAGGGCCTTAGCTGGTTCAAGTTGGTCTACCAGCCTGGTCAAGATGGTGGTTAACTGAAAAGTGCTCAAAACCCCTTTAAAACCAGACCAGTTTAAACAAACTGGTAGGCCTACTAAGTCCAGCAAATGAGCATAGGCTAGTTTAAGTGTGTTTTTAGCAGTGTGTTTACACCACACTGCCAAAATGACATTTAGGACTTTTAGGGTATGTTTACACAACAACTTCGTATTAAAAACAGAAAAGTTTTTCCAGTGTGTTTTTCGCGCTCAGACAACAGCATTGTCATAGCAATCCTGTATTGACCAAAAACGCTGTGTTATGCTGCCAGGCCAGTAGATGGCGATGTCACTTTGTAAAGAGACACTAGGCGCCTTTAGATCGAACATGTAATACGCGTGCGCATGACATCAACTTTTTCACAAATTTGCGTTTTTGTAGTTTACGCTGATACAATAACGGTATCGTTTTAAGAAACCTGCACTTTGAAACACATTTTCAAATGTTTGTGTTTTCAGGCCCCCCCAAAAAAGTTTTCAAATTTTTAGTTGAAAAGGTGTCGTGTTAACGACCCCTTAGATGTGCTTTGTTTCTTTATAAAATCCTAAACGGCATGTGTTCAAGATTCTAATATTTTTCACGTATAGCATCAATGTTTTTTGCAATTTTACAATACCTTTTTAGCTATTTACCTATAGTTTACCTTTTTGTAGATATTTCACCTACAGTTAGTGATCACACAGTGATCCTTTAAACAGAGACATGCTGTTAAATCTCTGCTAAAGGCTGTATATGTGAAAGTCCCTATCATTTTGTCCTTAACAATCTACTGCAAACCATCCTTACAAGTTGTACTATATTTCTGAGGACATTCTTTGAGTTTAGCAGAACAAGTGCACACTCAGCCTCGTGAGGATAGGTGCACCCTGTGCTCTGAATGAAAGCTCTTGTAAAAGCTCTGGATTGGCAGCTCTTCTAGCAGACAGCAGTATTGATTCCAGCATGAGTGCTGTCCATTGAGTTAAACTCAGTCTTAGCGTTCTGTGGGGAGGTTAAAGCTGCTCAATATGGAGCATCATTAGTAGATCTATCACTGTCCTAAAGGACATTCAAACTGCAGCGTGCTCGGACAGAAAGGGGTCCTGCTGATGGCCCCATTTGCCCTGGGCTGTGTCCCTAAGGTCAGAGGTCAAGCCACTAACCTGCCTAAATGCACTTTCTATCATTATATGCATTAGTGAAGGGGTTTGGTCAGATTTATATTGTCTTCATTATAGGATGCCACCCATGATGTGAGTGCACATGTATGAATGTGTTTGCTGTCCGCTGCATTTTCAAGGTCAGATATCTGACCTTTAAGCGTTTGCGTGATGCCTCTATATTGTCAGTATTATTTATATATATATATTCATGTAACAAACTCAGTAGAAATAGTATAAATAACTCATGGCATTTCCATCGGATACCGTTATTCTACTATGGTACCAGGATATTATTATCGGGTTATTGTATTTTCATGGTAATTTTTCTAAGGAAAATTGGAGGGACTAAAAGTGCTTAGGTTTTCATATACGCTGTGTGTTTTCTGTACACATTCTCTCGTTCATCATACACACGCCCCCGCAGCACTATGTCATCCTATAGCGGGTGTATTCCGGGTCCCCCACCACATCAAGATCCCACATCAGAGCTCAGATCTCCACAGAGCTGCTCTCTCTCCCTCCGTCCTTCCCTCCTTCCATCAGCCTCTGCTTCTCCTGCCTTAATTATACCACTCCAGTCCGCCAGGCTGTCATTTATAAAGCCCAAAACACTGTAATTAAGTGCTGTTTTTACAGTACCTCATAAATAATCCCAGCCCTTCTGTAGCTCGGCTCTTTACAGACCTCTGCTCTTCCGTACGGCAGCATTTGTGGATGTACCTCCCAAAATAATCCAGTCACACTTATTTTAGTCCTTGGCTTTAAAGGGTCACGCTTTACTGTGCTCTCTCCTGGTTGGCCAGATTTTGTGTAGCGCTTGTACTTTCCTGCCATGAGGAAATATTTCCATCCATGGTGAACATGTTCTGGTTCCTATTCTCAATCTGTTGAGCAGTGATGTAATTAATGACTCTACCAGTCAAAGCCACAGACTCAAGGAAAATATAACCATATGGTCAAAGAGATTGTAGAATTAGATGATATTTCCTAATTCCCTATTGGCAATCTGTTGTAACTCTCTGTAACACTTTGTGTACTTTTTTTTTTTTTGATCGTTCCAGCTCTAAACTCTGATTGGATAGTTGTGTTCGCCTGCATATGAACCTGAGTGTAATCGCACGTCCTTGACTGTGTTTGTGCGTTCCGACGGCACAACTCGCAGTACCTCAAACATTCTTTGATCTGGTTTTCTGAGCTTTGAGACAAGCCGCTACCTGCTAGAATCCAAAACATAAAGTCACCTTTGATTTTCATGTCTGGCTCCTGAAGCTTTTATTTATAATTGATTCATTCTTCCAAGAACTTTTCAGTGTCTTTCCAAAAAAACCAATACATGCTTTTTTATGAATAATTTGTATTTCATGTTTAACATTTATGCAGTGTTTTGAAATATCAGCCAGTACTTTGATTAGTTGATTTATTACCTGTAAAGATGTGATGTAGATTATGATTTGACATAAATTTGTGAGGGGGTGTAGTGTTTGTGTGTATGTGTGTGCCTTTTTTTTTTAACTTTAAAAGAAGACATGAGACATGATTTAAATAAAGTAAATATTTTTATTTATTTTTGTAAAAAAAAAAAAAATATATATATATATATATATATATATAATTGTACTTTTATTTATTGGGTCTCTAGTGATGATTAGACTAATTCAAATAAAAATAATAAATTATTTAAAAAAAATTAATAATGGTAATAATAATAACAATAGAAATCTATGGTTTGTCCTCATTTAGACAGCCAAATAAATGAACACGTGTGTTCTTTTAGGACAGATGCATATCAGTGAAAGTATGAGTGTTTTCCTTTAATCAGTGGCATCTCTCTCTCTCTGTCTCTCTGTCTCTCTCTCTCTCTCTCTCTCTCTCTCTCTCTCTCTCTCTCTCTCTCTCTCTCTCTCTCTCTTTCCCTGTTCGTGTTGAGAATATCCATACTCAGCATTCCGCCTCTTTTGTGGGACCTGGTGTCCAGCAACATGTCACAGACAAAAGGAGAGAAAATAAATGTTTTTCTTTTCTTTCTGGCAGTGATGAAAAGATTACAAAAGCGGGGGGATACTGTGAAGCCCCTTGATAAGAGGAACTTCAGTTCAGAAGGGTAAAAGAGGGATGGAGAGGTGGAGAAAAGAAATAAAGAGGGTAACAGGAGAGCCCTGTTTCTGAGACCCTCACAGACAATTGTTCATCTGCCTGGAACATAGAGGCATGAACACACACACACAAACCTAACCAGCACCTTTTCCCAGCCTATGTTTGATTGCCTTGAGTTTAGACCACCCAGAAACTCCTTCAGCCCCATTTACCCCAAATAGAGAGAGAAAAGGAGTAGGAGGCAGAAACAACTCATACAGTCAGTGTTGTCGTCTTCTCATGCAGTGAGATTTTTATTTTTTTCCCCCAAATGTTAAAATGTTTTCTCCTTTCCCAGCATAATTCAATTTTGGGGCAGGGCTATCTGTTTTTTTCCAACCAATGGCAGACAGTATTCAGGAAGCCTGTTTGAAAAGTAATTTTCTCAGTTCCACTTGGTATTTTTAAATATTATATATATTATGATTATTATCATTATTATTGTTGTCAATGTATTTTAATAAAGTAATAAAATAATAAATGGATAAACAAACATTATTGTTATTATCGATCACAGGATGTTGTAGCACATATGAGCTGCAGGGGTGTGTAGAGAAATCACTAGATTCCTGAAATGTTCAGTCTTACCCAGAAAAGCAAAACATCTGTCTCCTTGTGTGTGCATGTCTGTCTGTATGTTCTGTACATTTGTGCTCATGTCGGTCTTTTACAGGTACACACACTGTTTTGAATACATTTTTGGTGGAAGTGTGTGTGAGAGAGAGAGGGCCGTCATTGTTAGATAAATAAATGGCACTCCAGAGGGCTACAGCAGAGCTCTTGAGATGAACCTCAGAGACATTAGACCTCCCTTCACCAAGCTGTTCTCCTTAATGACAATATGCTTACCAGCTCCCCACCTCACCAGAGAGCCTAAAAGAAGCTCTCTGTGTGTGTGTTTGTGACAGTTGTTGCTCTGTTGGTCGTTTGCATGCGCTGACATGTCCTCGTCAAAGAGGAGGAGGGGGCGGGGTCACTGCGGGATGATTACTGAAACATCTAAAAGCTTTAGTCCCCCTGAGATTAACCCTACCCACCCACAGACTCACAGCACGGAGGCCACACTGACCCACAAAAACATCACAGATTGATATTATGTGAAATAATTATGTGAGAGTTGATTAATTACATTAAGTTATTTAGTTACGCAAGCTGTCCGTGCAACATTTTATTTCCACGTGATTATGGGTAATCACCCTAGAGAAAGTAATCTTCTTAAAGAAATTAACACTCACAGATGGGGATAGATAGATCTGATGGATGGATGGATGGATGGATGGATGGTAGAGCAGATAGATAGATGGGTTGGTAGATTGGTTGACATATGGTTTGGGTTAGTATGGTATGGTAGATGGATGGGTTTGTGGTTTATGGATGGATGGATGGATGGATGGTGGTTGGTACAGTAGATGGGTTGGTAGATTGGTAGACATATGGTTTGGGTTGGTATGGTAGATAGAAGGGTTGTTGGTTTATGGATGGATGGATGGATGGATGGCTGGATGGATGGATGGATGGATGGTATTGATTGATTGGTGGATCGGTAGATTGGTAGACATGATTTGGGTTGGTAGATTGGTAGACATATGGTTTGGGTTGGTATGGTAGATAGATTGGTTGGTGGTTTGTGGATGGATGGATGGATGGATGGATGGAAACCTCTTTCTTTTATTTTATCATACTTGTATTATTAAGTTATGGTTTGATTGGTGCAGTGACCATAAATTCCTGTATGGCAGTTTAATTCTCAATGTAATTAAGGCTGAAAAGGAAGGGCTTTGATTGTGGTGAGATGTGTTATTAAAGGAAAAGTAGGGTGATTTATTTCCAGAGGAGAAAGCTGTCATGTCAACTCCACTCCCTCAGCCACTGGAAGTGCCCAGCGGACCAATTAGACCCGAGAGATGGAGAGAAATAGCACACGAAAGAGAAGAGAAAAAAAAGAGGGAGAGAGGGAGGGATCCTGAGCTGTCATATACCACAGATAGGCACTAGCTGGTCTGGTGTTTTTTTTTTTTTTCTTTTTTTTTTTCTTCCTAATTTCTATTCCCCTCTTTGGCATCATAATAGCACTGACACTTGAAAGATTTATTTACGCATAGTTTATACACTGCTGTAGCTGTGAGTTTAGACTAAATATGACATGATTGATCATCTTATAATTTATCTGTCTGAAGTTGGTCCACATCCTCTCACAGTTAACGTCATACCATTGTCCTGTCTCACGCACATGTCTCTGTCCGTATGGCTGGTGTCATGCACAGGTAATTAGTGCTCATTATTATTCTGTGTGTGCTACACTAATTAAGGGCCCTGTTGTGTGAGTCTCCTCCGTCCCTCTATTCAGTCTCTGGTCTCTTGGCCTCTCACCTCAGGGGACCCACTCACCATTCAGGCCTTTGTACTACTGAAAACACACTCAACCTGTGTAGGGCAATGTGTGTGTGTGTTGTTGGTACATCCTTCTTTTTGTATCATTCACAAAGACTACATTGAATCACACTGCTTGTAGAAGATCAACATTTTTTTTTAGTACTTCTACAATAATTTTTAACTATTACTTTGGTGATTATTTGGGTAGCGTCTTGAAAAACTGTTCACACTTTTCACAAGTAGCCTACAATGCGACAAGTTTGGACTCTCAAAATGTTCAAAATTTAAACAAATAGGGAAAAAAAAAAAGTCAATGAATTATTTGGTATTTGAACAATAGAAAAAATGAGATGCTGAGATGCATTGTTTCATTTTGAAATCTTGCTTTGAGTGCTTTTTGTGCTTAATATTCAAATTTGGTTTGAAAAGACCGCAACAAGCGGCACAATATGCTAAATGTCTCCCTCGATAGAGGCAGAATCATGCTTCTTTTTTTTTTGTCTTCAATGCAGATTCTCTGCCTCTCTGTATAAGCCCGTTTTCTGACCCTGGCCCGACAGCCCTAATGGTTCCAGGCGGGCAGCTGGAGTCTAGCGGATTAGCCCAGAGACAGTTAACAACCTCTGTACTGTTTACAGAGTACAAAGAGCCCTCCTCATCTGCCTCTCGCTCTGCAAAGCTTGTGCATATTTAACCAGGATGCAACAGAAGGGGTCTCGGCATCCTCTAGTAGCCGGCGGCGCGCCTTCAGAAGCAGGTCCCATTAGCAACCGGTGTCAGGGCGAGAGCTGGAGAGAGAGCGAGAGAAAGGGGGCTGATGGGATGGGATGGGGGTCCCCGGGGAGGACGGAGGCTACCGCAGGGGTGGAGGGAGGTCTCGGTGAGGGAGGAGAGGGGGAACTTCATACAGAGGATTGTCAAACAAAAGCAATGAGATTAGAGGCAGAGGAGGACTTTAATATCGGACCTCAGATATTGGCCAGCACGGCTTCTGTGTCTACCTTTAAAATGTCAAATGTGATTTAGGAGGTTATTACGCTGCTTAGTAGCAGAGGCATTCTCCGTCTCTCTCGGTCTCTCTCGCTCTTTTGCTTGGCTGTCACTATTTCATAATAAATCTCTCAATGTAATCAGTTTTGACCTCGCCATCTGTGTCACAGTCTCAATTATCCAGACAGTTGGTTAAAGATGCTCACTCTTAAAACAAGAGAGAGCCAGAGACTGAGAGGGAAAATGGCTTATAATGTTGTTGAATAAAAATCAATGAATCTCCAATTCAAGTGGGTTTGATGTTGAAGATTCCTTCATTGATCCTTGTACGTTCTTTGAAATTATGGGTGACTGTGTTCTTGCTTAAGAGGGTTCGGCTCTACTTTGATGTTTGTTTCAGAAAACAGCACATTTAGATGACTAGTTGCAGGTTTAGACTTAAGACCAGGCCCATTTGAAATCTTCTGACTGTTTTATTTGTAGCATTTTCTGCTCTGATTTTGGTATTTATCTAAAGAGTTGTATAGAATGATGAGTACATTTTTCTTTCATGCATATGTCCTGTTGAAACGACAAGTTCAGGCAAGACATATCGATGGATTCTTCACTTTTAGCCAATAATCTTTAGTTGTCAACCATAAGCATGATTCTACTTGCAAGTTTGTTGCAGATGGTATTGGGGGGAGGGGCATTTGCATTGTGAAGAGCATTTGATTGGACAAAAATCTGTGTAGTGCAGTATGAGTCATCAATATTATATGGTAATATTATCTAATGTGTTTAGTATTTTATAATATATTAATTAGAGTGCATATATATATATATATATATATATATAATTTCTATTATATTTTATATACTTTTTCAAATGAATTTTTATTGTTTTTTTGTCACTACTGTTTGAAAGTCTCAGGATGGTAAGATTATTCATTGTTTTTGAAAAAAAAAGTTTCATTTATTTGATCAAAAACAGTAAAAAAAGTAATGTTGTGAAATATTATTACAATTTAAAAACTGTTTTCTATTTTAATATATATTAAAATGTCATTTATAGGGCAAAACTACATTTTCAGCATTATTACTCCAATCTTCAGTGTCACATGACCCTTCAGAAATCATTCTAATATGCTGATTTTATGCTCAAGAAACATTGTTCAATGCTATCAATGTTGAAAACAGTTGCTGCTTATATTACTTACTTTATTCAAACTGCGATATATTTTTTTCAGGATTCTTTGATAAATAGAAAGATGTACAGAACCACAATTATTTAATATTGAAAACTTTTGCAACATTATAAATGTATTTACTATAATTTTGATCAATTTAATGCATTCTTGTGGAATAAAAGTAAAAAAAAAAAAAAAACCTCACTGACTCCAAACAATAGTTTGAACAATAGTGAATGTATATTTATATATCAATGCTAAACAAGAAAAAGAACATCTGATTAAAATGATCCCATGATTCCACATCCTTAACCTCTCAACCTCAGCTCGGGGCTATTTTGCCAATGAATCCCACCTCCCACCTTTCTCCCGCCCCATCCCCAGCCTTCCTCCGCCCCTCCTGGCGGACTATGGGTGCATCTATCATCATTCAACCCCTAGTCTCACTGTTGCTGGCATGCATAATGCAATGAGATCTGGATTCCATTGCACCTGCTGCCTTCTCTTCTTCCACTGTTCCATCTCTTCAGTTTCTACCCCTCAGGGACCAAGGGGAGGGATAGATACCCCCTTCCCTCCTCATCCATCCCACTCTCTCCATCCATCCGCTGTAAGCCCTGCAGGTCTGAGCGCCAGGCCTCGGGTGTGAGATAAATGGCGGATGGGGTGTAATTCTATAATCAGAGGAGATGGCTGGGAGGCTGATTAACCTATCAGCTGCTGCCCCGTGACCAGCTGATCTGCTCCTCACTCAGATGGGCCGCAGCTCTTCCAGCTCCCTTCGAACGGGGAAGGGATTGTGGGTTGTTGCCCCAAGCCAGGATGAAAGATGGATCCTGATCATTCTGTTGGGATCTGTAGGAGTGTGTTAATCGTTTGTTCTGGCTCTTTTTGCTGTTTTTTATGGCCTTTCTTGTCTCCTGTGGGTTATATGCAACTTTATAAATAATATTTTGTAATATTATAAAATATTTTTGAGTATTGTAACAATTTATGCTTTTATAATATAATATAATATAATATAATATAATATAATATAATATAATATAATATATGTATTAGTCACCATCATAGACATTAGAGGGCCTTTTTTTTTTTCTTTAATTTGTCTGGTTTTCATTTTTCTTCACATCCTGTTGTTGCCAATCTGTTGTTGCTCTTTCTTTCTACTCACCCAAATCCTCTACCACCCGCCCTGTCTTTCTCCCAAATCCTAGGCAGATAAGCACCAGGCACTCCTTTCTGGCGCTGGTCGACAGACTGCCAGTGCGTGCCAGTGGTCATGCCAGGCTCTTATGAGGGTGGCATTGTCTGTGTCTCCCATCCGTGCCGGGATGCATAGCTCAGGCTAATTACCTGTCATCTGGCTCACGGAGGGTAGCCCAGAGATGAATCTTTTTGTCTTTTTGGGGGGATGCTACACCACTTTCAGTCTTGTTAGTTTTGTTGTGAACGTGGCCTAGGAGTTAGTAATTGTGCTCTGACACTTTGGATCTTGTTGCTCATGTGGGTGATATGGGTTCAAATATTGTTCAAATTCAAGGGTTTTCTTGACATTATGACAAACAGGTCCAATTGAGCTTTCAGAAATCTAATTTGCTGCATTAACATTAGATTTTTAATTGATCCAACTTTTTTCTGCACTCTCAAAATGTGGCAGAACAATTACTAAAAAAGTTTTTTAATCTGAATATTTATTTTAATCTGAATATTTATTAAAAAAATCTAATTTTTTTTTAAAAGTCTAAAATTAAAAAAAATTACATTTTTGTTCATTTATCTAGCCACATACATTTTATATTATGTGTATTTTGTTCGATGGGACCATTTAAAGGTGCAATGTGTACATTTTGGGAGGATCTATTGACAGAAATGCAATATAATATACATAACTATGTTTTCAGTGGTGTATAAAGACCTTACATAATGAACCGTTATGTTTTTATTACCTTATAATGACCCATTTCTATCTACATAGACCGTGGGTCCACTTACATGTTAAGTTGCCATTTTGCGTCAGCATGTTTTTTTACAGTAGCCCTAAACGGACAAACTGCTCTACAGAGCGCGTTTGCTTGACTGGCTACTCTCTGCTGTCTCAGACAATGACATCTTTGACCTGTGTTGGCCACCGTAGCTTCTCTATATTGCAATTCGCAACCTCACTGCTAGATGCCACTAAAATTTACACACTGCACTTTTAAAAAATGAAAACCTTCAACGTAATGTTCCCACACTAGCATTTTCAAGAGTTTTCCAAAAGTTGCTCACACTGAAACGTCTGAAAATGCTTAAATCACCTTACTGCACGTACATAAAAAGAAATAAAAGCTTATGAGATGATACAGAGAGAGCAGACACAAAGTTCTCATGCACAATCATTTTATTACCAAAATATCCCACCACTCACTGTTGCGTCTAGGTCGCACTCAAAATCGAATGGTCTGTAACACAATTGTCATCATGTTTTCCCGCAGGACAGCAATTGCGAGTAAATTTTCTGTGATCTTTGCTAGAATGTAATATGAAGATTCTAAAAAGGAACATTTCTCTTTAGCAACACTATACTGGTATAACCATATCTATGGGTACAATATGTGTCATGTGACTAAACATGGGTTATGGTTTTCAAATACCTCCATTTTCACAGTTCACAGTACAGCGTGAAAATGCCATTTTCAAATGTATCCACTTAGGGAGAGCATTTTCAAAAAGCTTTTTTCCATCTTTTTTGGATGGAAGGCCAAAATGGAGAGAAAAAGATTAGATTAGTGTGGACAAGGCATTAAATCAGATATCACTACACCTGTTCCCAGATCTTTTAAAGAATCATTATCAGCATGGTGCAATACTTCAGTGGCACTTTTAATATGTGGTTCATTCCAAACTCAAACAAACATTTTAATTGAAACAGATTAAAGTCGTTGCCTTGATAGCAGTAGCAGTGAATGGTTCATTGTGCACAGCTGAGAAAGAGTAACAACACAAAAGACAAGAAAAGCTAAATGCAAGTGCTATGCAAAAAAAGCAAGAGAGAAAAAGAGAGGTGGAGTGATAACACTCCCTCTCTCTTGCTGGCAGGCTGCCATGGGTAGCGTTTGGGCAGGATTGAAAAGAATAGCAAAACAGGGGCCCTGGATGCCAGCCAGCGAGTTTTCAGTATTTCTCTTTTACTTTTCTTCTCCTCTGTGTGAATATTTATTGCCTCTGCCAAGATCTTTAGCCAGAAAGTAAGGAAATATCCCGCTCACTAGCAGGAGGTAACGTGATTGCCCCTTATCGTCTGACTATTTTGCTATAGTCCCTTTGTTAAGGTTTATCTTTGAACCTTTTAGCACTGGCTGTGACTTACTAGCTTGGAAAGCTGCAGCAAGTCACTGATCATGATCTTATCAGGCCGTGTGACACATGAGTAGGCATTAAGGGTAAGTTAGCGGTGTGGAAAGTTGGAGCAAGTCACAAACTGTCGTGTTTTCAGACCATGTGTTGCTAGTAAAATGTCTAGAGTGTAACAGTGGACATTTTCTCATTGACCAAACCCTAAGGGCAAAAAAAAAAAAAAAAAAAGAAAGAAAGAAAAAAAAATCTGCTGATCTTTTAACATGGCACGTCCAGTTTATTACTTATTACTAGCACTAAAAATGGTTTTGTAAGCATAGAAAAGTTGCAGGAATGGTGGATATCTGTTTTTCCTTTCCCCTGCCCAAGGCTAACAGACATCCACCGGGCCGAGGTGAAGCCAGGGCCTTGATTTGATGAGCTGCCCCAGTTTGACACTTGCTTGTTGGTTAACGAGCTCCTGGTTGGACCCTTTTTGCCCGAGGCCTGCAAACCTGTCAGTTTGTGAACATGAAACAGCTGAGACTTGCTAAAGGTGGAGACAGAATAGGACGGACTTCACTGAAATCTATGCTGCGTTTTTGAATGGTTTTGACACATGGCAGAGTCAGACCTGACTTCACAGGCGTATGGCAGGAGACTGGCAGTCCTGAGTTAGCCGCAGATGTCATGTTCCTGCTTTGCATTTAAAATGAAGCCTGTTTTCTCAGCATTATCCTCTCCCTTTTGTATTAGCCGAGGATGAAACTCCTCATCCAGTGCTTGGCCTTAAAAATCAGTGTGTTCGCAGCCTAATACCTTAGAAGAAACTTTTTTCCACAAAGAACCTTTTATCTTCTGGTTGTTTAGAAACAAAACCAGTATGTTATAGAATCAATAACAACATCAAGGTTCTTCTCATAATTTTCTCTTCCATAGCTCAGGATATTTAAGGGAGTTCTCTGATTTGTTACATTTAAGAATTAAGTTTTCTCTGATATTTCTTCCAAAATTCCTAAGGGGCAATACAATTTGAAAAAAAAAAAAAAGGGAGAGAGATAGAGAATATTTGACAAAGTAGTAGTTTAGAGCTATACAATTAATGTGGATAGCATAGATAATTTTATTTTCGAAAAAGTTAAAAATTTAAAAGTTAAAGTTAAAAGTTAAAATGTAACATTGAGAGATATATTCATATATCTGACTTTTGAATTTACATATATTCATTTAGCAGGTGTTTTTATTCAAAGTGATTTGCAAGTCACAACTTTTGATTGCAGTCATTGGTATCTTAATCTGTTTTGAAATTTTAGAGATGTCTTCTGGATTGATTGATTGATTGAGCAATTGAGCGATTGAGCGATTGATTGATTGATTGATTGATTGATTGATTGATTGATTGAGCAATTGAGCGATTGAGCGTTTGATTGAGCGTTTGATTGATTGAGCGATTGATTGATTGATTGATTTAGCGATCAGTCGATTTTAATACATTGGGGTTATGAATAAAAAAAATTATATGCTCACCAAATATAAACTTTTGATATTATTGGAGATCTATTTGTGATTATCTTTACCATGGTAAGTTTTCTCAAAAACATACCTTTTTTTTTCTAAGTATTTGATTTTACCTTTGCCTCTCAGTGCGATAGTGAATAATACCGGACATGCTTCCCCACTCTATCCTTTTACAGTAAGAGGATTTATCCTAGAAATGAAAGACAATGAATGTTTTTACCCTTCAAGACTCCCATATTTGAATGAGGAAAGATTCCCTGTTGTGGAATGTAGGAGCTGGTGTGGTCCTCAGAGAGGCTGGAGTGAGTGGGTCCTCAGCTAGCCTGAGCAGTAGGGAGCGTTTATCTGTTATTAGAGCAGATTGGATGAAATAATCCTTAGCAGAAAGCTGCATCAAGAGTCCCGGTCAACTCCCTGGGGTAGAGAGAGCCTCCCCGCATGAGTCACTCTAATACGCTTTTAAGCGCTCGCATACTCGTGCACACGCTCATAAAAGCTATGCACTTTACACACTGTTTTTTTTAAACGCTTCTGCATTTTCCAACAGACCTTCATGCTTTCGCTGCGAAAACACACAATACTCATACATCATTACGACACAGAGAACAGCAAAACAACAAGCTCTGTGTAGAGGGTGTTTACTTTCAAAACAGCGTGCGCACACACACATACAGATGCACATATGCCAGCAAGCCAATGCCACATGCATCACCCACCCCACAGTAACACACACACACACACAAGCACACCACCTGCTAGCGTACACACACATAATGTATTCCTTTCTCCAGTGGCTCATCGGGGATTAGGCAAATGGTCGGGAATGGAGGAAATATCCACTTTGATAGCCCTTTTTATTTACACTGGAAAAGTACAAGGCATCTGGAATATGTTTACATACGGGGGGAGAAATGTTCCATCTAGACTGAGAAATGCAACACAGTCACCTCGAAACAAAAGCACTCAGTGTTGAAATTCATTACGATTTTATGGAAATATTTGCAAATATCAGACAGGAAACAACAAGATCTTGATTTAATGTTGACTAAAGACCTTTAATTTTAAACTTTAAAAAATTTTAATTTAATAAATTAATTAATTAATAATACTAATTATTATTATTGTTACTCAGTGGAGGCTAATACATTTTTAATAATAATGGTATGGTCAACATTTCTTTTACGTTTGAACTCATTATTTTAATCACCTTTATACATTCACTAGTTAATTTTTATTTGGTGCCACATTATTTTTATTTTTTTATTATTATGTTCTGTACAGTCTCAATTAATATGGTTATAAAAAACAAAGTATTAAACTATGAATTTATTTTAGCATAGTATTTGTATTTGTATTAGCCCATTCATGTAATTAATCAACATCACAGGATGTTGTTGCTAAATTCTGTTTTCAGTTACTTGTATGAGATTTGTTTTGGCCCTATGAAAATCATATTATAATAGTTCATATTGTTGTACAGACAGTCATTATGCATTACTGAGCTGAGTCAGACTCTTTACAGACCTCTTGTCCCATGTCTTTGGTACTTCCTGTCTGGTTTTTCTGTCCGCTCAGCCCTATGAGCTACAGATGTGAGGTTCAAATACACACACACCCCTGCTTTACGTTACAGAGTGCCCAGCTGGATGCCAGGCGGGTAGAATGGGGCAGAGGAGGGGTTGATTTGTATTTAGGTGGAGCTGATCAGTGGGCTGCTGCCCTGTAATTGCGCCCTACCATGACTTCAGCCAGGACCTGAACTCTGAGCCCTGAGATAGAGACTCCTGAAGGTCTGTAGAAGATATCTATGAAGGAGAGAGAGAAAGCTAAGGCTTATGGGCAATTGTAGGGTTGCTAGAGCCGTGCCTCACTGCATGCGGCGAGAGGAGTTTTATCACCACAGATAGCACAATCCTCTTGTGACCCAATGGTAATTCCATATAAGGGACTGGGCTACTCACTACCCTGTTTGCAGGTTATAATGATGATTTTATAATTTTATAATATAATCAATATACATTCGATGGATGGATGGATGGATGGATGGATGGATGGATGGATTCATTGATTGATTGATTCATTGATTGATTGATTCATTGATGTGCATGTATTAATAGAATCTGTACATGTTCAAAGTTTGTTTTAAATCAGAACTAACCAACTATAGCTAATGAAATTTGGCATAAGTGGCGTGCTTTATGGCCAAGAGATGTTCTGAAAGAGAAGGAACATTGAGTAGTAGATGTGGGATGTCAGTATAGATCATCTTAAGTGCTGTATACTCTCCCACACAGGTCAAAGGTCAGTACAGGTCATCAGTTTTCCCAGCTTGCAGCTGTGGAGTGACCAGAGGTGATAATTCTGTGTTTGTCACGAATCACACCTCTGGATCTTATCATACAAGCACACATATGAAGGCTTTCTACAGGCTTTTCTGAGTGCATTTGCCTTTGCCTTGATGCTTTTAGAGTTTTGTAGCACAGGAGCACTAAAAGAATCAATCATGATCTTTATTTCATTCTTTTGTTGCCTTTTAAACCTTCCAATATTGTTTTATAGAGAGCTTCAGATGTGTACCATTCGTATGCACTTGTGTTGTTCATAGAATAAAACTAGATTTTATGAAATGCAAGTGGTGTTTGTCCACCACCACAATGCTGTTTGCTTGCTAAAATGTTCTAGCTGATTTTAACAGTGCTGGGTTGTAATTGATTATATGTAATCTGGATTAAGTAATCAGATTCCAAAAATTAAAGGGATAGTTCACCCAAAAATGAAAATTTGATGTTTATCTGCTTACCCCCAGGGCATCAAAGATGTAGGTGACTTTGTTTCTTCAGTAGAACACAAATGATGATTTTTAACTCCAACCATTGCGGTCTGTCAGTCGTATAATGCATGTCAATGGGAACTCCATCTATAAGAGTAAAAAAAAAAACATGCACAGACAAATCCAAATTAAACTCTGCAGCTCGTGACGACACATTCATGTCCTAAGACACGAAACAATCGGTTTGTGCGAGAAAGTATTTATATCATTTTTTACCTCTAATACACCACTATGTCCAACTGCCTTGAGCATCCGGTGTGTGAGGTCTGAACGTGCTCTGACAACGGAAGTGATGTCTCGCACTCATTGAAGTATAGGCGCGAGAGATCACTTCCATCATCAGAGCGCGTTTCAGTTCCCATTGACATGCATTATACGACTGACAGACCGCAACGGTTGGAGTTAAAAATCATCATTTGTGTTCTACTGAAGAAACAAAGTCACCTACATCTTGGATGCCCTGGGGGTAAGCAGATAAACATCACATTTTCATTTATGGGTGAACTATCTCTTTAATGTAATGTTTAGTGCACTTCTTGTTGTTAGCAAAGAATGGAATACAATTTCTCTTTATATTTTTATATCAATATGGTACACGATTATCCTATTCAAATCAATGTGTTTAGTCAAAAGTAATCTAAAAGTAATCAAAAAGATGTAGTCCGATTATATTACCTAAAATGTGTAATTTAATGGATTACGTTACTAAGTACATTTTTCATCATGTCATTTGTATTCAATAATGAACTACAATTTGTAAGTAATCTATTCAGCACAGTTTTTAAGTGCATTGCTGTGTAGTTGCTAGGGTTATCTGATTGGTTGCTAAGTGGTTTCTTACTGGCCCAAGCCGAAGAGGTCGACTTAATATGAAAAGTGTTAAATACTGTAAGTTCAGTTTCTTCGAAAAGTAATCCCACATGTTCATAGCAAGCCCTAATTAGACCTTCCTCATCTCTACAGATGACGTTCTATCGTTCATTTTCTTTACGAGTGTGTGTTTAACACATTTTGACTGTCCCTCGCGCACAGTAACGTGTTTGTTTTAACCACTGAATCTTTAACTTAATTCACCCCACACGTGTCTTCGCTTTATTACATGATCACAAACACACCTGTGTCACACACACCACAGACCATCTGAGGTTTGTATCCATTTGGAACGAACTTGAGGAGCGAGGCAAGACTGGTCGAGTCTGGGGAAAAGACCCATTATATAAGAAAGATCCGGAAGGAACAGGACGTCAAGAAAGCAAACAGGGGACAACAAAGAGTGCAGTGCATTACTCTCTGCAAAGCTAATGCACCATGAGGTTGAGATTTAAACTTCCAGTCCTCAGGGATCCCGGCCAAGAACCACAGCCAGGCTGGGCCGCTCCCCCCCTTGGGCCCTGACAGCGACGTTTCAGCTCTGGCCAGCGGCCGATGGCACCAAAAATAACATCAGGCAACGAAAAGGAAGTAATTATGACTGCCTCAAAATTGGCATCCACATATTGAATTATTACCAACCCGATTCCAAAATAAACACCCAATCCCTGCCGGAGATTGGTCAAAGTCTGCCCGGCCTGGACCATGTTGCCAAGGAGATGGAAATAATCAACAGAATGAAATGGAACAGAGCGACAGATTACATCACAACGAATGAGTGCACTTCAAAGGGCTCACTGTATGTTATTTAAACTAAGACAAATGAGGGTTTCTAGAGATTGTTCGAATGCACCGTTCCCATGTGTTGAACACAGGCCCACTGTGCATGATATCCGCCACCCCCGCATAAAAGGTTTTATGCCGACGATTTGGCTTCAGAGGTCAATATTTCAAGTAATGTTTGTTCTGTTGAAATAAATGCAGTGTAGGCTGCCAATCAGGCTGCTGACGTGTGCTGTATGTGTGATTAACTCTCTTCATGAGATGTCTTTTAAAACCTTTTTGGCCTACTCCTGTGTATTACTGTTTCTTTTGAGTTCAGCTCCAGATATGTATTTAAATAACTTTTGTATCAACATTTGAAGTGAGCTTCTATAAGGGTCACTATGGGTAGTCTGGGAATCCTGGGTGTTTTCTAGGGAAAGCAAACTCTAAAATTGTGGTACTACAGCGTATAGTGAAAGGGTAATGGGCGGCCAAGGCTCATTGATGCACGTGGGGAGCAAAGGCTGGCCCGTGTGGTCCGATCCAACAGACGAGCTACTGTAGCTCAGATTGCTCAAGAAGTTAATGCTGGTTCTGAAAGAAAGGTGTCAGAACACACAGTGCATCACAGTTTGTTGCGTATGGGGCTGCATAGCCGCAGACCAATCAGGGTGCCCATGCTGACCCCTGTCCACCACCGAAAGCACCAACAGCAATGGAAGAAGGTGGCCTGGTCTGATGAATCACGTTTTCTTTTACATCACGTGGATGGCCGGGTGTGTCTGCATCGCTTACCTGGAGAACACATGGTACCAGGATGAACTATGGGAAGAAGGCAAGCCGGCGGAGGCAGTGTGATGCTTTGGACAATGTTCTGCTGGGAAACCTTGGGTCCTGCCATCCATGTGGATGTTACTTTGACACGTACCACCTACCTAAGCATTGTTGCAGACCATGTACACCCTTTCATGGAAACGGTATTCCCTGGTGGCTGTGGCCTCTTTCAGCAGGATAAAGCGCCCTGCCACAAAGCAAAAATGGTTCAGGAATGGTTTGAGGAGCACAAAAACGAGTTTGGGGTATTGACTTGGCCTCCAAATTCCCCAAATTTCAATATAGGTTGCAGCAATTATAATTAACATAATAATTAGCTTATATAGTAGAAGTCTATGGTATGTCCACTTTTGTGTGTGTTTACAGTATGTGTGTTGGAAGGCTGTGTTGCACTAGCAAAAGAAATGAATGAAACATAAGAGAAAATTAATAATAAATGTCCGATTGCACCGTATGTCACAGTGTCAGTGGCCAGTGGGGGCGCTTTGGCACATCCTATTACCCCACTGGTAAAGTTCACCAGCTCAGTCACATTCATGTGTGTGTTTTTGCCATAGCAGGAGGTCCGAAACAAAGACCTGCAGCTCGCTGCTTTGATCCTTCATAGATGTGGACTGTAGGCAGCACTGGATGCCTCTCCTCTTTCTTTTTGTCTTTCGTCTTGTCTTTCTGTTCACATCGGAGCCATCTTTCTTTCATTCTGCTCTATTTTGTCGCACTTGGCAACAAATTTGAAAGATTTGGCTTGTTCTGATGCATTGTTTATTCATGATTGATGCTGCATGCTAGTCTAAACAAAACAACTACATCCTGACACGAGATACAGGCACTTACACCGCGCACTCTTCAATTCGGCTGTACGACTGCCTTAAGTGCTGAGATCACATTGTGCCTTGTATGCAGGTTGTTCCTGTACTGTCTGTCTGCTAATGATCTTTTTCCTACGCTCCATGATGCTTTAAACAAATTATGGGAGTAACTTCCGTTAAACTGTAAACAATCAGCGAAAGGTTCGCTCTGTGAACGCAATAATAATCATTTTCAAAAACTGGGTATAATGAGATGACATTAATCTACTCACCCTTCAACCATCAAACATTTAAAGGACATTTAAAGGGGACCTATTATGCCCCCTTTTACAAGATGTAAAATAAGTCTCTGATGTCCCCAGAGTGTGTATGTGAAGTTTTAGCTCAAAATACCCCACAGATAATTTTTTATAGCATGTTAAAATTGCCACTTTTTGGGGTTGAGCAAAAACGCGCCATTTCAGTGTGTGCCCTTTAAATGCTAATGAGCTGCTGTGCTCGGCCTAAGAGGGCAGAGCTTCAAGAGCTCATTCTCCGGTGTCAGGATTCAGTCAGGGCGCACTATAATGTCAGAAACTGCGAATATATGCTGCATGGAGATAGAACAGGTATAGTTTAGTTTAATTACAGTTATAACTTATATTGTCTTCGTGTTTTTATCCACTATATTAGTACAAGCCTTTTTACCGATGAGTTTTATAACATTTATTGTACTTCACAAAATATGAAGCATCTGTTTTCACTCTAGAAAATCACTGTAAGAGCTTAATAAAACACAGTGCAAGTGTGCATTAAAATATTATCCATAAACTCTCTCTCTCTCCCTTGCATTATCATCAACATACACAGCGAAGTACACAGAAACACTCGTTACAACTAACAGTAAACAAATATATAAAGACTTTATGCCTTTTCGGGTGGTGATTAATACACTGGTAAACTTTATATCCGTAAATCAACTCCGTAATAAAGTGCTCTCACCTTCATTACTGCCGTATCCAGTATCACTCTGGAGACTGTAAGCTGGATCATGAACAGTTTGTACTGATCTATCCTTGAGTAACACATTTTTAGCACAACCTCTGTTTTGTATTGTCCCTTTGTACTGACATTCGTTCACAAAGCAGTCCGGTGTGAAATGAATCGCGCAGACATAAACGAATTTCGGTAGAGTTGAGGGAGCTTTTTCTTCTAAAACAAAATGAATCCACCTCGTTTTCAGCAGCTCAGATTTAGGTAGTAAATGGAGAGAGCTATGTGGATTAATCCATCCAGCTACAGAACACCTAAAACGCTTGGGAGACATTCTCGTCAGTGCAACAATGGCGGACTGTGTACAACTGGCTGTGAACTCACTCAGGGCGGTTCTATGTTAAAACGGCAGTGTCTGTCAACATTCGTGGGCGGGGCCTGTGGCTTATGTGACATCACATTGCCAGGAACCTGCAAACGGCTTGTTCTGAGACACTGCTTATGATTGATGGAGATTAAAAAAAAAAAGTGGTTGGATTTTTATCATTATAGGGTGGTTGTGTACACACACTGCCAACACACATTTATGTCCAAACACCATGGAAAAGTGAATTTTGCATAATAGATCCCCTTTAAAAGTGTAAAAGAATAAACAAATTACTACCACAGACCATGAATAACTCCTGATTATTTCTGCAGCAATATTATGGACGTGTTAAATAGCACTGCAGTAATATATGTCTGTATTATGTAACACATTGCCTCAAAAATGTTCATTAACTTGATAATATTTTAAAGTGATTTCCATCATTTTGACAGACAATAAATATTGTATTTACCTGCTTTAGAAACATTCCAGTAAATACTGCATATAAAAGCATTTTAAAGCATTTGTGTAAAAAAAAAAAAACCTGGAAAGAGACGTGAGGATTTGAGGAGAAAAACAAAAGATACTTGGTGCATTCCAGTGAATTATTAATGTGATATACTGACAATTAAATCGGCAGAGCAGACCACAAATGCACAGTAGGGCTTATTTGTTGTGCTTTTTTATACTGTTACAGCGGAATACAAACGAAAAAAGAAAATAATCAGGAGAAAAAGAATGCCTATAAGGTTTTGTATTTTGTTTTAATCATTAACATTACATACCTTTGCAAGTATGACTCTTGTTTGTCAGCTTGTGAATTAGCAGAATTTGCATGCAGCCACTACAAAACTGTTCAAAAGCTTCTAGGAATTTAATTTTGGTTGTTGTGTGTTGAAATAAATATAGAAAAAAACAAACAAAAATATATAACAGTGTGTCGGTGTCTGTCACGCTGAATGTGACCCACAATCTCTGATTCCCTTCCATGTCCAGGGAAAAGTGAATATTTACAATGACAACAAAAAAAAAAAAAAAAACTTCTGTTATATTTTAACGTTTCCAACAAAGAACTGGATCGACTTCTTTCAGCTTGTTGAACACATACTTTTCAAGGCAGAAACAAAACAAAAGTTAAGCAGGGATCAGTATTAATTTCAGTATCAGTAACAGTGTGATCCTCTTAAGATGGCAGCACCGCCCCAGCATGCAACGCGGTGTGACGTAGCTTCACATTGAAGCTGCATCACAGACTGTAAGTTAATGATTTCATAATGCTTTGTCTGTAAATGACGGTTTTATATGGTTAATGTTTTCAAAACACTTCTGCACGTGCAATAGTGAGTGGCCGTTGATACTGTTTCCTATGCAATGACATTAGCCAATCATAACAGTATCATAACATAAAATGTTAGCTAATCATAACAGTATCATTGCTAATCATAACAGTATCATAACGTAATAAAAAGAATCCATGTTATGACCCTTTTAATACATTTGCTAGTAGAGACATGTGATTGGATCAAGTCATAAATATCAGCCAATCACAAATCTTTTTTTTGTTTTGTATTTTGGATGATATAGATTTATTGCCTTTTAGTTCTGATATAATGTATAAAACTTTTTTAATTGACTTTTTGAGTATGTTTGCATCCCTGTTTATGTCTCATACCACTTAAAGGTAGAGCAAATGTTGCATTTTTCTCTTTCTTAACTGTACAAATGTGCAAACAAGATAATAAATATATATTTTATATATATATATATATATATATATATATATAATTTAACATAATATATAATTTATTTTATTTTGTTTGTGTCATATATATTAAATTGATTCAAATCTAATTGTGCTATATTGACATCTTTTTAAGAAAACATCTAATTTAAAGCAAAAAAGTCTGTAATCACACCTCATGTAGTATCCTGAATTTACTGTTTTTCAAAAATCCATAGAGTAAGACGTGATCATCTCAACCACTTGTCGTTGGTTCAGCAGGGCGTCTGTAAATCTGCCTGAATCATTTCAGAGCAGGTGCTGTAATGCTCCAATCAGCACGGCACAATGGCCGGAGATTTCCATTGCAGAATCTAAAGACAGACTCAGCTGAGTTTATCTCTGCAAGCAGCAGTCATTGCCTTCTGGATGTCTTTAATGCCGCCACTTATGAAGTCTCTTGCCGCTGATTGCTAGTGACATTTTGGGGGCATTGACGAGCTCATTTAGTCACACCGAAGAACGCTTAGGAAAAAAAATAAATAAATCTCTCGCTGGCTTGTTCTAGTTGTTGCTTTATTTAATGAGGGATGTGTTGTTTTTGTATGTGCGTCTTCCATCAGTGTTGTACTGTGATCATTTGGAATTCTGGGTAAGAGAAGTTCATGTATGTCAAATGCACGCTCACAGTTTTCTGACCTGTGTTCTCATGTTCTGCTCTAGCCCGAAGGCTGATGCCTCCCCAGCAGAATATGGTTTGATTTTCTTTGCTGGAGAAATGGAATAATAATACACAACCATAAGACACCCAGCAGGCAAAACGAAACAGAGAGAGAGAAAGAGACGGTCAGTGGGAGAGTGAATTTCTCCTCCAGCCATAGGTCAAAGTCCTAGCAGCTGTTAGTGTGTGTGTGTGTGTGTGTGTGTGTGTAAATGAAGATACTAAAGAAGTGTTTGCACATTCACATAGAGGTCTCCATCGAAGTCTAAATTGCCTGCCTTTTCTTTTCTTTTCTTTTCTTTTATTATACATATCTATATATTATTCATAATCAAATCTAATAATAACTTTTTATTTCTCTTTTCTCCATCTTCCTGGATCTCTGCTGTTCCTGTGTGTGTTCTGATGTCTTCCTCTTGCCCATATTCATAGGTAAGTTTTGTAACTTGCACTCTCTCACACGCATTGAATGTTTTGAATCGTTTAGAATAGCATGCTAAATTTGCAGTCTACGACAGTACACTATTTGGGATAATGTATCCCACAATGCAATGCTCTCAACTTGACCTTAGTATGACCAACGAACCAGAATTAATTACAGATGTGACTTTTTTTTAAAAAAACAACAACAACAAAAAAAAAACCATTTTTGTTGGCTTATTTAATGGGATTGCCATCACTTAAAACATTTTTTTTTTTTAAATATAAAATAATTTAAAAAGTTTCAAAATGAAACAGCATAATGAACATAATGAGGTCATTTGACACTAATGTAGCATGTTAATGTTTAAAGGCATTGCATAATGTGTACTTTTTCACATACTATTTTTAAATAGTATGCAGTATATAGTATATACCTCACAGTAAGTAGCAAGTATTCCATTCCGAAATTTGCTATTAGCCGCTTTTCCACCATCAGGCCGAACAGTTCTCATTGCGTAACTGTTCCATTCCGTGCCAATCCAGGCCAGCTGGTACAGTTACGGTTTCATTCTCCACTGTGGGGCTGATAACGGCCGCTCTTTGGAATGTACTGATAATATGAGACGTAAATAACGACCGCGTTATGAAGGATGATCAGATATTTCTTTTCATTTTATTATTAATTTGTGTTTATGTCGCTCAAATAGAGCTCTTAGCCAGCTACAGAGAAACTGGTAGCCCGGCAACAGACAATGACCAATCCTAATTGGCAAGTCTGGCGACATAACTTCACGAATTCTACCAGCATGGATTCTACCAGAATTCTGATCTGATCTTTCTAATTGTGCCATGCTCTACCAGGCTCAAGTTGAAACATAACTGGAACCGTTCCTTACCATTCTTAGAACCGTTCGGCCCAATGGTGGAAAAGCGGCTATTGTCTCGGGCACACTACCACAAACCAAAAGCCTTTCTTTTGCTGTAGGTCCTTCAGAACCCTGTGTAATGTCATCCATATTCCTAGCTGAGCTCTTATAGACGCCCTCTAAACATTCAACATTCAAATATTTTATATGTGCAGATTGTCAGCATTAATTATGTTTGATAAACCGACTCATGAGGATTGTAAACAACACTTAAATTATAATGCGCTCTTTTTGTCATCGATTAGAATCTCGTAGGCTGAGCTTCAGTTGACTATGAGCCTTAATGAGATTACAGTGGTTTTAAATTGAATTTCCTCAAATATTAACATATTGGCTGCCATAATCCTGATAAAATGCCCAGCACTCAATACTCAAAAGCAACAGATGGTTCTTAACACCAAAACAACAGTATCTTCCCCGCTACACTCTTCAGTTTGTCAGTTAAGGGAAGTTCAATGAAAATAAAGTGAGACTGTGAGACTAAACCAAGAGCACTAGATATAAATAAACATGTACGTTCTTGTCTAAAGCTCTTAACAGGATTTCCTAAATGTGTCCAAACTCTCTGAAAAAGTGCCCAGTCCCTGGCTGGGTAAATGTAGTCCGTTCTGTGAGTGTGTGAAGTTAATATTTGTTCGGGGAGGCCCGGTGTGTGTGTTTAAGGCCTGCTGGGATGACTGGAGACTGGAATGAGATGGAAGGATGGATAAAGGAGGAGAAGTGGGTCTAATTGGCTTAAATGGACCTGTCTCAGGCTCAGAGGAGAAGGGTGAATGACAGAGAGGAAATAGATGAATGTTTTGTTTGACATTGTGACCTGCACATGTGTTTCCACAAACGATAACACGTTTATACCTAGCAAGCACTTTACTGAGCTTTAGATTGGCTTATAGTTTAACTCTGGATTCTTGTCGTGTCCGGTTTTGTTGTAACTCTCCTCTTCTCAATTTCAGTTTTAAATTCTTTTAAATTCTTCTGAGTTTCCTCAGTTTTTGGTTTCTGCCTTTGTCTCAGTTCTTCTCTGTCCTGGTCTTGGCCTTTCTCTCTCTCTTTCTCTTCCTGTTCCTCTGACTCTGTCCTGTCACTGTCACATTATATTGCTCATCCACTTCCTTCTTCACTTTTTCTTCTTTTTCCTCTTTCCCTTCTTCCTCTGCAGTCTCTGCTTTTTCCTGTCTTGATCTCTTCCTCTTCCCTGTCACTGTCTTGATCTCTTCCTCTCTCTGATTCTGCCTCTCTCTCAATCTATTCTGTCTGTCTCAATCTCTCTCTCTCTCTTTCTGCTTCTGTCTCAGTCTCTTCCTCTTTCTCCTCCTCTACCACGTTACTGTCTAAATCTTTTCCTCCTCCTCTTCCTCTGTCCATCTCTCTCTCTCTTGACTCTATCCTCTTCCCCTTTTTGCCTTATTCTCTTTCTCTACTTTTTCCTCTTATTCGGTCCCAATCTCAGCCTCTTCCTCTGCTTCCTCTTTATTGCTTCTTTTTTCTTCCTCTTCGATCTCTGCCTCTTCCCTGTCAAGGTCTCAATTTCACCCTATTCCTCTTCCTCTGTCTCTGCCCCTGTCTTGATCTCTTCCCTGTCTCTGTCTCTTCCTCTTCTTCTGCCATGCCTGTCTCAATATCTCTCTCTTCTTCTGTCTTGTTCTCATTCTCCTCCTCTGTCCCGTCACTGTCTCCGTCTTTTTATTCTCAGATTCACCTACTCTACCTGTCTTGATTTCTTCATCATTTCTGTCTCACTCTCTGATTCTTCTCTCTCCTTGTCTTCTTTCCCCTCATATTCTGTCTTAATCCCCACCTTTTCCTGTGCTTCCCTTTGATCGCTTCCCTTTTTTCTTCTTCTTCTTCCTCTTTCCCTGTCACTGTCTCAATTTCTCCCTGACTCCTCCTTTTCTTCTTTCTCTGCCTCTCCTTAATTTCTTCCTCTTTTGCATTTCTGTCTCAATTTCTTCCTTTTCCTCACCCATTGCCCTATCTCTGTCTGTTTCTGTCTTGAGCTCCTCCTCTTCATCTGCCCCTGTTTGTTTCTTTCTCTGCCTATGTCATGGTCTCAATCTCTGTGCAACTGGTCCTCTTCGACCCGCTCCGAGTGGGATTCGAACCGATGCCTCTGGCATGGGAGGCAGGCACGCTAACAAGGGCGCTAAATACCGCAGTCTAGTGTCAGTCGGTAGCATGCCTCTTGAGGCAAGGGGAGTGATGTTTACCTGCACAGCTCTTATTAGCTTGCCTCCATTACACTTGCCCCCTAAACCTCACTCCCATCCGGGTCATGGCACCAAATGTAACCAGTCCTATTAGACACTAACCGTGTGGAATTCAAACCAGTTTCTCCAGCATTGAGGCGGATGCTAACAAGGACGCTTAAGGCCGCAGTCTCTAGCGTCAGTCGCTAGCACTCCTTTTGAGGCCAGGGGAGTGAGGTTCACAGCTCTTACCAGTTTGCCTCTATTACACTCACCTCCTGAACCTTACTCCCATCCAGGTCACAGCACTAAATGTAACTGGTCCTATTCGACACTCTCCAAGCGGAATTCGAGCCAGTGTCTCCGGCATTGAGGCGGGTGCTAACAAGGACGCTAAAGATCGCAGTCTCTAGCGTCAGTCGCTAGCACTCCTTTTAAAGCCAAGGGAGTGAGGTTTACATGCACAGCTCTTACTAACTTGCCTCCATTACATCTGCCTCCTGCTCTTCCGCTGACTCTACCGTTATCTTGTTCGCTTCCTCTCCTATTTCTATCTCAGTCGCTTTCTCATCCTCATCCTTTTATTTTACCTGTCTTAATCTCGACCTCTTCCTCTGCTTCCTCCTGATCACTTCACTTTTTTCCTTCCTCTGCCTCGATCTCTTCCCTGTCATCTACTCTCTTCATCTGACTCTGCCTATGTTTTGATCTCTTTCTCTTCCCCTTCTGTCTCGATCTGTTCCTCTTCCCCTTCCTTTGCACTGTCACAAACTCTCTCTCTGATTCTGTCTCGATCTCCTCTTCCTCTGCACTTACGTCCTGTTTCTAGGCTTCCGTGCCCCGTCTCTCTGACTGTCTAATTAGAGAGCTACATTACCTCCATCCTTTGGCTGCTGTTACATTGCTATATAAATTTGAATCTCTCAGACCTCACAGTTTGACCAGCTGTCAAACAAATGTCTCAGTGAGGAACGGCCGTTAACAGCCTGTAATTTATGGCCCTGTAAAGATGACAGTGATTGATTCTCTCTACTTTCCCATATTTCATTGTGCTGATGTGACAGAACGATAATTGGACTGAATTTAAATGAATTTGGTTGTTTTAACTCATTCCTGAAGTCACGTTGGTTCGTTTGTGCGAGCTCACAATTTGCTTAACTCTCAGTTACAAAACTACATTATATTGAGGTCAAGTCCTCTTCTGTCTCTATCATCTTTTCCTCCCTCTTTCTCTCGACAAACCCTCCTCCGCGTTCACAGACTTATCTCTTTTCAGGGTCGTTGCCAGGGGTTACCAGGGATGATTGAGACACACTCTTTAGCGTTTATCCAGCAGTCTGATAGCAGTTGCTGAGGGCCCTCTTTGTTCTCAACACACACACTGCGTTTATCTGCCATTGGAAGTGCCAGCAGAGGGTCTGTGTCCACTGGTACACAAAGACTGTTCAGTGTTCAGTGCGTAAATCTCTTAGCAGAGCCTTGGTCCATATGGAGAACTGTTTGCTGCTGTGTGTGAGTGTGTATTATCCTAAGACTGACTTTGATTTGCGTTCCTCTTCTGTATCTAAGTGCGATTGGCGTTCACTTAGCTAGACTTGTTTGTTTCCCTTTGGCATGTGTGTTTTGATGGGTTAACCATAGCAACAGGTGGGTCACACAGTCATTTTGCTGTTTAGATGGATAATGTAGACGGTTCAAAAGTTATGTTCAAAGGAAGCTAGATGCAGTGCAACAGAATGGACCCAAATTCAAGGGTCTTGTGATGCAACTACTTCTGTTTGTTTTTTGTTTTATGTTGTGTTTTTGTTTTGTGTTTTTTGTTTTGTTTTGTTTTGTTTTGACTGTAAAGTACAGACAAGAAAGCAGTGGCTAGAGAGAGGGAGTGATATCAGGATATACCCAGGTCGGATTCAAACCTGAGGCAACAGCTCTTATATATCATGAGCATGTGCAATGCCCCCTTTGCCCCTCTGCACCCCTCTGACATAATTTGATTATGTGGCATATAATTTAATTAATTCAATTAAATTTGAATCGATTTACAGCTCTAATAGAAAAATGTGATATACACTGTAACTATGGCACCACTCCTTTATAGTTTTCTCCTGTATATGTTTTAATTAATTTATTGGTAGTTTTCAGTGTGATTTCAGGCAACTTTGCACATGGAAGGCAGCCTCATTTCTTCTGTAAGATGGTGTTGTGACAAGTATTTTAGGCCAGAAGCTGTACAACTGTCTGTGTTTTACGATGTGTGTGTCTGGAAATTGTGCTTAAATGTTTGTATCACCACAGAGAAAGACGCTGAAAGTGTGAAAACTCATGCGTGACTGGAGGAGCCCTTTTTAAAGCAGAGTGCTAATTATTGTCAGCCGGGTCAGGCTGTGTTTGTTTGCACCTGCGGTTTGCATGCTTACCGAGTTTTGAGGGCGCTTTGAAGTGCACTAACTAAGGAGTTCACCAGAGCACACTAACCTCATAATATCCACCCTGGATATTGTTAAATTACTGAACGTGTCTGGAATTGACATTTATGCTGATCTCCTCCCCTCAGTGTTTTAGATGTGGACTAGATGCGGTATGTAATACGTCTCTCTTGTTTTGAGGTGAATACGAGGCCAGTGGAAGAACATTGTATTCCCAATAGTCCAGCTAAAAGCAGAACAAAGTTAGATTGACTACTTTTCTCAATGTTTCGCAAACATTTGAGTGGCTTCAGAGGTGCATGCTGGGAACATGGCAGATTTTAAATTATTAGCTTAACTGATAGATTTAACCAGATTATGTAATTTATTGGTTTTTCCAATGTCTTAAAGGAATGAAATGCATAATTAAAAAGCATTTCCATAGAAATAATGTACAATCATCTGGTCATTTTCGCAAAATAAAACCAACATGAACCACGAGGTCTTATACTGTCTTATCACCCTGAAGTGGTTTATTTTGCAATATTGACTTGTTGGCTATATATCAAATAAGTAAATAGGTATAAAATATTGGTTTGAGCTGAAAATACTGTATTAATACTGAAATATTTCACCACATGATGCAGTCATTGGCCAATCAGAATCAATTCCATAGAGCCGTGTAATAAATAATGCAGGCACAGTGACAATCTAAACAGGCACAAATCTGCTCACATTTTATTTACTATTACAGTGTTTTCATTATAACTTCATGTAAACTGCTGTAAGCTTTTTCGTTCAGCTGTCAAGTTGCAAGACACCCATGGATGACCCTTCAGACGCCATGCTGTGACTTTTTATGAAACGTCTTGCTCGTTTTATGTTCGGCAGCTTTGCTTTTCTCTGCAGTACAATGTGGTGACATGCTGTGCCTAGCCGTAAATAATCTGCCTCACGGTAAGAGAAGGTAATTGTTCATTGTAATATTCTGGCCCTCGACAGATTCACAGTTTAGATTGTTGGCTGTGCAAACAGCAGTAACCAGAGAGAGAGAGAGAGAGAGAGAGTCTGGTAAATGAGGAGGAAAATCCCTGCGCACAGCATTTGGCCGAGCTTCAAGACATGTCTTTCACACGCCGATAGAGCTCTGACACTCTCTCATCTCACCTTAATGGAAGCATTTCTACTTTTCATTCGATTCCTGTTAAGATCTGTTGTGTGTGGTGGCACGTTAACAAAATGAACTTGTGGAAAAATAAATATCCATTTCCCATTTCCTTCCCTCATTCGCTGGAATTCCATCTGCAAAAACTCTTGCTGACTTTTCCCTGTCGAACTTGAGTGAAACACTAGCCTAATGCTTCTTTATTGCCTTTTTACGACAACCGACACCCCCCCTTAACGAGAGCCAGCCGGCCAATTACAGCGCAGGGCTGTCGAGCAGCGAGTCTCTGATGGCGTTTGTGTTGGAGAGCGCTGTTATTGTTCATTAGGTGAAAGAGAGGAGCTCCTGCACTAATGAGAAACGTGCTGCAGCCGAGCCGCGTGTACCAACAGGACCACAATTCAATTAATTAGAACATATTGCCTAATAATGTGTGGAGAGGCCTGAATAATCCTGATGTGCACTCCCAGTCCTGTCTTTTTCCTCTTTCTCGGTCTCTCTCTTGTTCTGCGGCACGCTGTGTTTGTTTGACCATGCTTTCGGGGTTGGAGCACAAGGTTTTGAGAGAGTGTTCTGTGTGTTTTGGCAGATGGAGGGACTTACAAAAGGAAGGCTAGTGCCAACAGGCTGCAGTGAAGAGAAAAAGACCTCTTGTGCTTTATTTTTTGGTGTTTTTCTCTCTGTTTTTCCTGCATTGGTTTGTGGAAGTCAGTGTAGATGCATGAAGCATCAGGTGCGAAACGTGACCGAACGTTCCCCAGGTAACAGCTCCACCCTTCTCGTCTCATAGACCCCCTCATCATGGCTCTCCAAATGATAATTAGGTCATTCTCAAAGGATGCTAACCGGTGGTTTTTGTTGGGACTTTGCTTAGCAACTTCATCTTGTAAACACAGTGAAATATCACAGTCTCTATTTTCATCTTTGATTTAGATCCATCGTTATGTAATCTGTGTTAGTCGCCCATAAAATTTGTTGCATTTTCTGTTATGTGGCAACATCTGAAATTCATTAGGATGTTCAATTTTTGTAGACATTGGGTAAATACTCATGTGTTTGAGTGCTTAGAGACATTTGTGAGTTCTTGATGGATAGAAATGTGTATGATGTGTTTTGTAGAAGTGAAAGGACAACTGGACCTTCTTGAATTTCTTATTGGTCAATGTTGCATCAATTTTTTCTCAACTATTGGTAACAAGGCAGAGAAAACCCTTGCATTTTTCATCTACATCCTTGCGATGGACCATTGCAATGCTCTCTGACTGAACTAATGTGTAGACAGAGGTTACACTTTATTTTAAGTTGTCCTTGTTACAGTTATACATTTAAGTACTAAGTAATAATAACTAACTATTACTACTACTACTAATGTACTTACTTTAGGGTTAGGATTAGGGTTTAGTTTAGGGTTAGTTGCGTGTAATTATGCAAAATTTATAGTTATTACCACAGTAACTACATGTAACTTGTAACAAAGACTAGAGTTGTCAAAAGTACTGACTTCGGTACCTATCGGTACAGAAATTTTAAAAATGTGACGCTTTGAGCGCTGTTGAGCGCATTCGTAAACACCTCTGATTGGCCATTGTGTTCATGTGCTCATGGGATATGTCTGTGATTGGCTACAATAATCAACGCGCGGCACCGTTTTAAAACACACGGAAGTGTTTGAATTTGAAAGCGTTTTAAAAGTGGGAGCGGGAGTGCTTAAAAGCAGGCGTCTATCAGCGGATTGGTCTGCGATAGACGCCTGGTTTCAAAAGCCCCCATGTGTATCTGTGTAAGTGCTTGGTGAAGAGCATCGATGACTTTTTACTACGTTTTTACAGTGTTGATCATTGAAGCCAATCACAGACATATCCGATGAGCACATGAACACAATGGCTAATCAGAGTTGTTTACGAATCCACCCAACAGCGCTCAAAGAGTCACATTTTTAAAATTTAAGTACCGACTAGGTATCGAAGTCGGTACTTTTGACAACTCTAACAAGGACACAGTAAAATAAAGTGTTACTTAGGGTATGTTTACACAACAACAATATACTAAAAACGGAAAAGTTTTTCCTGTACAGACGACAGCATTATCACAGATCTGAGATGACTAAAATGACTGAAATGACTAAAAACACTGTATTCTGCTGCCAGGCCAGTAGTTGGCGATGTCACTTTTTAAAGAAGAATATGTGCCTGTAGACTGAACACTTAATAGGCATGCACATGACATCACCATTTTCACAAATTCGAGTTTTACACAGAGACGATAACAATATTGTTTTAAAAAAATTGTTTTCAAAATTTTGCATTTTCAGGCCCCCAAAACACCATTGTCGTGTAAATGAATAGCTAAAACGCATTAAAAAAAAATTCAATTTTTAGTTGAAAATGTTGTAGTGTAAACGGCCCCTTAGACACATTCCAATTCAAATCTAGGCAAAAAAAAAAAAAAAAACTGTTGCCCCACTGTGAGATTTGTGACGTAGACAGATTTTCTCCACACTTTGAGAAAAGCTCACCATTTCTTAGTTTGTGTTTGCAGTGGAGACGCACACACTTAAAACGCTTGGTCTTTGATAGATCAAACAGGCTGGCAGGACTCATTTATGAAATAAATGGTGAGGTGATTCACTTCCCCTGGAGACAACAGTATTTAGCACCGTCACCTGGGGCCGAGGGAGATAAAGAGCAAACAAGAGAGAGAGAGCTGCCCAAATGGACCCATCTAAACTCCACCATCCTTCATTCTGATGACTGGTGATTTGGGTCTAGGAAGGGCGGGTGAGTTGCTCATGGAGAGCCTTGGCCCAGAATTCCCATCATGATGGATAGAAGGTTTTTGGAGTAGAAAAAAAGACATGTAGCAATAGTAAGCGGGAATTAATTAGAGGGATTGAAGGAAAGTGTGGAGAGGATGGATGATGGAGAGAAAGCAATAGATTCTAGTTGTAAATAAAAAAAAGATTATAATTCAATTCAATGTTTAATTCAATCTATTACTGTCCTGGAGATTAGACCTGGCGTGGCTTTGATATTCACCCCAACAGCCAGATGATACACCGATAACTGTGTCTAAACTAAACAGCAAAGCACAAACAAAGTGCTTCATTTTGAAGTAAATGGCAGCTTTAAAGTGTCGGTTTGAAGCTGCTGGTCGTGTAGCAGTGGGTGTTAGGTGGGATTATGTCCACACTGGCAGTTACGATCAATCAGTGTCTTTTTCTCTAACTAGATCATCTTTACCATTCCCTCATGGTAGCGTAAGATAAACCTTCTTACTGCCATTTGAAACAGAGTCCTTTGTGCCATCCGCTTTATTTTACCCAGATTTTCAAAGCAAAAAGAGGGATAGCTTGAACTCAAGGCACAATCGATGAAGGGAAGGATAGTACAACAAGGACAGACGTGGTGTTTTGGTTTCGTTTACAGGTTTAACGGTTAATTAGAGGTGATGCAAGAGTAATAATCCACATTCATACCTTATTAATTGTGTTTTGATTTGTTTTGCTATGTTCATTCTCAGGGTACGCTATTAAAAGGTCTGTATGCTTGTATATTTCAAACCCACACGTCCATATCACACACAGAGACGCACACAAAGAATAATATTTCTCTCTCTGTCTGTTGCCAAGGTAGCAAATGACAGGGTTGCCAGTGGAGAATTTCGTGTCCCCCCTCAAATGTTCAGTCCCCCTTTATTTGGACCAATCAGATGGTGCCATCATTTACCTCAGTCTACGTGCTACACACGGTTCAGTCCTCGTGTAGCAACAGCCCCGAGCCGCAGGTACTTATTTGTTATTTTGACTTGATTGCGTCACAAAGCTTCGTCTGCGTATTTCATCATGCCTACCGATGGAGACGGAATCTGATTTGTCAAGGTCCAGAGTTTAACTAATGCATTCCTGTTTTTAATAACTCAAGTAAATATTGAAATAAGCTTAAATAAACATCAATTGCCTACATTAAGTCGAGTGTTTTTAAAGGTCATGGATCATAGCTGGAATCGTTCCGCAGCTCTGAATTTTTTTAGACCTCTCATTCTCTCAAAATAATGACTTTCCACAGTCATTGAAATGTTAAAGAGGTAAAACTGTTGAATAATTCCATCTCTAATGTGTTGTCCTGATGCCTAGGCCTGGCTCTAGGACTCAACACAAAAGTAAACCCTCTTCCTGATTAGATATTCACCCGGCTTCCTGATCGATCTCTCCTCAGCTGTTCCACGGGCCAGAGAGCACAGCGTTGGCCCGGACTGCCCTCTCAAATCCTTCCAGGGATTATTCTTCCAAACCATATTTTTCTCTTTGCTTTCTTTTTTTCTTTCTCCTTCCCCTCAGTTTAAGACAGACTGAACCAGAGCGTATACTGTTAGACAAAGGATCAATCTTGCACCGCTCTTTATTTAGGTCTTTATTTAAGCTGCCTTGTGACCTTCTACGGTATATTAAAAGGTATATATAGGTTCACTTATTATTTTATTTATGACAAAATTCATTCTGGGATTGCTTTTATTTACACTGTCTGTCTTAAAATGCTATCTATGTATGTAGGAAGCTCACTTGTTGTATCTAAATTCTGTCAGAATCCATAATCTGTATTGACCTTGTCAATATATACAGTGCCCTCCACAATTATTGGCACCCTTAGTAAATATGAGCAAAGGTGGCTGTGAAAATAAATCTGCATTGTTTATCCTTTTGATCTTTCATTCAAAAAATTCACAAAATTCTAACCTTTCATTGAAGGAAAAGAATTGAAAGTGGGGGGAAACTCACATTATGAAATAAATGTTTTTCTCCAATACATGTTGGCCACAATTATTGGCACCCCTAGAAATTCTTATGAGTAAAATATCTCTGAAGTACATTCCCATTCATATTTACATTTTTTGGCACACCAGGGTGACTAGGAGCATGAAATTGTCTAGCCATGACTTCCTGTTCCACAGGAGTATAAACATGAGGAAACACAAAGGCCAAATTCCCTTAATCATTCATCACAATGAGTAAAACCGAAGAATATAGTTCTGATGTGCAGCAAAAGATTGTTGAGCTTCACAAAATAGAAAGTGGCTGAAAGAAAAAAGCTAAAGCATTGAAAATCCCCATTTCTACTATCAGGGCGATAATTAAGAAGTTCCAATCAACTAAAGATGTTACAAATCTGCCTGGAAGAGGACGTGTGTCTATATCGTCCTAATGTGCGGTGAGGAGGAAAGTCTGAGTGGCCAAAGACTCTCCAAGGATCACAGCTGGAGAATTGCAGAGATTAGTTGAGTCTTGAGTCTCAGAAAGCCTAAAAAAATGATCAAACAGCACCTACATCCCCACAAGTTTTCGGGAGGGTTTTAAGAAAAATCCTCCTCACTCATCCAAAAACAAACTCCAGCATATTCAGTTGTCAGACAAGACTGGAACTTCAAACGGGACCGGCTTCTATGGTCAGATGAAACTAAAAAAAGAGCTTTTTGGCAGCAAACCCACCAGATAGGTTTGGTGCACACATGGATAAAAAGTACCCCATGCCCACGGTTAAATATACTGCTGGATCTTTAATGTTTTGGACCTATTTTTCTGCTGGAGGTCCTGGATATCTTGTTCAGATACATGATATCATGGATTCTATCAAATACCAACAGATAAAAATCAAAACCTGACCGCTTCTGCTAGAAATCCAATAATGGGCCGTGGTTGGATCTTCCATCAGGACAATGATCTAAAACAAACATCAAAACCAACACAAAAATGTGTCACTGAGCACAAAATGAAGCTTCTGCCATGGTCGTCCCAGTCCCCTGACCTGAACCCTATAGAAAATGAGTGGAGTGAACTGAAGAGAAGAAGCACCAACATGGAGCTGGAATCTGAAGGATCTGGAGAGATTCTGCATGAAGGAATGGTCTCTGATCTCTTGTCAGGTGTTCTCCAAACTCAGCAGGCATTATAGGTGAAGACTCAGAACTGTTATCTTGGCAAAAGGAGGTTGCAAAAAGTATTGAATAAAAGGGTGCCAATAATTGTGGCCAACGTGTTTTGGAGAAAAACATTTATTTCATAATGTGATTTTTTTTTTTTTTTTTTTTTTTTTTTTTCCCCACTTTCAATTCTTTTCCTTCAATGAAAGGTTATAATTTTGTGAATTTTTTGAATGAAAGCTCAAACGGATAAACAATGCAGATTTATTTTCACAGCCGCCTTTGCTCATAATTACTAAGGGTGCCAATAATTGTGGAGGGCACTGTACAAACAGTTCCATAGCATAATGAAATTTCATTGGTTTCACAAAAAGAATCAACACATGGCTCTTAAATTTCAGGTTGAGAGGTCGCCATCCTCATTGACGTAGCATCTCGCTAATGACTGTTTGCGTTTCTATGTCACCGCTGAGGCACTTTGCCGTCTAATCACCGTCCGGCTCATTTGAAGCTCCTCTGTGTATCCTTGTTGTGTCTCTGTTTGCCTCCGTCTCCCTCTTCTGCTGTTGTAATGTCTTTCTACATGAGCACTGAAGCTTTAAGTGCCACTAATTGACGGCCATTAGCTTTGACCTCTGTCCCTTTTGTGTCTCTGTCTCTGTGAGGACAGGACAGACAGTCCCGATAAGCAGATGTGGTTGAGATAGCATCCCTGTCCCGTCCACCGGCTGATAGCACAACCTTTGACCTTTAGGTCAGGATGGATTGACTTTGTAGTCAGTCCATCGTTAGGAGGGAACATGTCATCATTTAAAATGCACCCGCACTCCTTTAACCCAACCCGTGTCCTCTGGCTACATCTGTGATTTCTATTTGTCTTCATCTATGTCTAGCCGAGGCGAGTTTAGTCCGGGTAAATGCATGGATGACCTTTCTGAACCTGATGGCCCTTCAGTCAGCCCTCCTGAAAACATTTCTCCCCTTGTTTTACCCCTTGGGTCAATTACTCACGACATATAGTCATCGAGACGTCCTAGATGTAGGCCTGTTTGATTCTGAAATTTTTGGAATTGAGTTAGATTCGAAGAATCGATTCCTCGCTGTTGTTTTTCATTCTTTTTCAAATCTTTGTTTTTCACATTTTTCTCATGTGCAAGTGACTTGAGTGTTTGAAAACACAAGTCCACTAGAACGCGTCTTTTCAGAAGCGGAACGTGGAAAATGAAGTATACCCGGGCCTTTATTCATTGATTGTGGTCAGCATCTATTATCTTATTATGTAGTCCAGAGCAGCACTCAAATCCTTCCATCGTGGACAACAAAACAAGCTGGTTTTACCCTTAAAGCTAAATCATGCACTAGTTTATTCCTTGTATATACTTTAGACACCTAGAACAAATCTGCATTTGTGCATCTATGTCTGTATTGTGTGTTTTAGATGAAAAACTTTAGTGTAAGAAACAATGTTTGTCAGCTGTATGCTATTTGACATGCAGGAACACAGAATGAAACACTGACAACAAACCTCCTTAAAGTGAATGAAAGGTAATAATCAAGTGAATGAAAGGTAATAATCAGCAATATGTGTTCACACAAGTCTTTATTTTGGCATACAATGACATTGAGGTGTTAGAAATACACACTAGTGACGTTATTACACGACGACGTAAAAGAACAGCTGCAACCGATTCATTTAAACAAACCGTCCGAAAGAACCAGTTCATGGAAATGAATCGGACTTTGCATCACTATTAGCAAGTGATCGAGAGGCTACTTAATGATCAGCTCTATTGAACTGAAAAAGGCTATTAAACATGAGTCAATTCCCTTTGATGGAATCAAAACCAACCCTTGGAATTGATTCTCGAATCCCAACACCTCGGCATCAAGGAATCAATTCTATTTGGAATCGATTCACTGCCCTATGTAGATTTAGACCCCACATTAGCAATTACGGTCACACTTTAGATTAGGGTCCAATTTTTACTATTAACTAACAATTAACTACGACTTTTGCCTCAATAAACTCCTAATTACTGCTTATTAATAATAGTTGTTAAGTTTTGGTATTGGGAAGGATTATGGGATGTAGAATATGGTCATGCAGAATAAGGCATTAATATGTGCTTTATAAGTACTAATAAACATCCATTATCCTATTATATAGTGAACAGCTTGTTAATAGTGAGAATTGAAACTTAAAGCGTTACCGCAATGACTTATCTCAGTGTTATTCATTGCGCGGCTCGCCAAGCTTTAATTTGTGGCTCGCATGGCACCCAGAAATCTGCCCCAATGGCTCTCTATATGAGAGCGGGCTGCAGTTCCATTTTTCACCACAGATTTATGTTGGAAATTTGTGGGGCGCTGTAGAGCTAGGGAGGGCTCCACACATCCTCCGAGAGACCGGCTGCCCACATACCTGGCGAATCCATGCGCTACATTTTAATATATCCTGCTCACTTTACGACTTAAAATAGTCTAGAAAATCCGAAAAATTATCGACCATGAACACTATAAAGAGGAAACAGAGAAACCGCCTCACCAATGAACATCTTGCATGCCTCACAAGGATTGCAACAACAAGCTACAAATCTTTCGCTCATTCCAGCATTAAGGTAATCCTGCTTTTTTTTTTTTTTTTTTTTTTTCATTCAAGGAAATCATCTTGTCTCAATTACAAATCTGACTGGTAAATGATAAAGAACAATTTTTTCCGCCTTTTGTATTTATTACATTGCATATTGTATGTTCAGGGATGACAGATTGATAAGCAGATATGCTAACACATGAAAAAAAATACTATAGTAATTTACAGTAAATACTATAGTGTTTTTGAACCATACTATAGTAAAGTACTTGAATTAATTTGTTGTGGTAATTAGAGAGTTGTTGTGGTAATTAGAGAGTTGTTGTGGTAATAGGCCTATAACAACTATAGTAATATAAACAAATTACTTTACCCAATAGTTTTCTGCAGCTATAGGGTGGTAGTATACCACAATACACTACAGTTTACTGTAGTAAAAACTAAAGTATACTACAGTATTTATTACAGTTTATCAGTTCACAATAGTTAATAATACTACAGTATGCAGTAGCATTCATTAACAAAGTGTTGTAAATACTATATACAGTATACTACTATTTACTATAGTATGGTTCAAAAACACTATAGTATTTACTATAATTTAGTATAGTATTTTTTTCATGTACTGGATGTAACTTTTGATACTTTGTGGTAAAAGTGGCTCTCCTTTTGACTTTGTCCTATCAGTGTGGCTCTCATGAAAAAAATAGTGAAGACCACTGACTTATCTGAATGCATTTGATGATGACATAAAAACAAGGAAATGTGCATATTGTTTTCAGTTTGTGTGTATGAAATATGTGTTTGCCTTATATTTGTAGAGCTGGACTCTGTGAGCCAACCAATTTCACATCAGTTTGAGGTTATGAAATAACTGAGAGAGGCCCGTTAATGGGTCTGTCAACACTTCAGGCCGGCGTATGTCTGTGTGAGACTCCTAGTGAGTGTGTGTTCCAGTACTTTTGTCCTCTTTTGAGAGATTGTGTGTGTGTGTCATATTACAGGAAAGGCTTGTCTCTCTCATCAGTCTGTCAACTATATGACTGCCAGTGAAACAGTAGAGTAAGTGTATCGTCCTGTCGTATAAGTCTGTCAGCACGAGTGGGGTAACGTTAACCCCCTCTCTTACGTTCAAAAGCATTTCAAGTTCATCTCACACTGTCAAAACACGATGACCTATAAAACACAGACTCATTTTTTGAAAAATGGTCTGAGCTCGACCCACAGGGGCAATGACATCGCAAACACACCTACACACACAAAAGAAAGTCGACTCGCCTTTGTGCTTCATCTGAATGTTTCTTTGGCCTGTGTTCAGATTGGTTAGTGTACTTGGTTCCAGTAAGTCTATTGATTAGGCCTCTCAGAACAATGGCTTGGCAGATCCCAGAGGTTTATTCATCTGAAGTGACTCACAATTATTGTGAAGTATTTGTGGCATTATTCGTACTGATGATGAAGTCACCATACTGCCTGTTGACTGTTTATTTAAAAACAAAATGGAATCATTGGACCCTGTTTACTTTGTTCCTGGTCGAATTGCCTACGATTCATCAGTGCATGATATTTGATATATGATATGATATAAAAAAAAAAAAAAAAAAAAATATATATATATATATATATATATATGTATATATATGTGTGTGTGTGTGTGTGTGTGTGTGTGTGTGTGTGTGTGTATGCAACAGACATGTTAAGAGATGGTAAGAGATGTGCGTAAAAACCTCGCTCCCTTGATCTCAAGAGGCGCTCTAGCGACTGACCATAAAGACTGCGGTCTTTAGCCTCCTTGTTCGAGTGCCTGACTCCCATGCCGGCGGACCCGGGTTCAAGTCCCGCTTAGAGCAGGTGGTTCGAACAGGAGGGGTTATATATATCAGTGGCGTGCAGTGGTGTTCTGAAATGAGGAGGCAAATTTTTTATTTATTTATGAATCAATGTAAATTCATGTGCATTACACTTAATGTTGACGCATCTTCCTTGTTAATTGAACATTACTTTACATTACATCAAAAAAGAAAAAAAGAAACCAAATACAATTCTATTTTGTAATTTTACATTAACAGTGTATTGTAATAAATGTTCTATTTATCAAAACCAAGTCAATCTCATCAAGTTAGTGTTTTAAGCATTTCTACATTCATTCCAAAATAATAACTAAAGGTAATAATAATTTAAACAATATATTTTATTTGTGTATTGATGTTTTTCTTTTTAATAGTCAACTTAGGCTATTTTTGATCATCAGTCATGCTCCGTAAACACCGTCTGTCACAGACACGAATTGTATTTTTAATTTCACCAAGCTGATTGCACTAAAAAAAAACCCGCAGTCATCATGTTTTCAGTCCATTTTAAGTTTGATTTTGACGTGACATAAAGCGGTGATATCTAACTGGGTGATCTGTTTACTTACTTTTCAATTTGTCTTCCCATTGACGCCATCATTTGTTCATTCAAACTGACGTGCGGAACGTGCACGTAAACAAGAGGCGGGATTTATCGCACAAACCAATCATATCCAATCATAACCAATTACATCCAATCATAGCGCGATGGAGACATTGCCTCCTCTCACGTGACTTTACTAACTTTACCTGCGGATGTCGCTGTTGGGCAGTGTTCCTTTAGAAATACGAGTGACTTGCGCTCTTTTTAATGTCATAATTTGTAATATTTGTGTTGTTTTATATGTAATATGGATTATTTTATTTTATTTTATTTTTTTTTATTTTTTTATTTTTTTTTGAGGAGGCACTGCCTCCCTTGCCTCCTCGGAGGAAACGCCCCCTGATATATATATATATATATATATGTGTGTGTTCTTAATTTCCTTTTGTGTTAGGGTTAGTATTTAAAAGAACTGAAATAGTTTTTAGCATTTAACAAAAATAAATTTGACATTTTATTTTTTGTTGTCACAGTAGATCCTCTATATATGATGATGTGCATGAGACAAAATGTCTGTGATGTACACTTGGAATGAGTGTGCATGTATGTGTGTGTGTGTGTGCGCACATGTTCTCATGGAGGGCGGCCCCTGAGGCCCCAGGGTTCTTTATGTGCAGACATCATGCTGCAGGGCCGTCTATAGCAGTCTGCTGTGCCATCTCAATCAGCACAGACGTTATTGCAAGGATTACCCAGCGTGACATGGCAGGCTGTCTGTGATCAACTGGTCCTTCAAACACACATATATATATTATAGCCCTCCACTGGTCAAACTTATTCATCTTGCCATGTCTTTTATTGTTTTGGTAGCTGTACCATGAAATGAGAATCATGCAAATAGAAGCAGCTTTGCATAAAGAACTGCAGTGGCCCCAAAAAGTGTTTGGACACTTCTTCTACACTTATGATGAATATCAAAACCACAACATGTTTGAGTACTTTTAGAACAGTAAATTATTGTTTCACCATTTAAAGTTGGCATGAAACAAATGTTGCAACAAGCGCTTCTACCCTATTGTGATGTATATCCAAGTAACTGCTTCTCGAACAAGTAAAAGTGTAGAGCAGGACTTGATTTTGTGCGTTGGGAATTGATTGGATGGTTGTGGTTTGCTATTGGTCGATCTCATGTGAGTGACAGGTTGTCCCGCCCTCACGCCAGTAAACACATCATTAGAGAAGAGATGTTGCTGCAGAAGGGAGGGGAAGTTATTTTGATTAAAGATTACGAAGGCACAAAAGATGTGTGCACTGATAAATCATTGATTATAAATACTGCATTATTCCATAAGAAAGCAAGAATTGTTCATTTTGATTTCATGGTGACTTTAAAATGTAACAAATATCTCTAATGCAATGACATTTAGTCATTAAGTGTCACCAACCATGTTCAAGTACAGTGCTGTTTGGTGCCACTATAAAGTATGTAGTTATAGTGAATATTAACTTAACATCTCACTATAGACTTTAGTTTGGGCATAAATTATTGGAATTTAATTAATGTATGTAAGCCTGTTTTATTGTTGGATCGCATGTATGTTTTTAACTGCCAGCTTTTTCATATGAACCATAAAACGACTCTGAATCCCACTCAGAAGCAAAAGAGAGAGAGAGATGTGTGTGATGGTTTCTCTCCCTCTCAGACATTAGAGGTTAGCGTCTACAGCTCCCTTGCCACCACGCTTAAACATTTAAAAGCTTCCCCCCACTTTTACTGTCTGTTTGTTTATATATTTTTATTTTACTGGCGACCTTGATTTTCAGAATCTCAGCAGAGAGCAGCATCACACAGGGACTCAGGCGAGTCACAGATACTATTCATTCAATCTTTAGCTCTGAAAAACACATTGAAATGATTATTGCTCAATAAAATAGCCACTGTCCTCTGCCTCTCTGTAATCACTATATGAAGAGCAAGGAAGCTGTAGATGCTAAATGAGCCAAACAAAACTCACTGAGATAGATTTCTTGTGTTTTGAGTTTCACATGTGTGTGAATTAAGTGTATTGGGTGTCTTTTGATGTTTTAAGTTTAATACAATTGCACAACCACGGCACTGGTTGTGATCTCAACATGGCTCAACCAACAGGGGGCGACCTTCTGTAAGTGGAACAAAATACCCTTTTCTAGGTCACTAATATTAAGTCTTCAGCTGCATCCAAAATCAAATACTTTCTTGAGCAGTTACTTATTTTGTATAAGTAATTACTTTGTGGCCGCTAAAAAGTATGTTCTATATAGTATGAAAGTGATCCAGGCGTACTACATTCATCATGTTTGTCATTATCATGTGACATAAATCCTCTCTCATGGCCTCATAGGAAAGAAAAGCGTCCCATCAAATCATTCGTATGCACACTTCAGAATCTCGCCAGAAGTAGAAAGTCATCCGGGTACTTTTTGCCTACTGTTTTATGAGTTCGGACATAGTACTTCTTTTGTCACATACTGTTTTCACCGACTATATAGTAGGGAAGTATGCGATTTCGGATGCAGCCTTCATCTCAGTGTACTATTCTACATACTATTCCACTCTTTAAGTGGCAAAAATGGTTTAGTTCATCTCTCCTGGTTTGCTGGTAGTACTTTTGATGACTCTATGTTACATGTGTGCTGTTGCAGGTTGCATTGCCAGATGTTGGCAGCTGTATGATCCGTAGGGATAGTCAGAGGAGTGTCGCATTAGCATGGACTGTACCTCAGTAAGTTTTACAAATCAAAAGAGTGTAGAGAATCCATCCAAGCATGCAAAAACTTTGATTTGATCCAGTGACGCAGTCATTCAAGAGCATATTTGTCATAGGAATTAGAAACACATGATGTTGGTTTAATAGAGAAATTCCTTTGTTGAGATTCCTTTGTTTGAAACAAGTCTACAGAGCTAAATTACTCTATTTTGGGCCTTCATAATATCTGTTTTGATTACTGGAATGGATTATTTGACAAAATATGATTTCATCAAATTGGTGTTGAAAATAGTTGACAGGTCCAATGTTGGAAGTGCCATTAAGTCAATATGATCCAGTTACAACAAGCTCATCACCAAGTTAGCTTTCATTAGCAGCAGTTTGTCTGTTTCAGTTATTTTATGTAATATAAAAAATGAATCTCTCCTTGGACAAATGAGTTTTTCTTCTGATTAAGATTTAATTAAAGAATGTAACTTTATTTAGTACCCTGTCATGTTTTCCCTCTGAACGGTGAAGCAGATGTTGAAGGCATCTGGGAATTGTAAGCATTTGTAGCGGGAAACATCTACAGACAAAAGGCGCTTGTTATTTGTGGATTAATATTCATTACGTTAATGCATCATTCAAAGCACAAAATCCCTTCTCTAGTATATACAGTATTTATTTATATGAGACTTGCCATTATTTCAGAGCAAGTATACACTGCCAAATAAATTTTCTTAATCATTTTTGTCTCATTTTTCACTAAAAATGTGTAAACATCCTTAATTAAGAAACATATTTAATTGAGAAGCGAAATTGTCAAAGATAATATGACCTTTTATCAGTAAATTTGACAAAATTTTAGGTTATGCATAATTACATCAAGATGTGTTTTATGAAAACAGTTAAATTAAGTAATGTTTACACATTTTTACTGGAAAGCCAGTAAAAATGTGTAAACAATGTGAGTTTGTGTCCGGTGTGCATCATTTCCTGAACCTTTTACCCCCCCTCCTCATCAATGTACAATATATTCAGCAAATAAATAAATAAATAAATATTGTGATAGGCCACAGCTGAGCATTTGCACAGTCAGAATATCCATATATTTGAGTCATAAGTTTACCACGTGTGGGCCGCTGACGGATATCTGGATTCCATTGAGATCCATCAGGAGGATCTGCTCTCAGCCCCGCTGTCGAGTGTTTAAGTGACTTAATACCTCTGAATCCTGTTTGATTTCATTAGCGTTGCTGAGGAGGGTTTTATATCATACATAATGGAAGGCAGCGAACGAGAGACAGACAGCGAGGAAGATTAGAAGGCGCTCTAATTGCGGTGTGCCTTACACCCGGCCTGGGATGGAACGAGGAATCGATCGGGAAGGAGAAGTAAGAGAGGAGGAATAATCATGAGATGGAAAAGGAGAGGAAGAGGTAGAGAGGTGCAGGCTCGTTACAGGAGGAATGATGTATTGATCGCGTCTGACAGGCTGGCGCAGGACGCATCGACCGTTTGCATGTGCGCGTGTGTGTGACGGAGAATGTTTCAGGTCACAAGGGTCTCTGCAACAACCAGGACAGGTATGATAATGAGTTTTTTTCTTTTTTTTTTTTTAGACATAAACTACCTGGACTATGTTTGTAAAAATATTTGAATCTGAAGGATTATTCTTAAATGCTTGAATTTATTTTTGTAGAAAAGTTTTCTTACATATATGCATTTCTACTTTCATTTAGTTAGAAATGGATTGAGCTTATAGTGAAGGAAAAGCAGCCAGCAAGTGTCCAGCATGCATGTGAACTTTTAATAGTGTTTAAAAGCTTCCCAGGATGCACCTCATTAAAGGGATAGTTCACCCAAAAATGAAAATTATCGCATGATTTACTCACCCTCAAGCGGTGTATATGACTATCTTCTTTCAAATGAACACAATCGGAGTTATATTAAATAATATTCTCACTCTTACCAGCTTTATAATGGAAGTGAAGGGGGCGTGAGATTTTGAAGGCCAAAAAAGTGCATCCATCCATCATAAAAGTAATCCATACTGCTCCAGGAGGGTTAAAAAAAAGGCCTTCTGAAGCGAAGCGATGGGTCTTTGTAAGAAAAATATCCATATTGAAACTTTTTAAACTATAATAACTAGCTTTCGGCAAACGGCGGTACGCATCGATTAATGGCGGAAGAGTAACCCCTGACCCGAGCATGACGCAATGACGGACATGGTAGCGCAGAGGATAGAGCAAAGCAAAACAAATTAGAAGTCTAAAACGATAATTTTTAAAGAAAAATATCAGAAAATGTCTTCAAAGCTTTACGAATCTTTTGTTTCAAATCAGTAGTTCGGAGCGTGTATCAAACTGCTAAAGTCACGTGATTTCATTAAACGAGGCTTCGTTATGTAATAAGTGTTTCGAAATTTCAATGGTTCACCTCTGGGGGGCGTGACTTTGGCAGTTTGATACATGCTCCGAAACCAATGATTCGAAACAAAAGACTCGTAGAGCTTCAAAGCTTCATGAAGCAGTGTTTTGAAATCACCCATCACTAGATATTGTTGAATAAAGTTGTTATTTTGTTTTTTTTGGCACACAAAAGTATTCTCGTTGCTTCATAACATTAAGGTTGAGCCACTGTAGTCACATGAACTGTTTTAAATATGTCTTTAGTACCTTTCTGGCCATCTGAAAGTGTTAATTGTCTTGCTGGCAATGGAGGCCTCACTTAGCCATCGGATTTTATCAAAAATATCTTAATTTGTGTTCCGAAGATGAACGAAGGTCTTACGAGTGTGGAATGACATGAGGGTGAGTAATTAATGACAGAATTTTCATGTTTGGGTGAACTAACCCTTTAAATTACATTATGTTTTTGTAAGGAATGTAAGAATAGATAGGTAGAGAATAAAAAATTCAGGTATTTGTTGTAGGCATGACGATTGTTGGAAAAGAATGTGTTGTTAATCAATTACATATAAATGATGATCTAGAGAAGAATCACCATCCTGATTGAATTGGTCTCGAAAAGCATTAGGACAATTACTCACGCTTAACAGGAAGTGAGAAAGAGACGAATAGAGACAGAAGGAGAGAGTTAATACATAAAGAGTGCAGTTCAACAGGAAGTTTGGCTGACCGTATGCTCATCTATGAATGTTCCTCAATTGATTGGCTTTATAGGCAGGAACGGCACACTTCAGAAGCACAAAAGAGTGTGTAGAAGGTACTAGCCGAGAGTTATGATCTGTTAAGACCACTTTACCGCCTAGACGTGAGCCTTTTCTTTCCAAACACACACACACGCTCATCTCCTGTGGCTCCCCTGCTAATTGATTGCCTCATGTTAATTGAAGGCAGGCCTGAGTGGATTCTGTTAATGGAGGGTGAATCGTGTTGGCCTGACAATAAATTGCAGACCTGCTGCGGAGTGATCGGGCAGAAGAGGCCGTGGCATTGACGGAGAGGGTGAGCGTGCGTGTGTGTGTGTCTGGAATAGTTTATTTCAGCAGGGATAGAAATTTCTGAAATAGTCTTTCTGCTCCTGTAATCCCAGAAATGAGATTGATGGAGAGGTGTCCATATAAATGAGACGGAAGCCAGATTTTGAATGAATGCGGATATATTCCATTACAGAAGCTGTGAAATCTGGCTGAAAAACTCCCGCTCTGTAATCCGGATCGATGTCTGTCTCTCTCTCGTGTCCGGAACCGCAGCAAGGCAGCCTATTTGCATTTATCCGAGGTAATTGCCGGCATTAATCACAGCCGCGTTTACAAAACGTCCTCAGCCATGAACTGATTATGGTAATCTCTGTGCGTTTGAAACCCCCCAAATCTGCCTTCAACCACGAGTTCTCTCGGACGACTTGAGCAACTTCAATCGGAATTGGAATTCAAAGCCAGAATTAGCCGGTGTAATGGTTTGTTGTTTAGCGGGGTGGGCTAAAACAGAACATCCCAGGCGAATGACGGAGCCTCTTCTGGGACCGTATTGATGTAAAACATGTCACAATTACCTGCCTCCTTGGCCGCCCCTGCCGAGAATACTAACAGGGATGCTGTCAGGAAGCCATCACAACAGGGTCACAGGTTTCTGGGACTCCTTTTCATCTCCTTCACTCACTCCCCCCACCAGCTCGAAAATGTCACCGCCGTCCTTTCCAAGACCGGACCCGTTTTTTTCCCCATGAATTATTCAGCGGAAGAACCGGGGCCTTGTTCGGGTCAGCGGCTATCAAAAGAGCCCCGGCTCTAAAAACCGTAAGGTTCTGTTTTGCCTCTGTTCGGTCTAAATCGAGCCTGAATAATAATAGCCATCTTTGAAGATTGATTAAACTTGGTTCATCGCTTCATTGACGCCGCGGAGCAGTCGACTTTTTTTTTTTTTTTTTAAAGTTGTATTAAATGTTTTTTTCCCAAGCAGGGAGCCCACGCTGAGACGGAGGCAGGGCCATGTAAAAGAGTCACGGGTGGGTTGAGGCAATCTCCAAATTTAACGAAAGCCCCCTTCCTTCACCCTTCAGTTTTCCGAGATGGATTTTTTGCTGTTGGTTCCGCTTCTACTGCAGTCAAATGGTTGTTATGAAAAATCAAACTTCATATCCCCCTTTTTCTCTGAGTGCAGTCATTCAAGACATTAGACAGGCTTGCAAATGCAAGAAAATGGTTTTGGGAAATGGCATTGCAGGAAAAATGACTTTTCCGCCAACACAATAGATCTCAACTTCCACCCTTCACTGAAACTCAGCGTTCAATTCCCCCCTCAGGGAACAAAGACCAGCTATCGGGTTTGAAGTCGTGTGTGTATAAATAAATAAATAAATAATTAAAAAATAACCGCATTTGTTTAAAATGGAAGTCTTTTGTAACAATATACACTACCGTTCAAACGTTTGGGGTCAATATTTTTTTTTCCTTTCTTTTTTTGAAAGAAATTTATATTTTATTCAGCAAGGATGTGTTAAATTGATAAAAAGTGATAGTAAAGACTTGTATTTTTAGAAAAGATTTCTATTTTGAATAAATGCTTTTCTTTTAAACTTTTTATTCATCAATGAATCCTGAAAAAGTATCACAGGTTCCAAAAAAAATATTAAGCAGCACAACTGTTTCCAACATTGATATCAGATCAGCATATTAAGGCAGGAACACACCAAGCCGACGGTCGGCCATCGGGCAGTTTTTGTTCGTCGGCCGACTAAGTTTTCTCATTGTGTTCCACACCGTCGGCTGAAGTTGGTCCTCGTCTGCTTCTTTTCGGCCGATTCGATTCGTCGGTCCGCCTGCAGGCGCAGAACGGACGTGCTACTTGGCCATCGGCTGTCGAGCGTCGGTTTGGTGTGGCAGGGCAACTTTGGACCCAGACACTGCCGACATGAGCCAACCCCGCAGTCTGCTTTCGTCGCCACTAGTTTGTCGGCATCGGCTTGGTGTGTTCCTGCCTTTAGACTGATTTCTGAAGGATCATGTGACACTGAAGACTGGAGTAATGATGTATATATATAAAAATATTATCCAGCACAACTGTTTCCATCATTGATAATAGCTGAGTATCATATCAGCATATTAGACTGATTTCTGAAGGATCATGTGACAATGAAGATTGGAGTAATGATGCTCCAAATATATATATATATATTATGTATTTTATATATATATATATATATATATATATATATATATATATATATATATATATATATTTCTGCTATTATAAAACAATACTGCATTAAGTTGTAGCTTTATAGGTTGATAGTCTCTCATGAACCTGGCGATGAAGGTTACAGTCTTTTTGTAGAGGTGTTGGTTCGTCTTGATTCTCCAGGTCTTATTCTGACACTGATACCTGACTTCAAATGACAGCTATGTGAAAAAAGCTGCACCTTCTTCTTTCAAATCTTTCTCTCCTTCTATTTTTCTGACGAAGCTATGCTCTCTTCTGCAGAGAGATGAAGAGATAGATGGAGAGGGAGAGCGGTTGCCACTCGTCCGCCCGGTGCTCTTTCATGTTTCCGTCAAAAACCGAGGCATTTGAAGCGGAAGCAATGCGAGTCGGTTTTCCGACAGTCCCGGGATACATCTGATTAAAGCATTAGAAATTCTGCTGACTTTGACCAAACCATTTTCTCAATATGATTAAGCGCTTTAGAGTTTCTCTTCCAATCTTTTCTGAGATTTCAGCTCTGACCAATGAATTTGCCGTGGTGAGAGGTCCATTTAACTGTAGAAAGGACACACTCAGAAATTAGAAGTCAGAGGTGGAACGGTGGCTGTTTTTATCTGTGTCGCTCTGTCTGCAGAAACGCTCAGTTCTCGCTCTGGTGCCCCGTGTTGAGGGTTATCTGGATATCTGCGAGTAGCAGATAACACAGTGACACTAATTGGGTTTTACAGCGGCCTGCAGTCCAGCGATGGAGATTCATTACCCTGGGGAGCCAGAGGCCCGGTTGCTCATGGCTCACGCACAATTCCTCCTCTTTTCTACTGTTAATGTGTGACTGTGTCTCTTGTCTATTACTTATCTTTCCCACTGCGCTGCTCAAACCTTCAAAAAGTTCTGAGGAGGCGAGCCAGAACAATCATGTGATTGTTTCTCTGCGTTCTCTTGAAATTGTCTTATTCTAACATCGCCCCACCAAACATCACCCCGATGGCCTCCTTTCTGATGTTGAAACGGACAATTTAAAATGTCATTACATCAGGCTGGCCTTTCAATGACCTGGAAGCAATCAGACAACATGGGTCATACTCTGACCTTTGGCCTTCATATTCAATATCTCATATCTTCATCAGTTTAGTCTCAGTTTTTTTGAGAAAAGAAATCGTCTGTAGTTTTTTTATCGTGTAATTTTTTTGTAAGTTTCGGAAAATGGAAACATTTTCAGCTTTTCACATTAACCACAGAGGGGCTCTTCGATTTTTCTCACCCCATCTCCCCTTCTTATCAGTGGACGCTCAATCTGTCAGCCGCAGTCATGGAGGTCATTAGCGCTGGAAGAGAATGAGACGATGATGAAAAGTAATGATGCTAAATAACAGACCCTCGTCAGCAGATAACGAGAGATCAGTCTCGGCTGTGGCTTTGGTAACCCCTACAGCTCAAGTTTGTCGTTTACTCTCCTCTTTTCGCAGATTCTGAAATATTTACCATCCAAAGCAGGAAACCCGCATGCGCTCTGTATCGTTGTCAGTTTTCAGACTCGAGCGGTAGTCTGGCTTTATTGAATTATCGCTAACAGTGGGTAGATTAGTATTGATGTGGTGTTTTTTTTTTTTTTTTTTCTTTTTTTTTTTCAATGGCTGTTAATAGCATTCTATATGAGGTCACTAACTGAACTTGCTCTGCCATTTAATTAGAATGTGGAATCTGAAAACGAGGAAAAGCTGTGTGGATTCAGAAGAGCTCTGGAATTTGACTCAGCAGGAAGTTCTCAGTGAATGGTTGCTGAAAATATGCTGATCTGTCTATATGCTGGTATAGTAGAATTGCTCTGATAATCACATAAGATGGGAAAAAATGTTCAGCTTTTTCTGGTCAAGAATCCCTCACTTAGACAATCTGACTGACACCAGTGACCAACCACTGTCTATTATGTGCCATTTTGGATTGATTGATTGATTGATTGATTGGACCTTAATTTATATAATGTTGCAGCCTTATCTGTGTTGGATTGTACGGAAAACATTATAGAAGAATTCTTCACTAAATCCCATCACTAAATATTGTTGAATAAAGACATTATTTAGTTTTTTTGGTGCACAAAAAGTATTCTTGTCGCTTCATAACATTAAGGTTGAACCACTGTAGTCACATTAACTGTTTTAAATATGTCTTTAGTAGCTTTCTGGGCATTAAAAGTGTAAATTATCTTGCTGTCAATGGAGGCCTCACTGAGACGTTTCATCTTCATGAATATCTTAATTTTGTTTTCCGAAGATGAACAAAGGTCTTACGGGTGTGGAATAACGTGAGAGTGAGTAATAAATGACAGAATTTTCATTTTTGGGTGAACTAACCCTTTAATGATCATGGGAAAGTAGTTGTAGTTGATTGGATCATGGGCATAAAAGTGGGTGTTATATACCAGAATGGAGTCAACTGGTTGTGAACAAGTTCTTTCGAATTATGTGCACTGATGAATTGTTCACAATATTACCAGGAGTGCGCATTAAGAATAGTGTCAGTTTTTCAATGATCCATCAGGTACAAAAGTCTGCTGTGTAATGGAGTTTGTGTAGAGTAGCCTACTGCATTTGCACGACAATATAAGTGGTCGTACCGCCAGGCACACACATTTCGGCACTGTAGGGGGGCCGTTTCACAGCTAAACTCTGAATCAGACCGTTCTGTGAGATCTGACTGATGGTTCTCCCTAAAACATGTTTTGGAACAAGATGCACTGCTCTATACAAAGGGCAGCGCCACACTGAAAGCGATAGAAAATCCGTTCCCACTGCATTGCGGCAGCCAGCCAATTACAGCCCAGACAAACACAATTACCTCCCGCAGCCTATGATGCAATTAACAGCAAGAGCATCATACAAACGACTCAGTGTGTCGTGGAAAGGGTCATATGTGTCTTTGTGTCATCATGCATGCTTATCTGTGTACTGTTGAACAGTTCGGGCCAAAGCTAACTGTACAGAAAGCAGGCCAAATCTCTTTAAGGATTGTGAACACGTAAACATCTGTTAAGGAGGCACCAGGTGTTTTGATGTGCAGGTGTGTGATGTACAGGCTTGTGCAGGTTTATATAAGCTGTTCTGACAATAAGACTTCAGTTTTTTTGTTGGATGTGATACAAAACAAGAGATGCAACTATCACTGGTACTGGAATAATGTTCTTCTGTTTTCCATTTTATCTGTGTGTGCGTGTGTGTTTGATGAGCTGTGGCTAATGTTGAAAAGATGCTGAGTTTGCAAAAGAACCAATGAATTTATTTCAAGTGTTTAGCTGTAAAGGGTTAGCAGCGCACTGTCTGTTTTCTTTCTCTCTTTTAGTTCGGTTCATTTAAGCTGAAGGTCCATTAATCTCGTCCTCTGATGCAACGCACACATGCAACTCAACCACAAGCGACTGCAGAAAGATGCTCAGAATGTTCACATATCGCATTTCTCCATCTAACTGACTTTTTTTCAGGCACACACACACCAGTTTTTTCCATCCATTCATGGCACAGACTGCTGTAAAGGTCATCAGCATATCCAGTGTAATTTTCACTCTTCCTCTCCTGTTAAGATCCATAAAACCATCAATAAATCATTTTTAACGTCAGTGTGAGAGCTGAGGGCTGACTTAGATTTAACACCAGACCCCTGTTAGCTCTCTCTCTCTCTCGGTTACTCACACACAGACACAGCGAGGGAGAGCGACCAGCCAATGCAAAGGTTATTTTATTAATACGAATATGGATGTGGTAGTCATGAAGAGAAATGAGGATGGATGGATGGATGGATGGACAGAGATGGATGGACGGATGGACGGATAGATAGACAGATTAGTTAGTTAGTTGGTTAGTTAGTTAGTAGGGGTGTAATTGTACGTCCAGAACCGTATGGTACAGATGTCACAATTCAGTTCACACAGTTAAATGACGAATACAGTCAGTCACAGGTGATTCACACTCCAATCCAGAAGGGGGCGCTCACGGTATTGCAACGCTGTTTGCTAACCGCCACAACAGGAAAAAGCGCAGAAGAAGAAGAACAGACGATCTAGATATACGTGTAGTCTCTCAACCAGTGTTTCATCCGTGGAAAGATATCAATAAAACAGATTGAGAAAAATATCTTATATTTACCACAGCATGTTAGTTCACTAAAGAAATGAACTCTAGAGGGGAGCATTTCACTAAATATGTGCACTATATTAGATTATATATTCATTATTTACTTAAAAATGTATTTATATTACACAGTAACTGTGTTAATGATTATATTTCGAAGCAATTTTATGTTTACCAAACTGTGACTTCAATACAGAGGAACGTACCGAACCGTCATGTTTGTGTACTGTTACACCCCTAGTAGATAGATAGATAGATAGATAGATAGATAGATAGATAGATAGATAGATAGATAGAGAATAACCTACACACAAACACAAAGCTGATGTAATATGTCATTGTCTATTGTCACAAGCACACACTTTCTCTCTCACACACATCTACACTCACTCAGAGGCTCAGCACTGGTACATTAATGCGGCGTCTCCAGCAGAGAGTTTAATTAAACGAGGGACACAGTTGATATCAGACACCTTTTCACAAACCACCATCCAGTTCAATTAACTGCAGCAAAGCATTAATGTAGAAGACTGCAATCAGCGCAAACGACACAGATTCTCTTTCAGTCGCATTGTGGATGTGCGTGTTGCACATAAGTATAACTGTTAGTCTGAGTGATGCTCTGTTGAACGCCAGCATTAGGCCTCCTCGCAGAGCTCCGCCGTGGGACTCAAGTTATCTTTCTAAGGTCAGCCTGCAATGTCAAGTTCAGAAAACTGAAGCATGCATCAGAAAATAAAATTACTATGTAGAGCTCACCTGCTGTTACTGTATTGAAATGTTGTTTTTGTGTGTGTGGACGTGTTTTCACGGTGCAGCTGGCTTCTGTCACACCCAGCAGAGCTTGCGTCACAGTGCATCACTTCCACATGAATGAATCCCACCAAAACACATTGGATGAAAACAATCCAAACATGATGTAAACATAGATATTAAACTCATAGCTAATAGGCCATATTTTTATCTTATGCTATTATTCGTCTGTCTGTAACATTCTTCCTTTAGGAATAAGCTTTGAAAGGGAGAGAGATTGATTTCAGCCCATTTCCAGTCTAAACCCCACTCATCTGAGGTGACATGTCTCTGCTAAGACCATGCAGGCAAAGGGAAAATCCAAAAGGCAGCCATGCTAAAATTACCTCTGACCCACAAAGAAATATATATATAAATATGAGTATAATTTGACCACAGCTGATTCTACGAAAGAGTTCCCCAAGGGAACTCATGACGTTTTCACATCTTGACAAACTAATTAAAGAGCAGGAGAAAGGATAGAGCAGAGGGAGATCTCAGGAAAGCCATCTTCTCAGCTGCTTAAAAATAGACCAAACGGAAAGTTCACCACCGTCATCAAGCGATGGAGATCTTTGATATCTGTGGAATTAGGAGCCGCCTTCATTTTATTAATCTTTCTTTCTTTCCCGCTCACTCTCTCCTTTGGAAGTCTGTGTGAATCTGAGGCGTGTAGAAATAGTAGATGAGCTTTGGAGGAGAGAGAGGTTTTGGCTTTTGATCAGGCGTTCGCTCTAGCAGGTTTCTCACCACGCCGCTGAGGCTTCAAAACTCAGCAGTTGTTCATTACGGTGGATCAGGCACACCGTACGGCTGCTGGAACTTTCTTTGGAACATGTGGGTTGCTTTTGAAGTGGCTGACGATCTGCAGTGTGTGTGGATCATGCTGGAAAACCAGCTTAGACTAGTATGAGTTTCCATGTTGGTCCAAGCTGCTTTATGCTGATTAGTGCTGGTCTAGCTAGCATTACTCACCAGTAAAGCATGTCATTTTCTGAGATTATTTACTTCAGAGCCAGTTATTTATTTATTTATTTATTTATTTTTACAAAACTGTATGATTTTCTTTCCTCCACAGAACACAAAAGAGAAGTTTAGCAAAATGTTGACACTTTTTATGAGTTTTTATGATTTTCAGTGAAACACAATGTTATTATATGGCATCAGAAACTATTATTTTACTTTAGAAACTATTATTTTATTTTATTTTATTTTATTTTATTTTATTTTATTATTTTTCTGTGTTCTTTTATTAATTTGTTGGGAGATTAATGATATCTCCCAAGGTTAGCATGTACAGGGTGAAAAGCAACAGTCCTAGTACTGAGCCTTGCGGTACTCCATTTATTATTTTATTTTATTTTATTTTATTTTTTTTTTGTTGTATTATTATTATTATGATTATTATTATTATTATTATTATTATTATTATTATTTATTTTATTTTATTTTATTTTATTTTATGTGTTCTTTTATTAATTTGTTGGGAGATTAATGATATCTCCCAAGGGTAGCATGTACAGGGTGAAAAGCAACAGTCCTAGTACTGAGCCTTGCGGTACTCCATTTTTTTTTTATTTATTTATTTATTTATTTATTTATTTATTTATTTTTCAGCCCATCAGCATACCATGTTGAGGACCAGCTTCTCCAGAGCTGGAAAATTTGAAAACCAAATGTTTATTGCATTTTAAAACTCATATAGCAATAATTAAAGATGGTAATTTTGCGTAGCTTCGTTCTTTGGATTACCATGGACCGAATTGTAATACTTAACAGTAATTCTGCTTTGACACACATATAATACCACGGTATCAGCGCCCACCAGGGCTCTATGCTCTGCAGCTGGTCAGAGTATCATTTTTACACAGGAAGATGGAGACATTTGGCATCTCTCACAGACCCAGAAGTGCCTCCTTAAATGATTTTTTGGAAGGAAATGTGTCTATAGTTGTGAAGGGTGTTTAATTACCAAGTCACAGTGAAAATTAGCCACCTAGCGTCTGTGTGCATTATGCAAATGCATGCTGTTTTCATTCACAATTAAGTGATTAGAAAGTTGTCGTTCCGTTTTTTTTATACCATTCTCTCCTCATCCCTCTCTCCTTCTCCCCATCTTCCTCATTTTGTCTTTGCTTTTCAGCAATATCACAGTAATGAAGCTATTACTTTGAGTGAATTTTAATGAGTTTTTAGCTAACATTTTAATGAGCTATACATTACCATAAAGCCCAGGATTAAGCCAAATTGAATTTGGGAAGTGCACGTAGAGGACAGAGGAACGAGCAGGGAGGTTCATTAAGAGTTAATTATATTGTTTGTGATGAGCTTGTGTTCCGGAGCCAAGGGTCCAGTCGGAGGCGTTAGCATGGGGCGGAAGTCATTAGCGGGTTGGCTTGCGGCTATCTTGTTAGCCTAACGTTGGAGGTGCAGCTTTTGAAGGTGAGAGGTGTTTGGTTGCCAGTACATACACCTCCATTTGACCTTCTGTTGTTGTAAAATTAAGCTAATTACAATTGCTACATCGTAACCCTAAACTTTTGCCATTTTTGCATGTGTAGCGAAACATTATTTATTCCCTTTTCAAACTGTTTTTTTTTTTCTTATGGTCACCACCAGTGTTGGGGGTAATGCATTACAAGTCACACAAGTTACGTAATCAGATTACTTTTTTCAAGTAACGAATAAAGTAATGCATTACTTAATTTTTTAATTTACAACAAAATATCTGAGTTATTTTTTTTAAATAAGTAACGCAAGTTGCTTTACCTTCCCATGTATTGGCTGACAGCTCTCCTGTCCCTATGTTGAGAGAAATCAGGAGTAAGTGCCGAGGCGTTGTGTGTGATAGTTAACAAAAACAAGACAAAAATACTGAGGACAAAAATATGTTTTGCAGTGTAAACAATGGCTCAATGGTCATATGTATGTGTACAATCACTTTAAGATAGCAAAACTTGACAAAGAGACACTCTTTGTCCTTGCTCACATTTGAAACGGGTTCATACATGAATGGACATTCAGAAGTGCTGCGATGGAGATTCTCTGTGCATGTTGTTCTAGAGAGAATAACGTGTGTGTGGATGTGGGATAGAGGCAGCAATGTTTTTGCAGCTGTTAATGCTGCATTTAGTCCGTAGGGTGGAGGAGGGTGATGATGATGATGTTGATGAAGGCAAGAAATGTGTGTGTGTGTGTGTGTGTGTGTGTGTGGAGGGCTTTATTTGCAGTGCGAGGTTGTGTAGATGGGGTTTACAGGGGTCACTGGGGCTCTGGCTCATAACAGAACTGATATACCCTGCAAACAAATGGAACAGCTTTCTTACCCACTATGGACTGGGGCACATTTTCACATTACTCTTGCCTGTAACTCTCTCACTCACACAAATAGGCATGTATACACACAGAGCCAGGGGCAGCACAGAAGAAAAAAATGTGCTATTTCTCTCAAAGTGACATATTTACACTCTTTCATGCGAGAGCCACATCGAAACAGCATCAGCTGTAGTGAACACTTTTGAGAGGCACTCAAATGAAATGCTATCACTGCTTATAGCATGCTGGGAAAACACTCATCTATCCGCAACCGTTCTCTTTTTCACTTTCTCTCTTTCTCGATCAGTATGTTGTTGTTATAAAGTGCAGTAGAAGTGTGATATTGCTCTAGGCCAGTTCTGTAATCCCACTGTGTTTTGACCTTTGCTGGTGCTGATGCAGACACAAGCTACTGTACCAACACTAGTGCATGATGGGTAAAAACAAACAGACTCTTATGCACAAATTAACACATTATCCATTCCACAGGTCTGTGTGTATGGTCTTGTCAGTTTGTCTTAAAATAATTCATAATAATTTGTGTGTGTATAGGTAATCACAGCGTGCTATATACAGCCATATCGCATGGCTACAAGTGTGATATTGCACTTATACAACAGTTCGACGGTTGAGTTCGGTATTTATTTATAAATAAATAAGAACAACAACGGAGTGTCTTTAAAAACCCTCTTTTGTGCAGAGCTACTTCTTTCTGCCATGGATTCAAATATCAAAATCTCCAAAAGTGTCTAAACAAATTGTAAAATAGGCGCTGTTTATATATGAGTTACATATTTGAGGTCTAAATAACTACATACTCGACTAAAAACTACATTCGATGGCACAACAACAGTGGAATTTGTAAAAAAAAAAAAAAAAAAAAAATGGTAGATTTGCACGACCACCATGACAGTCGCTGCAAGTGGAGTGATACAAACGGTGAAACGGTTCCAGTGCTGATACTGGGAGAATATTGCACGGCTCTCAGCCAAACTATTACAAATTATTTTAAAGGGTTAGTTCACCCAAAAATGAAAATTCTGTTATTAATTACTCGCCCTCATGTCGTTCTACGAAGACCCGTTTTACGAATCTTTTGTTTCGAATCAGCCAAAGTCATGCGAACCATTGAAATTTCGAAACGTTTCGAAACACTTATGACATATGAAGTTTACTGAAATCACGTGATTTTGGCACTCCGAACCACTGATTCGAAGCAAAAGATTCGTAAAGCTTTGAAGCTTCATGAAGCAGTGTTTTGAAATTGCCTATCACTAGATATTGTTAAATACAGTCGTTATTTTTTTTTTATTTTATTTTTTTTTTGGCTCACAAAAAGTATTCTCGTCGCTTCATAACATTAAGGTTGAACCACTGTAGTCACATGAACTGTTTTAAATATGTCTTTAGTACATTTATGGGCATCTGAAAGTGTTAATTATCTTGCTTTCAATGCAGGCCTCACTAAGCCATCAGATTTTATCAAAAATATCTTAATGTGTGTTTCGAAGATGAACGAAGGTCTTAGGGGTATAGAACAACTTGTTTCGTTCACTGTTAAAAATGTGAGAAGTTTCTGAGCTATAGTAGAATCTGAGATCACATTTACAGACTTGTAACAAAGATTTGATTAGATTTTTTTTTTTTTTCCCCCTAAGGTGCCAAACATGTAGCCAAAAAATAAGGAAAAAAAAAAAAAAAGGAACTCTGATATCGGGCCCTTTAATTGCCTTTGGCATTGACTATATCTGACAACTCCAAACACACTTAAGTACAAAGTAGCATCTGTCCTTTTTTAATGATCCTCTTGGCTTCCCTCCATTGCATCATCTCCTGTTACACTTTTCCACCACAGAACCCTTAACTTCGGCTCCGAAAGTTTTGAAATCTCGCCAAAATACTGCAAAGTTGCCAATGCAGCCCAAAAACACCCCCTCTGCCTCTACCAGCCGTCCTCCAGGAGGAAGAGAAGGAGGGTGGCAGAGGAATATTCGGCAGATAAGCCTCTCCTTTAGCCTCCAGCCTGACAGACAGATGCTGCTCTCGCTAGCATGCGGGGGAGGGAGACCAACAATACATAAATATTAATCAGATGGAAGATTGAGAGGCTCATCGCACCCAGAGAGAGAGACAGAGAGAAAGAGACATGTAAGAAAGCTGAAAGTCAAGGCTTTTGGAGGGATGAAAATGTAATTATGCGTATTGAATGTCTGTATACGCCCTAAGGCCAGAGAAAGTCGTGAAGTTAAGAAATGTAAAACTACACGCACATACACAGCGCTTTGTCTTATTCTACAACATTATTCATATTTGAACAAACCACTAACTCTAAGTATAAAACTTTAGAATGTAACTTGAATCAGAACAGAATATACCGTTCTAATAAATAAAAATAGCCTAATTAAAAAAATGAAATAGTCGTAATCAAGTCACAACTGCAAAATGCCTGAAGTGCAGGGGAACATATATTCAAAACACAAGCCACAAATAGTTAAATTAGATAACCCAGAGTGATCAATAAATAAATTAAAATTAAAGAAATTATTAAAATAACGAAAGTATAGCCAGAATCGTCAACTTTGTCTTTTTAACTGCAGAGACTAAACTGGAGTGGCAGTCTTTTTAGCTAAACATTCACAGCATCCAAAAATCAAATTAGAACCGGCTGAAATGTTTTGAAATCACTTGTACCCTACCTGATTGAGAGAGAGAGAAATCCAGTCTTTCACGCGATCTGTCTGTGTCCGTTTGAGTCTTTTCAAATAGCGCGCTATAGTCATACAGCTCGTTAACGTTGGCCGGCAGAAGAGCGCCGCAGTGTTTGTCGTTGTTGAGCGGTAGGACATGAGCTGTTGGCACAACTTGCATTATACGTTTTTTGGATCATCATATTTCAAAGTGCATCCAGTTCTACACTTTAGATTTTCTTATCCCAGACATTGTTAAAGATTTAATCCCTGCCGCCAAGATGCTCCTCTGTCGGTCACGGATCATGGAAGTGAAACTTAAATCTGTCACAGGGGTGGTTGGATTTATTCACGCACATTAAAAATATTAAAAGCTTCTTTCTTTTCACATTTTTCTTTACAGCATTATCATAATAGGCTGTATATTAACCTATTGGGAGAGAACCGGTACATCTATGTAAAATCAGATATTGAGCGCCCCCATATCTCGTCTCATCCTCTGCGGAGATTCGACTGTGAGATTGGTAGTCGAATCAGGCTCCTCCTATCGAAGCTTCGAATCATCGACTATTCAGGGTCAACCCTAATAATAATAGTAATAATTATTATTATTATTATTATTAATACTTCCACTATTTTACTATAACTCTAGGGTTTAATAATAATAATAATAATATGATTATATTAATAATAATAATAATTATTATTATTATTATTATTATTATTATTAATATAATCATATTATTATTATTTTTTTTTATTGTTATTATTATTAGTACTATTTTACTATAACTCTAGGGTTTAATACTACTACTACTACTAATGATAATAATAACAACATATTTATATTTAATTATATATTTCTTATAATCTATTTATATAATAATAATAATAATAATAAATTAGGCACATTCATATCAACTGATGTGTGGTCAGAGTTAGAGTTTGAACGGCTTTAAACGCTGTTTATCCAATCAGATTTCCAAGTCAGGGTGCTCTCTTTCATAATTATAATTAAATCACTTTAAAGTCATTATCTTATTCGTAAATCTTAACTAAGACAAGAGCTCTTTTCTTTTTTTTCTGTTAACACATTAAGACAAATCCATCATTTTGTCTCTCACAGGTCAGTGCTAGAGTATAATTACCTGCCTTATTTATTAATAAAGCAGTGTTGATGAATATGAAGATGCGTACAGGTGTGTTTATTAATTCATTGCATTTATTCTTTGCTGATAATCATGTGACCTCGTGTATGTTTTTGCTGTCGAGTTTATTGCTGCATTAGTCATGGCCAGAGGCGTAGTTGGTGTGATGAAAGGGTGAGCATGGGTGATTAGTTGGCAGAGATTTACCCGCCCACCCGCCGCCTCTGTATGTGCGTTCGTTCTTCTGCTCCTGCATATGGGTGACATAGAGCTGGAGGGCACAATATCTCTTCCCTCTCTCTGTTTGTTCTCCTGTCTCGATAGGGAACCCCATTAAGTCCAATTAAGTTTTTTTTGGTAGTCACCCCATCAAATAAAACTCGCACACACCCTCCTGCAGACAGATGCCTTCACACACAGCGTGATTTACTGCCGTTCATCTGACCTTAAAATAGGCCTACTGAACAGAACTTTCAACAGGTGTTTCTCTGCATTCCTGTTGAACGTGAGCTAACATTTGAACACTGCTGGAGAGCGTTAGCATTTTAAAGGACTTAATGAAATGGCATCTGTTTCAGCAACAAAAGTACATTTATTTGTGCCTCAGGGATTGTAAGCATGACTAAATTTGCAAATGGTTAAAGAATGAGCTCATCTTTCTCTCTCTCTCTCTCTCTCTCTCTCTCTCTCTCTTTCAGTGTTACGTGATGATTTCAGACAGAACCCTACGGATGTGGTGGTGGCTGCTGGAGAGCCGGCCATCTTGGAGTGTGTTCCCCCTCGTGGCCACCCGGAACCCACCATCTACTGGAAGAAAGACAAAGTCAGAATCGACGAGAAGGATGACAGGATCAAGGTGAGAACTGGAGACAGAACTAATCATATGTAAATACTGATGAAGGAAGGAAGTATATAAATAAGATTTGTTATTTTGAAAAGCAGTTGTAAATATGAAGAAAAATCTAAAACAAAATCCTTGAAATTCACTTCCTAAAAAGTTTTGCAAGAAATTTTTATTTTTATTTCATTTTGTCATATTTATATTAAATGTTTTGCGTTCCCCTGAGAAACTTTGCGTTTGCTTACAAAGAACACAAAAAGTTTTGCGAGCGAACGCAAACTTTCTTTGGGGAGGTAATGTAAAGGTTTTGCAAGCAAACGGAAAAGCATTGAAATTAATATTTTTTCCTCCCATCTCATATTTTTTTCCATCATCATGTCCACATAAAATTGCTATGTATAATATTATATAATCCATATATATAATATATACTTTTTTCTAAACTAATTAATTTAGTTTAGAAAAAAAGTATATATTATATATATGGATTATATATATATATATATATATATATATAAGGTATATTTAGGTTTTATACAGTTATTTGAGTAACACTTTACAATAACAAATTTCATTTGTTAACATTAGTTAACTATGGAAGCTTGTTTCCACCACTGAATAAAAAATAAAAAAAGGTAATTGCGACTTATATCATGCAATTCTTACTTTATAACACGCAATTGTGACTTTATCTCACACAATTCTTACTTTATAACTTGCAATTGCGGGTTATGTAAATTTGCAATTCTGAGAAAAAAAGTATGTTTTTTTTTCCCTCAGAATTGGACTTTGTAACTCGCTATTACAAGTTTATATCTCACAATTCTGAAAAAAGAAGTCAGAATTGCGAGAAATAAACTCGCAATTGCGAGAAAAAAGGTCAGAATGGCGAGAAATAAACTCGCAATTGTGCGGGAAAAAAGTCAGAATTGCAAGGAATAAACTCACAATTGTGAGAAAAAAGGTCAGAATTGCAAGAAATACACTCACAATTGGGAGAAAAAAGTCCGAATTGTGAGATAAAAGTCCCAATTACCTTTCAGTTTTTTTTTTATTCCATGGCGGAAACGAGCTTCCATAGTTAACTGCATTAGTAAGCATGAACTAACAATGAACAATACTTTTACAGCATTTATTAATCTTAGTTAATGTTAATCTCAACATTGCCTAAAACATTATTAAAATAATAAAATAATAAAAAAAAAAATTAGTATATTATATTATTATTAATTAATTAACGAACATAAGCAAAGGTTAATGCATGCTGTAAAAATATATTGCTTGTTTATTTAAGTTAACAAACCTTATTGTAAAGTGTTACCATTTTTTGCAACAAAGAAAGCCTTATTTGAGGTGTGGAATATTGGTTAATGATCTGACAATTACAGCTTCAAAACCAGCAAAAGGTGAATCATAAACCACATCTATTTTGCCCTTGAGCAAGGTACTAAAGAGAGAGTTTCGTAGTAACTTATCTCATGAGTTGCAGAGACTGTAACGTTCCATTGTTCTCTTTCAGATCCGTGGAGGGAAGCTGATGATCTCCAACACGAGGAAGAGCGACGCTGGCATGTACATCTGCGTGGGTACCAACATGGTCGGCGAGAGAGACAGTGAGACGGCCCAGGTCACCGTGTTTGGTATGTGCCAATTCTGATATCTGACATTCCAAACCACAAAAAAGTCTTTAAAAATATCACAAAATGTCTGAATCATGCCCAGAAATTGTTTAACATCTCAGCTTTTGTAAACAAGCAAGTTTGAGTGCTTCCAGTTTCTCCATCATGAGAGAATGTGTCATGTTTAATTCCTCTGTTATGCTTGTGTCCTCAAGTTAGTCACAAAACATGATGGGACACAAAAGCGTATCATACTCTTACACAATACCACAAATCTCTGTGAGAGCTTCTGTTCGGTGTATGACTCAATGCTGAGTCACAGCGAGTGAATGAGGTCTCAGCGTCCCTTATGTCCTTTTCTCGTCTGTGTGTCTTTCAGAGAGGCCCACGTTCCTACGGCGGCCCATTAACCAGGTGGTTCTGGAGGAGGAGGCGGTGGAGTTTCGCTGTCAGGTGCAGGGAGACCCACAACCATCCGTCCGCTGGAAAAAAGATGAAATTGACGTCCCCCGCGGGAGGTGAGACGGGGACACGCTGGCAGAGACGTCTGCCAGTCTAAAGCATTATTTCAAATGTCTACTTGTATAGCCATCTGTGATGTAGGTGTTGAGCTCCATGCTGGGGCCCATTTTCAGAAACACACGAGCTCTGTCGTGAGGCCCCCTGCAGATAATATAAGCCTCATTGGTTGGTATTCTTTTGCTCCATGCTGAGGCCCTGAGGTAAAGACAGGTGAGGCTGCAGGTGGACCGGTGCAGGTGAGGCTCTGGCACAGCAAAAGAGAAGTTAGTCACCCTCAGGCCTCTTCATTCAAACTGCAATAGTGAGATAAAGAGAGGGAGAGAGGACGAGAACACTTTTGACAAAGATCATCCTTCAGGCAGTACAAAAAAAAAAAAAAAAGATTTAGTCACGGACCAGATACATTGTGTCAAAAGCAATAAATCTTGGTTCGAATTCGTAAAAAAAACCCCCACAAGATTTGATAGGAAATGATCACAAGACTGAGAACGTTCATCTAATTGGATAATATATGTATATATAATATATATATATATATATATATATATAATTATTATTAACATAGTATATTCAGTTATGTTGAATTAATATTTCATAATTTTGCTTTTTACCATATTTTTTATCAAATAAATGCAGACTTTGTGAGCATAAGTCATGTGAGCATCTTTCAAAAACATTAAATACATCTTACCAATCCTGAACTTATAGTAATGGTAGTTTATATGTGCCAAAATAATAATAATAATAATAATTTTTATTTATATAGCGCCTTTCAACACCCAAGGTCGCTTTACAGAAATAGGTTAAGGAATAGGACAAGATAATCATCAACATAAAAGCACAACACACAGTCACAAAAAAAAAAAAAAAAAATTATTTACAGACTATGAGCAGAGGAAATATATTCAGAAATGACCACAATAAACCAAGCAACAACAACAAAAAAAAAAAAACAGAGAAGAGAAAAGAGAAACAGTTGAGAAGCGGCTGCCATTCGCGCACTGCGTTCTCCCAACGGAAACTACAGAAGCCTTCAAAGTACTTAAAATACCATGGAACATGGCCACAAAAACACGGTGTGACCATTTTACCGTGTCCAAAAACCCACAGTAAAAACATGGTACTTTTTGATTTGATGAAATCATCTGAGAGTCACGTACTAAAATAAATATTCAAAACAGCATCAGCGACTGAGACAGCTCCAAACACGTGTGTGTTCACAGCCAGCAGATAAGGATGCGAGCAGCGGCTGTGTTTTTTGAGTGCTATCATGCCTTGTTTGTTTGTCTGTGTCTGTGATATGGTACAGGTCACCGGGCCACATGCTCTCACAACAAGCACGCAGACAAAATAAACCATCACGTCTCTGTGTACTTTTCCCACATTCTCCATATCTGCACAGATTTCAAACTACTCCTGTTCAACAATTCTGAAAGGCCATTGTTTTCAAAGTTTCAGACTATGAATCATATCAGAATATGTACTGTAATATGGGCTCTAAAACCAGTGAGTTTGAATTTTTATCCGTTAATTATTAGTTCATTGACGTCATTCATCACGATTATATTCTGTTTTGTAGTGTCCAAATGCTACACGTAATAAACTCATAAAGATTAAAATATATCCTAATTACTTCACCATGTTCCTTTCATCAGATCACAAATGTCATTCCGTGCATTTCCGTGAAGAAATTTTTCTTGGTTTATTAGTTTTGTAAGAAACAATTAGATTAATCTACATTATTCAGCTGTCAGTTAAAACATACATAGTAATTAATTCAGTGAGTGCGACAATCAGTGTATCTGTCAGGTAATAATTCAACACGCTTCTTCTCTTTTCTTTCCAAGAAGCATATCGAGAAATTAATTAGGTTTCGAGAAAGAAACAATGACAATCTAATAATTAAATAACTCACAGTCGCGCAGCACGTAATTACCACAAGACCCAGACTAGACAAAACACGTGTCTCGTGGTCTTATTTTATTTCCTGTCTCTGAAACGGCAGATTATTTTAATTTTGACATTCTCAGCCATCGCCCGTTGTGCAGAGTCACTTGTATTTTCCTCATCGTCTCTCTCTCTCGTGATTATGTAGATGTCTGACTTCAAAGAGCTGGCGTATGTGGTAGATAACGGGTTGGCAACCAGTTGACCTTCAGGTTATACAATCACACAGACATGCACATGCAACGTGTTAACCCACAACGCAATGTTTCAGTAACATTTAAATGCATCCGATCCAAACAACAAATCTTTTTCTTGTCAATTTTGAATTCTCTTACAGAATTTCACAAGCTTCTTCTGCTGTCGGGATGCCTGTGCTGTTCATACAGAGATGAGATATGAACTCATTAGCTTGTCAAAGTAACACCAGGCCATTTGGCGCAGACTTTCACAGCAACTCTGAGCTCCAAGTACGAATTAACAAGGAAAAGACACTCAAAAGCTGTGTCTGCAAATGTTTACACCCCAAATCTGTCAGCAACGCATGCCGCGTAATATGTGTGTGTGTTGTTTAGAGACCAATGGAGTGTAGTGTGTCCTCAGCATTGCCTTGCTTCATGTGTAATTGCATTCCTCTCCTAATAGAGAACAGATCCAGCTCCGAGAGGAAGCACATACAGAGCGCTACTGTTTCTGTGTGTGTGTGTGTGTGTGTGTGTGAGAGAGAGAGAGAGAGAGAGAGAGAGAGAGAGAGAGAGAGAAAGAGAGTGTGTGTCCGTGTGTGTTTTTCTCATTTTTACCAGGCTCGTTTCATGCAATATTTAGTCTTAGTGGTTGAAAATCTGATTAGCATCTGTTTATGTTGTTTCTTTAATCTCCGTCTCTCTCTCTCTCTCTTTCTGTATCCAATCATGTCAGACTTTGCCTCAGGCTGTCAGAAAGACACTTGATACATTGGAGTGTTTAGCTTCTGTGAAGTGTCATTCCCCTTCCGTTTTCATTCAAACAGTATCAGCTTTATTCTCCAAAACCTGATTTGAACCTGGACTTTATGACATTACATATATGATCAAACTTTATCAGGACATCCCTAATACAGGGCTGTCAAGCGATTAAAATTGTAAATCGCAAATTAATTGCACAAATTAAATTTGGCTGAGAAATCACCACCAAAAGTAGCTTTAGAAAGAGATATAATATTTGATTCAACATAGAATTTATTACACATAACCTTTTAGGCTACAACAGCCATGATGCCATGAGGGTGAGTAAATTATGACAGAATTTTTATTTTTGGGTTTTTATTAATATGGAATATATATATATATATATATATATATATGAAATAATACTCTAAATAAGAAACTAAAACTGCCAGTAGGTGGCGCTAAATGTCTAAATGAGTAAGTCATTGGGCCCTATCATACACCTGGCGCACTGCGACGCCAGGCATGACGCAAGTGTTTTTTTGCTAGTTTCAGACCGATGCAGTTATCATTTTTATGTCCAGCGGCCACATTGTTTAAATAGCAAATGCCCATTTGTTCGCCCGTGGGCGTGCTGTTCAGGCACATTGGTGCGTTGCTATTTTGAGGCAACTGAAAATGACTGCGCCATTGACTTTAGACAAGGTTTTTATTATTTTTTATTTATTTATTTTTGTTATTTAAAAGGCGTGTTAGTAATATGCCCCTATAGGTGGGTGCACAACAAGTGTACACTCTGCTTATTACACACACAGGGACGCGCAGCAGCATACAAACATGCCAAATATTAAAAATAAAAAGATGTAAATAGCAATCCGCCATGGTGCAAGCGCACCTGGTTGGTTTATTGCAAGTTACGCCCAAAACACACCCATTACTCATTAAGAAACTAGGTACAACCCTTTTGGACCATGCGCCTGGCACTCCGACCATTTTTTCCGTCGTTAAACTAGCAAAAGTGGATTCGGACACGCTGTAAGTGCACCTGTGCCATGGTCTGTGATCATGCGCTTAGATCTTTAAAATAGGGCCCATTAAGTCATCCATTAGATTCGTTCGAACAGCAGATTGATTCAGAAATGAAGTTAATGGCTCTCTTTATGAATGGGTCATTGAATCATTGGTTCACCCCATTCGTTCAAAACGCAAATTCATTCGGAAACACAGAAACACTTTTTATGGAATGTAATGTTACGTTATTTTTGCGTTACTTTTTCTAATCTGGGCTGGGCTTGCTTGTTTGTTTTTTAATAACAAAGAAAAAAGTTCAATTTTTGGCAAATGCAAAGGCCTTTTTAACACCAAAAGTGAAATGAATAAGCCTCAGGCTGAAGGAAATGCAAATTCACGCCTGTACAGTAGAGGGCGCAGCTCAAACAACCTTTCAGCTGTGCTGCTATTCTGGACCACAGAAGAATAAGATGCAGGAGAAGGAAGTTCAACACTTTTAAACTTCAAAAAAAAAAAAAAAAAAAAAAAAAAAAATGAAACACAAATGTGATTTTAAAGACATTGGGTAATAAACTGAGATTAAATACATAATGTATGTTTATGTAATTTAACATATTTAATTCTGAGTTTGCATTTCACTGTTTTTATTCATTTTGAGGAATACTGAATTTGTTTTTGTGCAAGTGAGCTGAGTAAATGCATGTTCACATTTAGTCTAGATCTACAATAACCATCATGTTCACACACCTCTGCTCTTACTGACAATTTCTCTCAACATGGGGACAGAAGAACTGCCAGTCAATGAATGGGACAACAAAGTAACTTGAGTTACTTATTAGAAAAACTAACTCAGATATTTTGTTGTAAATTTAAAAGTAATGTGTTACTTTACTAGTTACATGAAAAAGTAATCTGATTACCTAATTCGCATTACTTATAATGCGTTACCCCCAACACTGATTGTAACTGCATTCTATAGGCTACATAAGTTTGATTTTGAGGTGAAATGTCCTTGATCTTATCTTTTTATTTTTTTTAATAAAGCAGCACACATTCTGTGAATTGGTTGTATCTAAACAACAGTCTGCTGAAGAATAATTTTGGTCTTATTGGTCCTCATGTCAGGGATCCTGTCTCCTGCGCCACATGGCATGCTCTCTGAGCCCTGCTTCCTGTGGAAGGGCGGATCTGGAGTGACAGACAGCAGACAGAGTGTTGTCTAGCTGTCAGACCAAAAGCTCTATGGCACAACGCCCTCTCACACTTGCTCACAGACACGCATCCACACTCCAGAAATCCCAATTATAGCAACCTACTACAAAGAAGACCAACCTGCAAGGCCTGTCAACTTCTCAACCGCACTTTCACCTCACACACATACTCACACACAGCTCTTCACCTTTGGCTGTCAGTTTCCAGGACATAGTGCTCCTGAAGTACCTAGGAGCTGCCAGTGAGGTGCAGATCAATAAGGCTGGATTCTACATCTCAAATCCCCCTCTGTACTGTCTGACCTGGAATCGGCCTGTTTCTCTGATTAGCTCCCAGATACACCCACTTCTCTCACACACACATCGGACGCCTCATAAATATTGGAAGCATCTGCGGTTCCAGTTGAAAGCCTCCTCCTTTTCTGTAGAGTGTGTGTCATTGTTGAATAATTGATCTTTCGCTGTCAGCAATAAAAAAAAATGCTGTGTTTCTATACAGTGCTCTTTCTGAATATACTAGGTTTTCTTTATCTGTTATTCTAAATATCATCTGCTATGATGCATTGTTCATTTTAATGGACACAAATGTCATGGTTTTGTATTCGCTACATATTTAAACAATGACCGTTGATCAAATGTGAGCTGGTGATAGTTTCTTATTCCATGGAATAATTTTGGTATGTCTTATGTATTATAATATACTCTGCCATTACTCCAGTCTTCAGTGTCACATGATCCTTCAGAAATCATTCTAATATGCTGATTTGCTGCTCAAGAAACATTTCTTATTATTATCAATGTTGAAAACAGTTGTGCTGCTTAATATTTTTTTCAGTATTCAAAAGAAGAGCATAGATTTTTTTAATAATATAAAGGTCTTTACTGTCACTTGTGATCAATTTAATGCATCCTTGCCTAATAAAATTTCATTTCTTTTTAATTTCTTTGAAAACCCCAAACTTGAATGATAATGTATACAATAGTACATATTGTGTTTTTTTTATAGACAGAAGTTGTTTCTAATTGATATACTCATCTTCTGTTCATATGTGTTTCAGGTATGATATTAAATATGATAAAGATGACTATGTGCTGAGGATAAAGAAGGCAGCAGCGAGTGATGAAGGAACCTTCACCTGTGTAGCGGAGAACCGAGTGGGCAAAACAGAGGCGTCCGCCACCCTCACGGTTAGAGGTCAGTTGAGTATCCAAATCTACCACAAAAGTTAAGTCATACTGCTTACAACTTTAGAGTCTGACAGGGTGGTTGGTTGCCTTCAAAAATGTGCATTTCATCAAACTGTTTCAAAGCAACTCATGCAATCAGCTTGGTTGAATGTTTTTGATTGCATCATTGATTACTAATTACAGTTTTTGATTACTTGATTATAATTATTGATTGCTGAATTCCTAAATTTTGCCCCCTGCCTAAGGGGATTAAATCAATTAAAATAGATTAAAAAATAAATTAATTCATTAAAATATATATATATATAGATTTTTATTTTATTTAAATTTTTTTTTCTTCTTTGGCAAACAAAATCAAATTAGTGGATCTCAGAAGTCCAACAGTGTGTTTATGCTGACCAGGGTAATTTGACTCTATCATAAGGTTTCCCTTTACTGGAAATCAATAGCGGTATAATGTATTTTGGTGGAGTCTCAGTCTAAAAGAGTGAGATAACCTCCTGACAGGTCTCAAATGAACCCCTGAAGTGTAATTTAGGTGCGGAGTGAGCTTGCCCTGAGCACCAGTGCTTTTTATTATTTACACCCCCTAGAATGGAGGCCACCAACTCCCCCGCACACACAAAAACACACGCTATCTCCTCGGTTCCACTGTGGCACTCCAGCCCATACCAGCGAAACCATTTCACAGTTTACTGGTGCAGACCGACCCCGGAAAGCCCAGCTCGGGTGGGCAAGGTTAATAAAAATATATATTTTTTTTTTTTTTTCGCAATAATCTCCCTCTCTCCCCTTCCACCTCTTCTCTGTCTCCCTTCTCTTCTCACCACATTAAATCAAACTGCTTAGATGCTCTGCGGAGGGCTTTAAAACCTCACATAGGGGGGTTTCGGTGGCCTTCAGGAGGGGGCTGGAGCTGCCAATGGGGACAGCCGTCAATTTTCAGCCCTTTTGAAAGCAGGATTTACAAGCGGACAGAGTTCAGCCGTGAAGGGATGTGTGGGGATGCAGAGTGGAGGGATTTTACACAGGCTCCCTTTCAAGAGAGAGAGAGAGATAGAGGAGGGAAGGAAGGAGAGGACAGCACTCTGAGCATGATTGCTCCCTCTTAATGTCAATATGGCATCAGCATCCTCGACAGCTCCACTACTGCATTAAATATGAACTGCTTTTTTTTTTTTGTCAGCTAGTTTCTCTTGGATATTCCGTCAATATTATCCACATTCTGTCTTGCCGGCTCAGCTTCCTCACTGAGAGCTGTGTATATAGACCTCATTATTGCAGGTGAAGCAGATCTCATGGCCTGAATTTCATCCCGGACGAGCCCCCATTTTTAATGACTTCACATGAAAATAGATACCTGTCAGTTAAGGAGGAGAGATAAGACTGCTGATTTTGCTTTTCTTAGCTCTCCACATGCTCACGCAATAAAAATAAACATTATATTATGTTGCCACTAGGTGGTGCTCGTCCGGATTAACTTTTTTTTTTATAAAGATTTTGGTCCAAATCGAAGTTGAAAAATAAAATACATTGCATTTCTCCTCTCCTCTCCATCTATGCTGTGGAATCTGTTTCCACCGACCAACACAGTGCTGAAATGATGTGCCCAAAAAACACATTGCCATTGTTCATTCTGAATTTAATTTCTTTTGTTCTTAATTCTTTTCACTTTCTTCTTTGTACGTCCTTTCTGTTTGTGTCTGTCTTTTGTTCATTTTTTGTTGTTTTCACTCCACCATTATTGTGTCTTCAGCTCGCCCTGTCGGTAAGTACCCATCCCAGTCACTCCTTCATACTGCATGAATTCCCTCTGCCTTCTGTGCTTCTTCCTCCCTTCCTGCTACACACACACACATATACAATGTGGTGGCTCAACTCTTTAACTTACCTTGTAGAGGTTCAGTATTTCCTTTTTCTGCTTCAGTACTTCCCTTTCTCATCCTGATGAACTAGCTCTTAACTGAGGTAACAAAGTAGAGTTTTATCCCGTACTAACCTGTGGCTGTACTAACTACCTTTATTATAGGACTTGTGTGATAGTACTGCTAAAAAAGTTTACTAGATGAGTGTGATGAGTGTGTGATATTTTCTTAAAACTTGTGGCTTCTGCTTAATGGATATAATTCAGCAGCCCTTCCTAAACACACACAGCCATCTGGACATATATTTGGCTGAGTTGAAATACTTTGAAACTCTGTGTTCCAGTGGGTCTTCGATTAGTCAGTTGGTTTCTGTTTATTTTTCTGTCTGTGTGTGCATTTTAGAGAGAATTTTTCCTGTTGTTCTCATGTGTGTTTACTTACAGCTCTCAGAAGTGTGTTTAGTCGTGAACTCTCTCCAGTATGGAGCAGATGTGCTCTGTCATGAATTAAATATAGGAGCTGATCAGCTATTCTGCTCTTACAGGGCCGCGTTCTCCCTGCAGACACTTCCCACTGAAAAAAGCACAGCATGTGTATTATTCACACAACACACATGCATTAAATACTATACCAGAGATGCAATCAAATGCAATCACAGTTTATTTATGAGTAGATTTGTTCTAATTTTTAGAACCCTTTCTGGAACAAATAGACTTGGGATGTGTCTGTGCATGAGTGTTTTTCTCCCATCTTGGCCAAAAAGGACTTTAACACTCAACTGCACAATGAAGTTGAGCGTCCAAGTCATTAAACAATCAATTTGAGTGAGCAGCATCGGTAAATGCCCATCTTTTATGCCCGCTCACTCAAAAAAAAAAAAAAAAAAAAAGTTCTGGAGTAGAATGAAACCGGGCCAATCTGTGATTTAAAGCCTTTGTGTGATGCCCAAACTCACAGAAGTGCCCGCGCCACCGTGCGCCCAGATTGGGAAGCCTGTAAATCTGCCACCATCTGTAACTTGCCTGAATGTGTCAGCCTTAGTCAAGTACAGCCTCACAAAAGAGGGATCAGCCACATAAATCACAAACACTTGCAGACTTCTCTTGTCCACAGTTGCCAGCTGCACAGGCAGTAGAGGGGCTCATTTAGGGATCAGAATGGAGGGGAGAGTGTTTTTCCACGGTCAGATCTTTTCTTTTTGTAGATGGGTGTACCGTGAGTAATGGTTCCCCTGCTAAACGAACTCAACTGTTTGGAGTCCTGCATCTAGATTTATTGTCGCGGCTACAAGTATAAAATGAATACACTGTCAAAATGTTCAAATTACATGATAGTTGTTGTTTTTGGTCCAATTTCATGACTTTTTTTGAACCTCAAGACTGAAAAGTATCAACTTTTAACAGTAGTAAGTTCTGTTTATTTTTTGTTCAGTTAAAAATGATTGATTGTAGGGTCACAGTCCAGAGTTTCTAGCAGAAGAAAATCATTCTTTTATTTAGGTCAGCTAAAACATTTATTCCTCAAAATAAAAACCTTTGCTCCATCCTTGAAACTCCCTAACTGTATGTTCTCCAGTGAGTGGGACTGCTCAGCAATAGCATTTTATCTTCTCACAAGCTCTAGCTGCCATTCCCTGCCTTTGAAGACTCTGACAAACCTTTTTTAGATGACTGGTGCCCTAACCTTCTCATTAAGGAGAAAGTAGCATTGACTCCATGTCAAGGGGAAAGTTTGGATCCCTGTTCCTGAATTCTGATGCCATTTTAAGGTCAGGTTAGACAGGGAAAGCAGGAAAGATGGCACTTTTAATTGGATTATTTGAATGTGCTTTGCAGGAATGTTGGCTGAGTTTCTGTGCCGGGTGAGTTGAGAGGTTAAAAAATACTTTGCTAAGTGTGACGCATAAGGCGGGAGAAAATTCTCGTTCTGTGAGAACTTGACCTAAGTTGGCACTTAGAATAGAGAATGATTTCCATTAAAATGCCAACAGCCAATTCAATGTTTTCCAAGCTTGTCCAGCTTGTGACCTCTGCTTGTCTTCGATACAGGAATAGAAACTGCTTTGTGTACTTAGTGTAAATAGAGTCGAGCATTTAAAGCCACTTACAAAAGAAGTGTCCACGCAGGTTCACAGTGTGGCATCCTCACATAGCTTCTCCTCTCCGTGTGTCCGACTGGAATGACCCACCCTTCCCTCTGGTGTTGTGACCGCAGCACGGCCGTGCCTGAAAGCTGCCCGTCATTCATTCAGTACCGCCATCTGCGGGCTCACCTGGATGAATGGCTTCCTGTGGTTGCTGTTGCTGTCCTTGCTGTTTGTGGTCAAAGCAAACAGATAAACCAAGAGGCCGAATGCTGTCGGAAATGGGCTGATGCATGGAAGCTCTGTCTCAGTGACCTTGGCAGTCAATGCCTGTGGATGCTTGACGTTCCCACTGACTGCCAGTGATCAGAGTGTGTGTGTGTGTGTCGGTGTGCATTTTTGTGTCTGAGGGTATGGTGTAACGTTCATGTCTTTGGTTTTTGACTCAGCTGCACCACAGTTCGTGATCAGGCCGCGGGATCAGATTGTGGCGCAGGGACGAACTGCCAGTTTCCCCTGTGAGACGAAAGGGAACCCACAGCCAGCGGTCTTCTGGCAGAAAGAAGGAAGTCAGGTAAGAGCACATTTTTCTCTCTTTAACCTACTCTTATTTTTTGTTTGCTTTGGGCTAGTGGATGCTAAAGGGATACTTACAATAACAGACAACAAAATGGGTGAACAAATCCCTTAAACTTATATTGAAGAAGTAATACAAGCCATATCTAGGGGTGGGCCACCTAGAAACCACCCAAAAGACCTTAGTAACCGCATATCAGCATTCTGGCAACCACCTAGAACACATTAGCTTTGTAGCAGTGGGTTTTAGCATTGGCAAACTTGTTGAAAGTACTATTTAAAAGTGATATAAAATGAGAAATGCAGGAGGATTTGAGTCTTAATCCCCATGTTAATTGCAGTATAACACTCTTAATTTTGTTGAAGCTTTGGGCTAGTGGTTAACATACATGATCCAGGGATACTGACAATAACGGACAACAGAACGGGTGAACAAATCCCTTGGACTTATATTGAAGAAGGGATACTAGTCGTATCTAGCATTGTAGCCGTTTTAGAGTTTTAGCATGAGCAAGCTAGTTGAAAGTATGCTATTTAAAAGTCTATTTAAATGGGAAATATAGGAGGATTTGAGTCTTAATCCCAATATTAAATGCAATATAATACACTTGTCCTGTCTGTCTGTCCTACCATTCCTCTCTTAAGTAAGATATGAAGGTATTTGTTAAAAGGCAAAATTAAAGCAGTTATTGAGTCATTAGCGCTGAGAGAAGCCTCTCAGTCACACTTGAGGATAATGGACCCAACATCTATCATGTGTGAGAGGCTAATTAAAAAAAGAGCGAAAGAAAGAAAGAAAAAACATCATTTGGAGCATAATTTGGAGCATTAAAGTCATTAGGTGTAATTGAATCCAGCTAATGCCTTTCGGTTTCTGTCGGTCAGCTATGAGGACTCAGAAATCAAAAGAGAGAGAGAGAGAAAATGAAAGGAAGAGTGGAGAGATCTCAAGGATATAAAACCTGAGGTAAATGTGAGGGCTCTGTCAATGACGGCCATTAATGAACCCAGCTTGTTATCTGCCGTAATTAGCACATGGGCTAAACCGGCCGCTGGTGGTGAATTAGCTTTGAATCACCTGGCCTCCTCCCTTTGCAACAGATTTCATTTCAAACGAGACAGCCATGTCAGACAGAGTGAGTAAACAACGCAGCCCAAAGCAATTACTGGAGTCATTTGGACACAATGGATACTCACAGTGAACTATACACAGTCAGGGTTAGCATATTGGTTATCAAGAGCTCTATCTTTGATGAGCCACTGTGTTCTGCAATTTTGAATATTTAAAGTCACGCCGCCATAATTCCTTTCGGAAATGGATCAGTTTAATAGTTGAAAATACTGATAATTTACCACATCTAATGCAAAAATGTTTTCCCTGGTGTGTTTGAATGAAACAAGGGTGAGAGAATTTTCCCTGGAAATGCTCTTCACATTTTGTTTCTTGTTTTCTTTGTGTAGAACCTTTTGTTTCCAAATCAACCGCAGCAGCCCAACAGTCGTTTCTCGGTGTCGCCCAGTGGAGATCTGACCATCACAGCGGTCCAGCGGGCAGACGCGGGGTACTATATCTGTCAGGCCCTGACGGTGGCGGGCAGCATCCTGGCCAAAGCACAGCTTGAGGTCACAGACGGTAAGCACTGTGGTGAAATGGATCATAACAGGGCTTTGGGAATGTGGATGGATTCTTACCTAGCTGGTGTTTCATTCTGCTTCTTTGTTTTTAGATTCAGGACTTGACAATAAATAACAAACCTATCCAGCCCACCACCTTTTTTTAATTTTTTTATTTTTTTTTTTTATTGTTCAGTAATTTTCAAAACAGTCCTGATTAAATATACATTTTAATTAATTTAAATAATTATTAGAATTAAATAGTATTTTATTTTATATTTTGTAATATATTTTATAATTCTTAAAATTGTATTTTTGTATTTTAATTTAAATTTTTTAGCAAAACAATAAAAATATATATAATAAGACATTTAAGGAGATTCCAAAAGTACCCCATTCCTTCCACCCATGATTTTTTGCTGAAAATTTTAAATGACTTTGGTTAAGCCGGTTTAATTATTTCGCTCGCTATCATTCACTGTCGCTCTCTTTTCACCACTCTTTCATTTTCCCTCATTCATATGTCAGCCTACACTTTTCACACCTGACACAAACGAAGGCCTCAATATCCCCATACAAAAGTACTGGCAGAAAGATAAATGTCATATGAAAACCACTTCTGTTGCCTCTGGATCCACATTAAGAGCTGAATTGGAATGTGGCCTTGAGCTCTCCCTGCTCTGCATTGATTCTGCCTCGCTATGTGAAATGAATAGCAAGCCTGACGACCCTGAATTCTGCTCGCGTTTGAATATTACAGGAGCACGTTTCTGTGAACTTCTCTTGACAGGAGGAAAACTTCATTTCAGCTCGAGAAGGGAGTGAAAACAGCCGTCCTTGAAAACTTATGATACTGACGATGGAAAAATTGCTTTGGCAACAAAGCATGTTTTGGGTTGTGTAAGAGTTTTTTTTCTTAAAAGGAAAAAGTAGCAAAAGTCAGTTTCTATGAACTTTTCATCTACTTCTTTAGTCTGACAGTAAAATGTAATTCTTTTAAAAGGTGACAGCTGTTACGGTTGACAGCAAAGATCTTGTCTGAAAAACCGCATATGACCTAGACTTCCGTAAACAGCTCTTACTCAGAATGTAAGTGTGTGTGAGATGTTGTGCAGGATGACAGAGAAGAGGGATGACAGGAACGAAAGAGGAAGAGGGTCACGGCCACACCTGCGCCGGAGGAAGTGTGTGATTTAGTAGCTGTTAAGGTGGCAAAGGGAGCTGGACAGGTTCAAGGAGAGATTTGATGAAAAATGGCTGCTGCCAGACTGCACCAAGGCCTTCACGCTGTCCGAAACTGTCCCGTCAGATGAACACAATTTCATCATGTCGCTCCAACACACATCATATTGTATCAGTCTTATTACACTCACACGCAAACCACACTGCTTAGTAGACAAGAAGAGCCTACAACATTTCTGTTAACACTCTATTCTTTAACCAATCATTCCTTGAAAACTCTTGGAAACATCCCTGTATTAAATGTGCCCTTTCAGCAGGGATGAGATTGGACCGATTTGACACACTGCCGTATAGTTCAAGTGCAAATTCAAATGCAACAGTGTAACACTAAATACTAATTCTGTACAGAGGATGCCGCTTTAATCCAAATACAGCCATTATGCTTCATCAGTCTCTATCTGTCTGCACATGCATCTCTGGGGTTTATGCTGGCCTGATGGATGCGCCTGCAAAGCACTCTGGGGTTTAACCTCCGTGCGGGGTAATCCACATTGATAAATTGGGATGGCAACTTTTCATCCCTGAGCCCAAATGAGGCGTTCCGATGGAGATTTGGACAATATAAATACCATCCTTTATTCAGAGTGAGACGAATAGTAACGCAACAGAGAATGGAAGAAGACTGCATTTGAAGCTGTATTTAAGGGTTAGAGGTGCAGTCTGTAATTAGCACCCACCGGCTTTTTCCTCATTAATTCACACCTGCTAATTAATGTGTCCTCAGTGGGGCAAGGGACAGGACACGGCTGTGATTATTATATTATTATTAGTCAGAGAAATAAATGGTTGGTGCTTCTCAAGGGGCGTTTGATGCCCATTTGTACATCAGAACACATCAATAGGCCTGTGCCATTATTTTAAGATTATTTAATAATGCTTTCTGCTGCCAAAAAACAATGCAGTGTTTTTACTAAAAAATTTACCATAATTATTTATTTTTACAGAATTCCACAGATTTTCCCCTACTGTAAGCAGTAAAAAGTCTGTACACAGTGAGATGAAATTGATGGAAAGCTTCCCATGAACACCCAAACATGATTAACCCATTATTATGAACATAACAAAACAAAAGTATTAAATAACCTGTGTCCTCTAAGATGGTGGCTTCATGTTTTGAGAAGCTGTTTATGAGTCTGTCTTTGAGGACGTTCTCTTAGCCTTCATGAGATATTTAACTAACCACACTGGCTCTAATAGTCGGATGTATAGTAACGTATGAAATTTTACTCAGAGTCTGGTTCCTAAATAAAAGATCCCATGCACTAAATGGAAGCTACAAAACCACGTCACTGCCACATCAGTGAGCTAGAAACCAAGACTCAGCGTTTCTCCCAGTTTTTCCCAGAATGCTTGGGGGGTAGACGCTGCCCTGTGGTGCAACCACAAAATGTGCATATAACCCTGATACATCCAGGAATAAGGCAATCATGGCTTCATCCTGCTTCCTGTGCCACACGAGCAAGGCCACAATGTTAATGTTTCCAGACACTTTTAATGACAAACATGTTCTCGCTGTCCTGTGCTAAAGCAACGGATGATGTAAGAAGGGCTGTTAGTGTCATGATGTCATAATCTGTGGAGAATATTATTCTAGATGGACAAGCATGCTATTTGCTACCAATCTCCAGTGTTTCCATTTCAGTATTAAAAGTAGAAACCAACTCAAATGCCATGGCCTAGTTATTAGCACATGAGCTCCAGACTTGTTGAGTCATTGCACTCACACAGGAAATGTTTCAGATCTGGCCTGGGTTGTGTTCCGGACACATTCTCACTCTCTCTTCCTAATTATTTCCTGTCTCCTCTCTGCTGTCTCTTTCCACATCCCAGTTTGTATGCAATCCCATAAATAGTGTGTGCAATATAATAGACATCAGAATACGTGACATCCATCCATCCATCCATCCGCAAAGTATACAAATTGGGATGCCTCCCTTCTAAAACAGTAGGAACAACATATGAACTTAATTCTTGTTCTTTCCTCCATCCATCCATCCATCCATCCAAAGTATACAAATTGGGATGCCTCCCTTCTAAAACAGTAGGAACAACACATGGACTTAATTCTTGTTCTTTCCTCCATCCATCCATCCATCCAACCATCCATCCAAAGTATACAAATTGGGATGCCTCCTTTCTAAAACAGTAGGAACAACACATGGACTTAATTATTGTTCTTTCCTCCATCTTTCTCTCGTTTAGTGTTGACCGATCGTCCTCCCCCCATCATCCGGCAGGGTCCAGCTAACCAGACTCTGGGTGTAGACAGTGTGGCTCTTCTGAGGTGTCATGCATCTGGAGAACCGGTTCCAACCATCAGCTGGCTGAAGGACGGGGTCAGTCTGCTGGGCAAAGACCCTCGTATGTCCCTGCAGGACCTCGGCAGCCTACAGATCAAGGGTTTGCGGGTGAGTCTAAACACTTCTGTTTGTATTGTCTTGTTTTTCCTTTGTAATGAATGTATAAATTAGGGATGCACCCATATGGAAAATTTGAAATTGATTGATTGATTGATTGATAGATAGATAGATACATAGATAGATAGATAGATAGATAGATAGATAGATTTCTAAGACCTATGTGTGTGATTGTGTGACTACCAGCTGTCAGAAACATCTCTGTCTAAGTGTGATGTATAAGCTTAGCAGAATTCAATCAGATATCAGTAAGACATAACAGAGACGGGCAGAGGGAATCATATTGCATTACGGGGATGAATGGGAAATATTGATTTTGGTAAATTGTTTGATACTATCACTTAGGGATACGACAGCTCTCCCAAGAATCATTTACGAAGGCCTGGACGGGCTCCAGCTGCACACACATTTGCACATGCACGCACAAACAAACACACTTTTAGGGCCATATTGAATTTAAAGTCCCCAAGCCCTCCCCGTCAGCTCGGGATGGAATAGCCATTATGCCTGACAGTGCTGCCCACCTCTGACATTTTATCTAATAAATGGAGGCGAGGCATCCTGATGAAAGACAACAAACAACAGGGAGATCGTCCCGGAAAGGTAGAGAGGGGGGGACATGCGCCAGCTGTCAACAGTCCAAAGGGTTTCAGCAACTGCCCCTTTAAATGAATTAGTCTACCGCTCATTGCGGTTAGTGGGTGGGTTTGTGAATTTGCCAGCAAGGATAAAAGCTGGCTGAAGGGTGCGGAAAATAGAATATATCTACCATATTAATGTCAGCGCTTTAGCCGAGCTGGACATGCTCAAGGTTACCATCTCTCTGGGATCGAAAGCTTGGGCTTACTGTGAATCCAATTGATTAGCTGTTTAGTGAATTCAAAATGCATGAAGATATAAAGATCAAGGCATGTTTTTGTTTCTATCTTTCAGCTCTCAGATTCTGGTATCTATACTTGTGTGGCGGCAAGTTCTAGTGGGGAAACATCTTGGAGTGCTTTCTTGGAAGTCAAAGGTACTTTTGTGCAACTTTGCACACTATTTGCTTTTTATGTAATGTTATTCTTCCAGAAACAGTTGGAATTCCTGATGTTCTTATGGTTTCCCTCTCTTCAGAGTCTGGTAGTCTAGTTGTAGTTAAAGACCGGGATGAGAACGAGCTCCCAGGTCCTCCTTCCAAACCTCAGGTCACCGACGTCACAAAAAACAGCGTGTCATTGTCCTGGCAGCCTGGCCTTCCTGGAGCGTCACCCATCTCATCATATGTTATTGAGGCTTTCAGGTATGAATTTTGTCATAATTTAGCCTTTTCTTAAGTTGTTTTGGATTGAATTGTACTTTGCTCAATCAGATCAGACTTTAGTCAAAGTAGATACCATTTTTCATTTGACAAACACAAATGTGAGGGGTTGTAGTCTAATCTGTCCAATATATTGAAAATAAGTCTTTACACACATTTCCAGTGTACAAAATACGGGTTGTACAAATTGAATGGACTGTATTTTTAAATGGCATCCAATCAGAATAAAGTTTACAAAAACATTTCAAACTCTGACATCACTCTGCTTCATTGCATTGCAGCCAATCGGTGAGCAACAGCTGGCAGACTGTGGCCGATCATGTCAAGACCACGCAGTACACCATTAAGGGTCTTCGCCCCAACACCATCTACCTGTTCATGGTGCGAGCAGTCAACATCCAGGGCCTGAGCGACCCGAGCCCCATGTCTGAACCCGTCCGCACTCAAGGTATTTGACAGAAACACTCTAAATTGTGTATATAATTCTAAGTTTCCTTTAGTAAGATGCCCATGTAAATGGTGTCCATGTCAACGACTTCCAATTAAATCCTAAGATCCTAGTCTAGATACCACATGGTCTAACAGACCCATATGTTGATTAGTTCCAGAGACGGAGTATAATGTAGAACAAACATCATCTACTTTTGGAGTGTATAATTGAGTTAGTGCCCTGGCTGGTACCTTAATGATCATTACTGGGGGAAAAGGGCCAACCTCGACTGGAAAAAGATTTGATTAAGGTGCCAAGGAGTCCTCCGTATGTTCATTAGGGGTGACTGATTCTGAGACCTTGGGCGGATGTATCCTCACAGGTTGTCTGCTGCTGGAGTCAGTGAAAAGGACTCCTCATCGCTCTTTTAGGGGATTAAATTGTATTTAAGGGATTATGTTGTACTTTCCAGTAATTTAGCATTGTCGGAGCACTATAAAAAGTAATGCCGTTGGCCTCTTTCTCTCTCTTTACAGATATAAGTCCTCCAGCACAGGGTGTGGACCACAGACACGTGCAGAAGGAGCTGGGTGAGGTTATTGTACGGCTACACAACCCCGTGGTCCTCAGCCCCACCACCATACAGGTCACATGGACGGTAAGATGTTCTATGATTAGTCAGAGCTAAAGGTTTTAGCATGTTAACTGTGATTGGAAATATATTATAGCCTGTAATTGTGGTTAAACAGAGTTTAGTGTTTGAGTTATGATTGGACAGAAGTTTTAGCACATAAACTATAATTAGACAGAAGCTATTGTACAAGAACCATGATTGGACTGAGGTTTTAGCATGGGCACTGTGATTGGATGGAGATTATAGCATCTGTACTGTGATTGGGCTGAGGTTATAGAACATGATGTCATATTAAAGGGAGAGTTTACCCAAAACAGTTTTTGTCCATATAATTCTTGTGTTCCACAGAATAATGAAAGTAAGTTTTAAAGGTTTAGAATGACATGAGCTATTTTATAGTATACTAATTTGACTATTTTTAACTACATTCTTAATAGATTTTTAAAAAACATCATCTCTATATAAAACCAGTTTATTTGGCACAAATTATTGGCTTAATATCATTTGACTGTATGAAGTATGTACGTGTATATTGTTTGATATCCAAACAAGTGCATCAGTTTAGAATTGAACTCTTTTATTTCCTTGGCTGTTGTTTCCGTTTCCCACCACAGTCTTCCAGCATTGATATAAACACTCTAAAAGTGTTTATTGTTTGTTGAATTGCATTAAAATGGAGATTTTACAGCTTTGGCTTTGTCACATTAGTTAGTAAGCACTCTCCTGCGGTATATTAATGATTATCATCAACAATCATTACAGAGACAAATATAAGCGCCTGTCTGTTCGGCTTAAATGGGGGATAGACTGTTTCAGAGGTATTTTTCTCATATGAATAATCCATAAATCATCGCCCTACACGGCCCCTGGATACAGCAGCACTCTCACGGTAAACGTAGGTGGTGTCAAGAAAGCTTTTACGACCCAGAATCATTCAATTAATGAAAGTTAAAAAGCGTAGGATGGATGCCCATTGGGCTGATTTACTCCACGTGTAGGGAGGAAAAGCAGATGTTTAATATCTCACTCTGAAAGCCAGGCTCTGCTGTTAAGAAGACATTAATGTGAGTTATGCACACTCCTTCTCTTGGTAAATACAACTTTTCTTTGGCGAACTAAAAAAAGAACAAGGCTTTCAATTAATGAAGCGTCTTGTTTACCTTTGATTTGAAATTGACATCACATCGACATCTCTTCTTTTCTCTGAGGTGTTTTTTTTTGGCATGAGGGCGGGACAACCTGTCACTCACATGAGATCGACCAATAGCAAACAACAATGACCCAATCAATTCCCAACAGACAAAATCAAGTCCCGCCCTACATTTTTTCTTGTTCAAGAAGCCGTTTTACTCTGATATACATCACAATAGGGAAAAAAGACTACTGCAGCTTCCATTTCATGCCGACTTTTGATATTCCTTAGTCTTTTAGACTTTGATCTGTAGAAGCTCATCAACCAGCATGATTTTTCTTTTGAGAAAGTTGTTTGACTAAAACTATTGCTGATTAAGCTAGTTAAAACACCTAATGGTAAACCAAACCAATCCATACTGCGAACCAGCACCCAAAACTACTACTTTTCAGCAGAGTTTCTCCTATCAACTTTTTCTATTTGTCTCTTGACTCTGTTGCGCTCTTATAAGTTTGAACCCTTTTTTCCTTCAGGTTGACCGCCAGTCTCAGTTCATCCAGGGCTACAGGGTTTTGTACAGGCAGATGTCAGGGCTGTCCTCCCCTGGAGCGTGGCAGAGTCAGGATGTGAAAGTCCCCTCTGAGAGGAGCATGGTGCTCTCAGCTCTGAAGAAAGGCATCGTCTACGAGATCAAAGTCCGTCCGTACTTCAACGAGTTCCAGGGCATGGACAGCGAGTCCCGAACGGCAAGAACAACAGAGGAAGGTACAGCATTTGACTTCTTTGAAGTGACACAGGAGATCTGTGATGTTTGAAGTCAACATGAAATCAAAATTGACCTCATTTACTTTTCTTAATAAATAAGTCTTTTATCTGTGTAATCTTTCACCAAAATAGAATAACATCATCTGTTGTATTAAAGGATTAGTTCACTTCAGAATTAAAATTTCCTGATAATTTACTCACCCCCATGTCATCCAAGATGTTTATGTCTTTCTTTCTTGAAATGAGATGGTACTTTTGCCTACGTCACACGTGACTTTTCCAACGTGATTACATAATGCGTGGCACGTCGCAGAGCTAGTGCAAGACGAGTATTTGTGGTTAAAACGTATATAATTTTTTTTTTTTTTTAGAAAAAGACCAATCGTTTCACTAGACCCTTATTCCTCGGCTGGGATCATGTAGAGCCCTTTGAAGCTGCATTGAAACAGCAATTTGGACCTTCAACCTGTTGTACCCCAGTGAAGTCCACTATATGTAGAAAAATCCTGGAATGTTTTCCTCAAAAACCTTAATTTCTTTTCGACTGAAGAAAGAAAGACAGGGGGGTGAGTAAATTATCAGCAGATTTAAATTCTGAAGTGAACTAATCCTTTAACTGGGGAAATAATGTTAAGATGCCTTTACATGCTATCGGAATTATTGTAAATACGAGATTCCTAGTTAAAAAAATGGATAAGAACGCCTTCTCAAGTCGTGTTTACCACTGGAAAGCTCAGGGATAATTTTAATACCCAAGTTCCCGAAAATGGGCGGGCCAAAAACTTCAAACATGGATGAGGAGAGAACGATTGCTGCTGTGACTGGTATTCTTTATTAGTTTTTTTTCCAAAACAGCTACATCACGTTGCCTTGTCGTTAAAGTAGTGCATATTTACATATATGAATAATCATTTGAAGTGTATTGTATGTTTTATACACAGCGAAAATAGCCTGTATTTGACCAAAATTCCAGAATATCTAGATAGCGCAATGAATGTTTATGTGGTTGTCAATGAATGGGATTCTAAATATAATTTTGGCTTTAAAAAGATTTTCACGATAAATAGGCAAGAATATACCTGGTGTCCTTCATGACTCCTGATCTTTCCGACAACACAGCATTTGAACACGACAAGCTCGTAATCACAGCTTCAGAGGAGGAAGTAGCATGTGAAGGGCATTATTTTAGGCTACGTTTCTAATTCAGTTTTTCCAAAACACAATCGATGGCCTGATGCATAAAATAACTTATTATATTGTTAAATAACTTCTGTATCAGATCACACTATGGAAGTAAAACGGGTTGTGAATGCCGTTTCATGCTGGCTTTCAAGTCACAGAGCTTTATAATTGATTTGTTGATGTCTTATACTTCTGATACATACAGGTCACATATACTAAGAGACACAAATGCAGACGTAAGACCAGAGATTGGGTCTCTCGCTGATTCTTTCCAGCTTGTTTTAAGTCCACAGCAATTTGGCCCGGTGATACATAATCCACCCTTAGGCCAACGTCGTAACAAATACCGTAGTAAGCAATAGTGGCCTGCTTTCCACAGCACTGCAGTAAGCTTGTCGCTATCCCTGACGGGACTCAGAGGAAAGACTCTATCGTTTTGGCAAAGGAATTGACCTTTTCTCTGTTGTGGGGTAGTGTGTGTGTTTGTGGCTGACAGGACACTAAAATAAGCATGGATTTCACTGGATACTTCCCTGTACTCATCCCCATCACTACCAACTGACTAAAAAAGACTTTGTCAGCCACTGAGCCAGTTTCATACCAGTTCACTGATTTCTGAATTTCTTTTAGACAACCACCTGTCCTTACCTAGTGTGCAAAATTGACTTTTTGCGTAGAGATTTTTATTAAAAAAATCTAAAAATTACAAACAAATAACAAATAAATTCATGCACGCCCATATAAAAATTCCATCAAATCCTTCCTTTATTTATTTATCAAAGTTAAATTTTACTTTCAATTTGGTGCTTGGCCAGTTTTAATCCAAAATGGATCCTAAGACATATCGCCTTGGGTTATTGTGACTGAGACAGGTTGTTACTTAAAGTTGACCAATGTCCAGGATTCACCGCAATGTTTTGAGATGTTTTCCCAGATGTGAGGGATGGCTGCTACCACACATTAATCTTGTAAAAAAAAAAAAAAAATGCATTTTTGAGAATCGTTTAAACGGCATATGGAACTCTCGAGACATAAATTCACACACACTCACACGAGCACAGAAGGTTTGCTGATTAAAGTCTGAGCGCAATGACAGGCTCATTTGTTACCCAGAGTGTCCGTGGAGAGCCGTATCTCCTCTACACACACCAGCTCTGTCTCCTGAAGCCCCACTGCAGTGCCTTCACACCCTACACCTGCATGTCGTCGCCATTACCAGAGCAAGACAAAACATTGGGTCCCCCTGGCAGAAGAGCATCACGGGGCCCATGAGCTGCGATAGCCCCCTTTTGTTTCTTGTTTTCCACTGTGTGGTAGTTGAGAAGGTTTGTCAGAGTCACAGAAGAGGATGATTTATTGGCCATTGTCTGATTAGACAATTATAGTTTCCCTCTAGAGCTCGCCACTTCCAATTCTTTTCTCTTTCTTATTTCTCTCCCACTTTGTCTTTTCCAAAAAGTAAAAGTAAAAGTGCTTTCATTTAGACCTTCCGCTGAAGTGCCGAATTTTGCAAGGTCACAAGAATTCTCTCATAAAAATTGATCATGCTAACCAACCATAGCCTCCTCCAACTTACCATACTTGCTGCAATTAATTATTACCACAATAAAACTGTGGTAAATTGGTATCGGTGACCATTGTCATCAAAAAAGTTGTTCCTATGTATATGCTACAATATGACTAGCTATGCAAGACTATCTTTAGCTCTTTCTTTGGAAACGTCCTTTATTATTAGCTGCATTAGTAGTAGATTTAAAAATAGAGGTTGAAAAGGTGAAACAGGCCTTTTCAGAAACTACTCTGTGTTCTTAATCCATTTTATGGTTAATAATCAGCTTCTCAATGGGAGTTTTTTCCTGAGGGTCATTATCACACATTGATTAGTGGCATGCTAAAGCAATGTAGCATTTCTTCACATTCTGTAAGCTAAAGCCCTGCCACCCGCCCGGGGTCTCAATATTAGCTTGGTTTAACATCACAGAGTGTTTTTTTCATCAGCTTTCGCCTGCAGGCTACTGTAGCGGCAGTGAAACAGAGGTCACATCCTTGCTGGCTATACATCACACCGCTAATGGCGCTATTAGCATCGCCTGCGCCATCGCTCCCCAAATGAGAAATATGTATTGTTTGGCTCAAATGTGCATAATGATAAGCTCCTAAATGATTTGCGGCATTAACTTTGAATGACATTGGCTGCATTGTTATGGGAGGGATTTTGTCACTTGCGACATGCTGAGTTAACTTTTTTCAGTATTAATAATGAAAAATGTGAATTTTCTGTCCATTTATGACATAAATAATCACTGTAAAATTTGCAGTACTAAGGAAAACAAATCTAAATCTGCTTGCACTCTTAATTCCTGAGAAAAAAAAATATTTTATTTATTGTTTTATTTTATTTATTTTTAGTATTAAATAAAATTATATTATATTATATTAAAGAAATTGTATTATATTTCAATATTAAAGAAGAAAAATGTGAATTTCCAAATGTGCAATTATGACATAATTACTGTAATATTTAAAGTATTAAGGGAAAAAATATTAACCTGCTTGCACTCCTAATTCTAAGAAAAATAAAAATTATATTATATTATATATTAATATATATTATATTATATTATATTATATTATATTATATTAGCCTATATTATATTATATTATATTATATTATATTAGCCTATATTATATTATATTATATTATATTATATTTTTAGTATTATATAAAAATATACATTAATGAACATGTGGTATTATATTATATTTCAGTATTAAAGAAGAAAATTTCCAAATGTGCAGTTATGAATTAATTACTGTAATATTTAAAGTATTAAGGGGAAAAAATGTTAATCTGCTTCCACTCCTAATTCTGAGATTATATTATATTATATTATATTATATTATATTATATTATATTTTTAGCATTAATGAACATGTTGTATTATATTATATTATATCTCAGTATTAAAGATGAAAAATGTGAATTTCCAAATGTGCAGTTATGAATTAATTACTGTAATATTTAAAGTATTTAGGGGGAAAATGTTAATCTATTATATTATATTATATTATATTATATTATATTATATTATATTATTAAAAAAGAAAAATGTGAATTTCCAAATATGCATAATGATAAGCTCCTAAATGATTTGTGGTATTAACTTTGAATGACATTGGCTGCATTGTTATGGGAGGGATTTTGTCACCTGCGATGGAAACAGCCGTCTGCTCTGTTATTTTCCGTTCAGCTGCAGATGTTTGATGAAGGCGAGCTGCCGTTTGTCCTGTCAGGCCTTTTGCGGGTTAAAATGGGCCACCCTGTGTAAGGGATGAGTGTAGCTTTGGGATATGTGCCATTTATGTGAGGGTCAGAGAGCAGGGATGGAAAAGAGTGCGAGCAAGCAGAGTTTACCGTAATTGAGCTGTCAGTATTCTGCTGTGTCGCCGCACCTCAAGTTGCCACAAAAATGAGAAAAACAGTTTTATAAAAATGTTATTTTCCACGACAGACCTCTATTATTTATTTCATTCCCTTCCCCTGTCTCTGTCAGAGTGGCTCTGATGGGGTTAATAAAACAGGGGCCCGGGGTCTCAACTGTTTTCTGCCAAGGACAAAACAGCATCTTTGATTCGCAACTGCCCTCTTTCAATCGATGTATCAATGTCAATATGTTTACCTAGCGCTTCATTCTTTACTCTTCCTCATCCAGCTCTCAAAAAATACCTCCGTTCTTCGCATTCCTCCCCGAGCTGAGCGACCTACATGCCTGTCAGAGCGATTTACTAAGAAAGCAGATTTGTTTGGGCTGGCTCACCATCTCATTGTCTCTCAGTAAATGTATTTTTTTAGTAAATCCCTCTCCTTTCAGGGCCAGGATATGAAATCATAGTGAAATGTGAAGGAGCAGCAGTGTCAGGCTGAAGAAAATCCCCATCTAATGAACTCGTGCACCCGTGGCCACCTGCCTTACGTTCTAAAGCTCAACGCGCACATTGACTGCTTAATGCTAACGCAATGACTTACAACAGAGTCTTTCAGAGGAAACAGAATGAGAGTGTGTCAGAGCATGAGTGTTGAGTGATGTACATAAATCCTTGCCAAACAACAACTGGCGTCACTAGACCTGAGCTGAAAGGAGCCGTAGCCTCAAATCTTTTCTGGAAAGTTCAGAATGTCAATAGAGTACAAGAACATCATGAAAGCCATGGAAGTAAAAGTCTTTCTTTCTGTTTCTCTCCCTGTATCCCAGCGCCCAGTGCTCCTCCTCAGCAGGTGACGGTTCTCACAGTGGGCAATCAGAACAGTACATCTATCAGTATCTCGTGGGATCCTCCTCCTGCAGAACATCAGAACGGCATCATCCAGGAATATAAGGTAAACGACTTGCACTCTTCATTCTGAGAAAAAATATTTCACTATGTTCTTATATTACATTATATTATTATTTTTTCAGTGTTAAAGAAGATAAATGTGCATTTTCTGTGCAATTATAACATATTACTTAACTTTATTAAGAAAAAATCTCTTAATATATTATATTATATTATATTGAAACAACAAGCATGTGTGACTCCATATGATGTTGTTAAATTTAGCTATATTTCATTTTTACAGTATTAAGGAAAAATCCAAAATAAGCTTGCGCTCTAAATTATGAGAAAAGTATATTATATTATATTATATTATATATCTGCATTAGAAACTTAAAGGTTGTAAGTTCAAGTCCCACATGGGGCAATTTCCATTCTTCCTGAGAATTTCATATAACCTCAGGTTGTTTGATGGAGATTGAACTCAATAAATAAGTCATTTTGGATGAATGTTCGTACTACATGACTGTTTACTGTATTTACTTTTGTGCAAAATGGGCCTCATTTATGAAACAAGCAGAACAAATTTCTGTATAAATTGTCTGTAAATCCCATTATTCATAAATTGCTGTACTGAATTGAATACACTAATTTACATAAGAATGGCTCTACGAGTAATTTACACAAAAATCATTTTCGTTAATGAAGCCCAATCATTAAAAATTGACTTTTTACAGACAATTTGCTGTTTTCCCTCTCTCTCAGATCTGGTGTTTAGGGAACGAGACCCGTTTCCATGTAAATAAGACTGTGGACGCAGCCATCCGTTCAGTGGTGGTGGGGGGTCTGCAGGCGGGGGTCCAGTACCGGGTGGAGGTGGCCGCCAGCACCAGCGCTGGGGTGGGAGTGAAGAGCGAACCACAAACCATCATTATTGGTACGAGACATCTTCTGCTTTCGATAACCTTTACTGTCACACTGCATCTGCCATTTATCTCTGATGGTCAAAAATATCGTAGAAGCTCACTTTTCTGTGGATGGTTTTGAGTGGGGTCACCAAAATCAAAATTAAATATTACAGTCAGGGCTGCAGTTTTTTTTTTTTTTTTTCTTTGCTTTGGGTGTTTACAGTGTGAGTTATGTGAGTTGTAGCAGGTTGTGACTGGTTTGACCCATAAGTGATGATTTGGTCGGTGACGTGCCCTTATTCCCAAATGTCAAGCTCACTATCCATCTTCACGCACAGCCAGGGGCTGATAGACTATTTATCAGCACTGCAGTTTGTGTGTATATGTGTGTCCTACCATCTTTTGAAGTAAAAAGGCTGATTAAAAAAAAAGTTACAAGCCAACATAAAAATCAAAATGGACCCTTTTAAACTTTTTTAAACTTTTTTTTTTTTCTTTTTTTTTTTTAACTAAGAGGGCATTTACACAACTAAAAACAGAAAGCCTTTTATGCGTTTTGGCCATTCATTTACACGACAACGATGTTTTGGGAGCCTGAAAATGCAAACTTTTGAAAACAGGTTTCAAAGTGCAAGTTTTTAAAAACAATACTTTATCGTCTCCATGTAAACTATAAAAACACGCATTTGTGAAAACGGTGACGTCATGCGCATGCGTATTATGTGTTCAGTCTATAGGCACATTGTGTTTCTTTAGAAAGTGACATTGCCAACTACTGGCCAGGCAGCAGAAAACAGCGTTTTTAGTCATTTTCGCAGATCCGTGTGAACATGGATTGTTTTAACAATATTGTCGTCTGTACGCAAAACTTTTAAAAAATGCAAAGGAAAAACATTTCCGTTTTTTTGTACAGTGTTGTCATGTAAACATACTCTAAATATCCATATTTATTGTGAATGATTCATCAGTGCACATTACTTTTTATAATATTTCATCAACTTTCTCTGCCTCCAAACAATTTTTTTTTTTGCTGTGGGATGGGGTTAAGTAATATTAACCAATAATATTTATAGCCTAACATGATTCCATCCAATCAAATCGTGATGGATAAAAAAAGAAGTCTCAACTTACATTATTTCCGATTAATATTCTCACATTTAAAAAATAATAATAAATGTGCTGTAAATACTGTTTCTTGTTATTTATACAACATTTGTATTACTTATTTTTTTATTTTATTTTTTACCATCTGTTCACTGAAGTAACGCTAAAGATCAAGGTGATGAGCTTTTAACGCTCTAGTTGAGTTGATTAAATGCTGTGCTGATGTTCGCTGGAGCACAAGTGTTTTTCTCATGCTATTAAACTAATTTAGAAACTCACCCACAATTTTCAGTTTACTAAATAGCAGTTTTCTCTTGTGTGTGTGTGTATTCATGTAGGTAAAGACTTCCGGGATGTGATCATGAGCAGGAACAACAGCATCACGGAGCAGATCACGGACGTGGTGAAGCAGCCCGCATTCATCGCGGGCATCGGAGGGGCCTGCTGGGTCATTCTCATGGGCTTCAGCATCTGGCTCTACTGGAGGAGAAAGAAGAGAAAGGGTCTCAGCAATTACGCAGGTAGAGACGAGATCCGCTTGCGGCTACTCAAATACACAGTGGCGATTGTTTTCAGATGTCTTGGAAAGCACAGCTTCTTATAGAATTTAATAATAATTGCAGAAATCACGTTTATTTAGATACAAATAATTCATGTATGTATTATATAATCACTCTTGGTGTGTTTCCATATTTTAAAACCATGGCTCATTGAGCCCAATTGAAGTGCTCTATGGCAGTTAACAGTATTACTTATTTTGATGGTTCAAAGAGTGATGCTCATTGGCAAAGAGTTTTTATTGTGCCATTTTGGGCTCCTGTTTGCATTAGAAATGATGATTGGGCACATTCAGCTTTCAATCAACATTTTTTTTCTCAGCTTCTCTACACAGTGATTAGTCGAGCTTTCAGATGAGTGGGACTTTTCAACAAATAGCTAATAATTCAAACAGTGATATGTTTATTTATTATAGTATGTATATTGTGGTAAAAATACAGTTCTATATTATTTTTAATTAGCAATTTTTCTGTTTAGTAGTACTTTTAGAAGCAGAATTGCAAAAATAGTTTAAAATAAAGTACACGTTATGCCATTGATAAGTGATATCTATGGAAGTTTTTTTTCCGGCATGAAATAAAAAATAAAAAAAGGTAATTGCGTCTTTTTATCTCACAATTCTGACTTTTTTCTCAGAATTTCTTGATATAAAGTCATAATTGCGAGTTATAAAGTCAGAATTTCTTGATATAAAGTCAGAATTGTGTGATATAAAGTCAGAATTTCTTGATATAAAGTCAGAATTGTGAGTTATAAAGTCAGAATTGTGATATAGTCAGAATTTCTTGATATAAAGTCAGAATTGCGAGTTATAAAGTCAGAATTGTGAGTTAAAGTCAGAATTGTGTGATATAAAGTCAGAATTGTGAGTTAAAGTCAGAACTGTGTGATATAAAGTCAAAATTTCTTGATATAAAGTCAGAATTGTGTGATATAAAGTCAGAATTGCGAGTTATAAAGTCAGAATTGTGTGATATAAAGTCAGAATTTCTTGATATAAAGTCAGAATTGTTAGTTATAAAGTCAGAATTGTGATATAGTCAGAATTTCTTGATATAAAGTCAGAATTGTGAGTTATAAAGTCAGAATTGTGTGATATAAAGTCAGAATTGTGAGTTATAAAGTCAGAATTGTGATATAGTCAGAATTTCTTGATATAAAGTCAGAATTGTGAGTTATAAAGTCAGAATTGTGTGATATAAAGTCAGAATTGTGAGTTATAAAGTCAGAATTGTGATATAGTCAGAATTTCTTGATATAAAGTCAGAATTGTGAGTTATAAAGTCAGAATTGTGTGATATAAAGTCAGAATTGTGAGTTATAAAGTCAGAATTGTGATATAGTCAGAATTTCTTGATATAAAGTCAGAATTGTGAGTTATAAAGTCAGAATTGTGATATAGTCAGAATTTCTTGATATAAAGTCAGAATTGTGAGTTATAAAGTCAGAATTGTGAGTTAAAGTCAGAATTGTGTGATATAAAGTCAGAATTGTGAGTTATAAAGTCAGAATTGTGTGATATAAAGTCAGAATTGTGAGTTATAAAGTCAGAATTGTGATATAGTCAGAATTTCTTGATATAAAGTCAGAATTGTGAGTTATAAAGTCAGAATTGTGAGTTAAAGTCAGAATTGTGTGATATAAAGTCAGAATTGTGAGTTATAAAGTCAGAATTGTGCGATATAAAGTCAGAATTGTGAGTTATAAAGTCAGAATTGTGATATAGTCAGAATTTCTTGATATAAAGTCAGAATTGTGAGTTATAAAGTCAGAATTGTGATATAGTCAGAATTTCTTGATATAAAGTCAGAATTGTGAGTTATAAAGTCAGAATTGTGAGTTAAAGTCAGAATTGTGTGATATAAAGTCAGAATTGTGAGTTATAAAGTCAGAATTGTGTGATATAAAGTCAGAATTGTGAGTTATAAAGTCAGAATTGTGATATAGTCAGAATTTCTTGATATAAAGTCAGAATTGTGAGTTATAAAGTCAGAATTGTGTGATATAAAGTCAGAATTGTGAGTTATAAAGTCAGAATTGTGATATAGTCAGAATTTCTTGATATAAAGTCAGAATTGTGAGTTATAAAGTCAGAATTGTGTGATATAAAGTCAGAATTGTGAGTTATAAAGTCAGAATTGTGATATAGTCAGAATTTCTTGATATAAAGTCAGAATTGTGAGTTATAAAGTCAGAATTGTGATATAGTCAGAATTTCTTGATATAAAGTCAGAATTGTGAGTTATAAAGTCAGAATTGTGAGTTAAAGTCAGAATTGTGTGATATAAAGTCAGAATTGTGAGTTATAAAGTCAGAATTGTGTGATATAAAGTCAGAATTGTGAGTTATAAAGTCAGAATTGTGATATAGTCAGAATTTCTTGATATAAAGTCAGAATTGTGAGTTATAAAGTCAGAATTGTGAGTTAAAGTCAGAATTGTGTGATATAAAGTCAGAATTGTGAGTTATAAAGTCAGAATTGTGCGATATAAAGTCAGAATTGTGAGTTATAAAGTCAGAATTGTGATATAGTCAGAATTTCTTGATATAAAGTCAGAATTGTGAGTTATAAAGTCAGAATTGTGATATAGTCAGAATTTCTTGATATAAAGTCAGAATTGTGAGTTATAAAGTCAGAATTGTGAGTTAAAGTCAGAATTGTGTGATATAAAGTCAGAATTGTGAGTTATAAAGTCAGAATTGTGTGATATAAAGTCAGAATTGTGTGATATAAAGTCAGAATTGCGAGTTATAAAGTCAGAATTGTGTGATATAAAGTCAGAATTTCTTGATATAAAGTCAGAATTGTGTGATATAAAGTCAGAATTTCATGATATAAACTTGCAATTGTGTTTGATAATGTCCAATTGTGAAGGAAAAAAGACACGTTTTTTTCTCAGAATTACTAGTTTATATCTCGTAATTCTGACTTTATAAGTCGCATTTGCGAGATCACACAAATGCAAGAAAAAAAGTGAGAATTGTGAGATGCAAACTCGCAGTTGCGAAAAAAAGTCAGAATTATGAGATAAAAAGTCGCAATTACATTTTTTTTTTTTTTTTTCAGTTTAGTGATGGAAACAAGCTTCCATAGATATCTGTGCTTCCCCGCTCTTGAAAAGCACCAGCCACCACTGAAACACACACTCTTTTATTATTATTATTATTATTATTATTATTATTATTATTATTTGTTTGTTTGTTTGTTTGTTTGTGTGTCTTCTGTGTTAGACTGCCTGTCTCATTCCTTTGGCTGCTGTCTTGCTGTCGTGACTCTGATGGCATAACACAAACCTTCAAACACACTCCAATATGCATGCAAATAATCATGCACAGAAACACACAAACCTTCCAAAGCCCGACTGAGCACTGCAGGCTTTTTAACACACACTCTTCTCTGTCTTCTTGTTTTTGCAGTTCAGTCGTTCACCTTCACCCCTGCAGGTACTGTTCATTTGTCCCGTCTTTTCGAAACCCCAATTCCTTCTTCCTGCATTTCTCTTACTTTCCTTTACACAATCAAGTATCCCTTTCCCATGATTCAAGTTGAAGTCTTCAGATGATGCCCACCTGACTTTGTCAGCACAATATGAGGAGTAATTTAACATTTGGCTAAAATAGAAACAGTTTCAGGGGTCTCAAACACAAAATATGAATAATTTTTTTGTCATCCAAAAGTTGCATACATATATATGTAAGCTAAAATGCAAAAAGTGAACATTGATTTGTTGGCAGTGTATAAACTGTTACCCCCGTTTTTCTTTCTAAACTGTGTTGGCAGAGTCAGATGGAAGATCTGTGGGCTGCAAGATCCTGCAGTTCTCCATTTGTGTTTCTTTGTACTTTTCTTCAGGTCATTTTTTTTCAGTGGTCACCTGTGCTGATTTTCTCATGTGGTTTTTCCATCTCATCTTTATCCTTCTTTTATTGTCCTATTTTCTCTTTCTAACTTTTTTGTTTGTGCAGGTGTTGTGAACTGTTTTTGTTCTCTACCCGAGTTCTCCGTTCTTTGATTCATTCCTGTCTTTGTTATTAACCGCTTGAACAAACTTACATGTGGGATTCAATTGTTCTCGCCATACGAGGTTGTCAGCATGTTTTCCGAAGGTTTTCTCGTTTCCCTCCAGTGATATACGCTTCTACATGTTCTGTTTTAACCAATATAGATATTATGGACACAGCTCTGGGTTTTTTAAAGAGTGGAATACTTGCTTACTGAATACTGTTTAGTATACACTGCATGTTTTTACAAATTGTTTGTGAGACACAGCATCAATGTTATTTTAGTATTATTTATATACTATTATAATTTGGGAGAATTGCATTGTGGGATATTGTACCCAGTGAAGTGTGCTTTGCACCTTTTAGCAAATATAGTATTCATACTATATACAGCAGAAAATAGTATGCCATTCTGAACATAGCCATATTGCCACCGATCTCATGATTTTCGGTCTATCAAATATCATCCCATTCTCAAATATGGTCACGCTGCCATTGATTTTCCACTTTATGTTCACAATAGCAGAGAAGTGTTTGTAATTCAATGGTTGGTTTGTCCGCAAGTAACGTGAAATATAGGAGATTCGCAGGCCTACAGAGGTTAACCAGTGATGACCTGATACAGTCACATGGTCGGCCACAATCACACAGTGAATTGATAACACAAAAAAGGAAAAAAAAAAAAAAAAAAGTCACTCAGCTAGCCCAGGTTCCCTCCACATCTCTCGGGAATTGTGTGCGGATTGAGGTGTGCTTTTATCTTGTAGTAGGGTTTCGCTCCAAACTTCATTACCGATGAAATCAGTCTCCCTGCAAAAGTGGACACCGCTGCACTTCACTTTTCCCCAGGAAGATAAGACCGTAGCAGTCAGGTGTCCAAGTCTTATGGCTTCAATATCCCCAGTTTTCGTTTTAATGCACTCCAGTGGTCTCTCCTCACCACTGCTTCAGTGGGCTTCAAGGTTGCCGGCTCCCAGGGGACCACATCCTTCTTGGTTTCCCAGCGCCTATGTGCCGAGCAAATAAGTGTGGCGTTCAGATGCATTACCGACATGCCAGACCCCATGTGCGTGATGCTCGCAGAGGCAGCGGCCCATGCTAGCGAGGGCATCTTCTTGCACTGAGTGAAAATCTTTGTTTTATTCTTGTTTCCTGCAGCCAAATAGTCTTCATCTCATTATCACGGTTCACTGCAAATCATGTGAACGTTTCAAGGTTTAGAGAACAAAGAAAGACGGCCGATTCTAAAAGGATGGGATGTTTGCATCAAAGCATCTTTGCTCTGAAAAGATATGGCATGCAGTTGTATGTTTAATTGAGGCCGTAGGGTGTTAAAAACACACAATCCGAATACACCTGTTCACACAAACACACACTTTCCCCCTTTAAACCTGTCATTGCCGCGAGGCTAAATCAAGTTGTGCTCGGGCGAGAAGGAAGGATTTGATGGAATTTTTATACGGGCGATTTTGTCGTGCCGCAGTAAATGCTTATTAAAGAGGAGTAATCAGTTTTCATATTGGAGAGAGTGCTTATCTGGAGCTCAGCCTAAAGCCGAGACCAGCGCCAGTCTACGGGCCACATCAAAGCGCCAGCAATGTGTCCTATTGTAGATAGGCACTTAACAGACCCGCACACACACATAGTGCCACATAAAACGAGTCCCTTGGGGAGAGAAAATACCTTTAGTGTTTGTTCTCAATTTACTGAAATGCCAGATTCTGGAATTAGCCGTGAATGCAAATAAACCCAACAAACAGCAGGCTCAGAGGAGAGACGGACCTTGGTTAGTGTTCATCAGGTTTAATGTTTGGACTGTCTGTTTGTCAGAAGAGGTGATGGATTGTCAACAGTGAAGAGAAAATGTCACTATTTTAATTCAGATTGGCTGCGTTCACACTGTCAGTTTTTGGGAGTGACAGCCGCATTTACTTACAGGTTTGAGTCTCTCTCGTGATAAGTTTTGAGTCTTATCACGAGAGGGGAAAAAAAAGACGTTTTAGTCGCATAATATCGGTTAATGGAAACGCCATCATTTCGCAATAGTTTTTTATCAATATTTAGAAAATATCACAAAAGTTTTGCACAAATCTGTAATAGAAATGCGGCTACTGTCTGACGCAACAGACAACTAGTTATCCAGTCCAGTTCCGTTCACACACTCAGGTTTTCCGAGAATGTGGTTGTGAATCCTGAAAATTTACGGGTGTGAGTTTGGTTATAGAATGCGGTTGTCGCTCACGTAAATAACTGAACTGTGTGTGAACGTAACCATATTAAGGACTCAAATACAGGACTGACAACTGTGTTCTGCTCCTGGGTGAACGTGGCCTCAGATTCTCTGCAGGATCTAAACAGACCAAGAGTCACTCTGGATTAGTTCATGTGATATTTGTTAAATAAGTGTGAATGCTTAGATGGAAAATTAAAAGGGAAAATGACACCCACCCACACACACACAGTGGGATTCAGTATTGTTTTACGAACAAAAAAAGGACAAAAACATTCTTCAAAATATGTTCTGGAATCAAAACGTTCCCGGTTTGATCCTTGCAAGGAGCCAGTCATGGGCTATTGCTGTTGTGCACTTGAGCAAGGCACTTTGAGTTACTTTGGATGAAAGTGTTTTCAAAATGAGTGCTTACTAAATAAGTACACCTGATTTAGTCTCCTTTTTATCAGTCATCCAACCATTCTGTCTTTCTTTTTGCACACTTTTTTGTTTCAGTTGCTTTCTTTTGGCAAGAATATGAAGACAAAACTCAGGGGAAAAAATAGGAAATCATGGAGATAAAGTGTCAGGATGCTTTGATTTCATAAATTCATTGTGCATGTTCATCTAATGTGTGCTCTGAGCAATTCAATCACTTTTTCACAAGATTACGATGACATGTATACACACACACGCATACATAGACTTTTTATTTCTTAATCAGTTCCCGCTGTTTTTAACTTGTCAGTGTGGAATCATGTTTAAAAACCATTAATTAGAACGAGAATGATGCATAAGAGATTGAATTGTTGCTGTGAGTTTGTTATGATGTTACAATGACTCAGTTTCTTTCTCTCTCTCTCTCTCTCGCTCTTTCTCTCTGTTTTCTACCCTCTTTCTGACCCCAGTGACGTTCCAGCGTGTTGATGGAGGCTTGATGAGCAACGGGAGGTAAGATTCCTGTCATCCTCTCTCTCGTTTCCCCTTGTTTTTCCTCGGCATGCCACAAAACAGCGCTGGTTATTATCTTTGTGCCAATCACCTGCCTTTAACCTTCAAAGACCAGCCCCTCAATTCCAAACCTCATTCATATTCTGTCCATCATCCACTGGAAGGTCATCAAAACCATTATCCTCTACAAGGCAGTCGTCTTCCAACCCGTACTCCACTTTTAAGGGTTCGCGCCATCCCCGCACTGTTAGAAATTCATCTTGAGAGACGCTGCAGAGGAGAGAACTGAAAGGTTGTTTCTGTAGGTTTCCGTGAGAGCTCTTGTGGCACACAACCGTTTCTCATGGGTCAACGGCTTGATTAACCTTCTAAAAGTCACAGTAGAGTCCATCAATGCGGAACAATTCTTTGCATAACCATTAATACAGTTCTTTCAAATTTAAATAAACAATTCAACCAGATATATTCCTAATACTCGGCGCTATGAGGGTCTTCAACAGGGGGTCCATGCATCAGTAATGAAGACAATATTATGTATTTTATAATATATATTTTTTTATATATACTATATAATATTTTATATTAAAATTATATATACATTCTAATAATATTGTATGTTTATTATATATTTTAATGTAATGCATTATATATATGCATTTATAATTGAAAAAATGATATATATAAATGCATATATATGTGTGTTTTATATATATATATATATATATATATATATATAAAATATATGTAAAAAAACATAATGGAGATATAATTAATTTTGAAGGTTTATTAAGTGTTAACAATGAGATTATGTGGTTTTTATAATCAATTAACACTGCTTTTGTCATTTTTTACTAGATGGACAAAATTTGTCACCAAAAAAGTCATTCGTTTTAACCAAAATTTCGGTTTTACCAAATGACACTTTTGGTTATACAGAATGACGATATTTTCAAATAATGCTAACAGGCTGATATCTAGCTAGCTAGCTAGCAAAAGGACAATCAAACATTTTATATTTAGTACAAGTTTTTGAAATATTACTACATTTTCCATGTTTTATAGCGGTTGTACCGAATGACCTGATGTTTCGGGACATGCGTATGAGAAAGTGAAAACATGAATTTTTCAAATAGTTAATAGAGAGTTAGTTACTTTGCTTCATGACCATGTGGTCCTTTGCAGGTGTCTGAATGATGTCACATCTTGTCACATGATACTGACCGCATGACTTGATCCAAAATGGTCTCTTTATATAGGTTACTCCAAATGACATCAATGTAAATTAATTTTTCCGGACATTCTTTCTCATAACAAAGCAACAACTTCTACACATAATTTTAATACCATTTTGCACTATGTTGATGTATGATGTTATAAAATCATGCCAGAATAAAAAATATATACATTTATTACATTTTAAGATATTTTAATCACAAATGAAATGGCTGTATTGGCCTTTGGATGGTTAAACTGAATGACCTTTTGACACTTCAAAATCTTTAAAATACCTTTATATGTAGCAAAATATAATTAAAACCTTTTGGATTCAATAAAAGAGATCTAGTTATACTACCTTATATACTTTGGATGTCATATCTTTGTTTTTTATTATTATTATGGCCTTTGGACAAAAAAAAAGACCCATCACGTCATTGACCCATAGACATTTAGATAAACTATAGAACTCTAGATTTTGCTTATAAAACATTATAATTTATTACATTAAAATTCACAATAAACCTGTAATATTTACATTTTTTTAGACTTAAAAATAAATGTAAAAAATAAATGAGTAACTATACAATTGTTTAATTGTACAATAAATTAATTTTACATTTATTTATTATTATTACATTTTGTTTAAATATTAAATTATAAATATTCATAATAATTAAAATATTAGGCCTTGTTAACTTATTTAAAATTATTTAATATATATATATATATAACAATGTCTAATATTAAAATTTAATAACATTTAGTTAAACATTCAACTGAATTCTAGATTTTTGTCATATAAGAACTTTTTTTGACGCAAGAAGTCGTATGTACCCATGAACTCCCACTTTAATCAACAGATCAAACTAAAGTATGCGCCCACAGCAAGTCTGCGCATATACATCAAGCTCGCTCCGATATCATCATGTGACTGATGGATAAAAATATGAGCTCTGCCTGTTTGTGTACCCTACATTCTGTCAAACACACACCACACACACATACTGTACGTACACACACAAATCTCCGCACATCTCCCTTCACGGACGGCTAGCCGCTCATAAATCTCACCCCCCAAAAAGAATTAGCAGGAACAATTTAAGCAGAGAGGGGTTTTATTTTATCATTTGTCAGCCCCCCCTTCGTCCCGCTGCCTGTACGGACCCCCGCAGTGATAAATTTGCCTGTCACCTCAGCTGGGCGGCTGGAATATGAGCATGTGTAATAATGTAAAAATAATTACCCCAGGGAGAGCCTAGACTAACCCTTCCGGAATCTTCCGGCAAGTTTTTTTTAGGGGGCGGGAAGGAGAGTAAGGGTTCGTTTGAATGACACCAGTTACCAGTCGGACAGGAATGGAAGGTCTGTCTTTTTTGCACCCGGGTGTCTTTTATCAAACCCGACAGGCCAAATTCACTCAGAATCTGAGTTTGTGGATCTTTTTTGTATTAATTCCACACACCCACACGTCCTCTCATTGTCTCTGCTGCTGTATCTATAGATTGAAGGTGTTTTAGAAGCTGAAATTAAAGCCCCAGCAAGTGTCACCTGATTCCCCTTCAGGAAGTGAAGTTCTGCTGATTGATTTGAAGATTCCATTCCAGATCCCATGGGTCTCGTATCTAATCAAAAAGGACGTCCAATTGTATTTTTTTTTTTAATAGTGATACCTTGTCTTTAGCTATATAGCACCCTAGAGATCAGAGATAAGCACTTACCTCTGTAGATCTCAATTAAGACAATCATTCTTGGTAACACTATGAGGTCTGTGTATATGATACATTATATAGCCACTGACAATGACTTATTCTCATTTTAACCTATATATAAGTCATCATACATATTCATAATGATTCTAAGCTGTTTTGTAAGGCATTATGAATGTATAGTAAAAAAGCTGTCTCATTGCTTATATTTTCTTTGAAATTAAAATAGTAGTAATATTGTTTAAAACTATATATATATATATATGTATATATAGTTTATTTTTTATAATATATATTTAATGAATTTAATGCAGTGATGTATCCAGTAGGTGTTTCACATCTTAGCTGTTACTATATTATAGATGTTATATTATGTACTGACCAATCAGCATCCAGTACCTTAATATAATATAGTCTTCATAGAAAGTGTTACCAAAAGTGGGTTTATGCTGTGAAGGTGCTCTACATGCATCAGAACACTTGATCTGCCGCCTTCTGTCAGATCGGGATGAATCCCCATGACTAAAGTTCCTGGAGAGATGATGGGCGAACAGGAGAATGTGTTCATTTGTTACAGTCTTTGTTTATTGCATTAATTAGACAATGGCAAATGAAGTCACGTCTGTTTCTGCAGCTCCTCATTGGCTGTTGCCAAATTGCTTGTACTGAACAATTACGCTTAATCGATCACAGAATAAATGATTCATGGAAGATGAATAGGCGGCATATTGGTCAGGCCTTGAACTGATGGAAACTGATAATGGCAGTTTTTTTCTTACATGCTTTCTTTTTCCTACATACTTTTTCTTCCTTTTTTCCTTTTTATTTCTTTATTAGCAAATTTATTCATTTTCTTTTTTGTGGCTCCCACAAAACACACACATAGTGCTGGAAAGTAACTGATTACATGTAATCTGGATTGTAACTAGAATATATTACGTTTTAATACTCGTAATCATACAGTTACTTTTTATAGATTGCATGATTACATATTATTCACACAATGGGCCTCATTCATGAAATGAATGTTTGTGTAAATCATTCCTAAAGCCGTTCAGATGTAAATTTTCGGGTTCATGAAAATGTTTGTATTTTCAAAATGTTAAGAAATTTACACCTGCACCTTACCATGTGTAAATAGTAGTGGTGTAACGATACCCTCATGTCACAATATGATACATATCACGATACTGAACTCACGATACGATATTATTGCAATACTCCAAGACATATGGTAAAAGAATAACAAAAAATGTACTGTTGATTAAAATGCTAAATTTGGAATTACATTGGGAATAGGCTTGGACTTGGTGTTGGTAACCCAATGCACAGGACAATGTTGACACCAGAATAAAAATATTCATGATTCTAACGCTGAAACAGATTTATTTTAGATGAGTATGTTTGCACTCTGTCACTGACTAGATATATTTAAAATAATGTAGGCCACTTTTTACTGGTAACATAAGATATTTGGCATTATCAGGACCCACAAATATTCCCCCAATGCATATATAGTAGTTTAATGTAATACTGACACTAAAACTCTGTAAACTTGAATTTTTTCTCAGTAATTTTTTCACAGTAATTTTCATTTTGGGTGAACTATGCACAACACATATTGTCACTATCCATGATACGATATTGTTGCATTTTTTGGTAGTTCAATATATTGTCACAATATATCGCTACACCCCTAGTAAATAGTGCGTAAAACAATTTTTTTTTTCAAAGCTCCTTCCTTCCCTTCCTTTCTTTCAGATCTATATGTTTATACCGGCATGTTTGTGTGTATATTAGATTTTCACTGTGCTCAAAGCAAGCGACAGCATCCTCCAGCTAATGTAAATCCAAAAAAGCAAATGCATGTTTCAGCATGCTTTAAGCATAATTTAATGTGCAGGCTTTTAGTTCAGTCTCTCTCACATTCTCTCTCTTTCTGCTGCTGTTTTGGAGGGCGTGTGGGCCTGTAAAGCCCGTCTGATTTATGAAGTAGGATTGGGATTAATATTGCTCACTCGGCTTGTTTACGACGATCCTCACAGACGCGCTGCGAGGTTGTATTTCACAGTTGCGTGCGTGTCTAGGAGCGTGGCAGGGAAAAATGGAGCCAAATCAAATCTCTTTGGTCTCAAGGCCACAGTGCGCTCTTGCTGTCTGAGGAGAGGGATTCAGGGCTGGTGTCAGGGCTGGGATGAGGCCCCTGGCCCCGCTCCCGGTGATTTGCAGGGCAGAAATATGCCCGCTAAAACGATATTTCTCAATCTAATCATCTCGCACGGGAGAAGATGAATGCAAGGACAGAGCCGCCGTTACCACAGTCAACATCATCATCACCCACACTTACAAATGATCCCTATGAGGGCTGGTGGAGAGTATGCATGTGCTTGTTTACAAGAGAAATCAAAGTCAAACTCATGAAACGTCCATTTTTCTGGCTTGCTCAATTTACCAACTCTTCAATTTAAAGGAAACTGCATTCACTACACATTTAGCTTACATGATAAAGCTAACCTATAACTATAGCTATATTAGCGTCCACACTAACAAACGATAATAATCTGTTTATGATAAGCACATGGTGCAGTTTTGTCTTTTTCCACTTTAAATGCTCGAGTTTTTTAAAGTCTGGTGGATTCTGATTGGCTGTCAATGCTTTTATTGTTCATCAGCTGGAAAAAAAATCCTTCTTAAAGTGATTCCAATGCTATTGTTTCTATGTGCCGTTATAGTTGTGGTGTGGACTCTGCTATTCTTTAATATTTAGAACGATTTTTCAAACTATATCTATATCGTAGTTGTCATCCTTGGTGTGAACAGGCCTTAAACACTTTATACTAATCTTGTATATGTTAACGTCTTTGTTAATGTTCATTTTTATACAAACCGACACATTTTGACTTAACAATTTGTATATACAATAATACATGATCAACTATTATGAAAAAATATTTTTCAGAAAAATGCTCAACACTTTAGCTAAAGTTATAGAACCTGCAGGAATACGACTTTCGTGTGAAACAGAAATAATATTGGGCAGGGCTTGCTGTAATTTATCAGAATTTGATTTGATTAGATTGTGAAACGCAAATCTGTGATATTATTGGTTAATATTATTGGTCCCCGCCCACACAAAATGACAGATGAAGTATAGAATGGAAAGTCTGACGAAAAGTCATTTCAGAGATGGAAAGAGTTATTATGGAAGCCCATTTCTGCCTTGAAGGGGGGAAAATAAGTTAATTGTGAGATAAAAATTTTAATTTAAGTAAATAAATAAGAGAATATAGTCACATTGTGAGATATAAAATCACAATGTGATGTTTAAAATATAAAAAAAGCTAAAAAAAAAATTAGAAAAATAAAGTAAATAAGAAAATGCAGTTGTACATAGTCACTATTATGATAAATAAAGTCATAATTTTTTTTCTTACTGTGGAGCAGAAACAATCTTCCTTTATATGATATTTTGATGAAACACGAAAGAAAACTAATTTTCCTTTAAAATAACATGCACATTTATTTTAAATATGGAACATTTTATTAAAAAGAAATTGTTAAAACACTTGAGATTTTGATTTAGATTTTGAACGAAAAGTAACTCGTAAAGATCACCTGAGGGCTAAACAAAACAAAAACAGCAAATGTAGAGAGGACCTGATTGTAAACAGGTAGGAAAGAGCATTTCTTTGGAGGTGAGGAGGGCACAGGATTGTTTTTCAGACAGAAAAAATAATAATAATAATAAAGCAGAGGCGGAGGGGGAAGGTTTGAGAAGTCCTCAACGTATTACCCTATAAAAAGTCAACGTGTCTTAGGAGGAACCATCAATTTGAATGACTCGTCCCCCCTGAGGGCCTGTTTTGGCATTCAGCTGCCACATCAGGGGGCGCTTAGTCTGTCAGGACCCCCGCCTCCTCAGCACGAGACCCTCCATTCAGGCTCCGCTGGTTCTTATTAAAACCTGTGGCTTAGAGAGCGACAGGCTGCTACACTGCCATTACCGGTATATTGCCCCTGGCTTCAAAATCCACACACTGTTCCCCGGACCTGGGGGGGACAAGCCACCTCAGGGCAAATGTACATCCACAGAGAGCAGGAGTGGGAGGAGACGAGAGAGAAAGTCACGCTGAAATAGAGAAAGAAAAGAGACAAAGACGACTGGTGTGTCTTGATGCACATCTACAGTACGCCTGAGTCACTGGATGAGCTTGTTTGCGTCGGAGACACAGGTCAAACGAGGTCAAATAAATAGGAGATATCACAACGCTTAATATGGCAGCTGACAGAAATGAAGCCTCAACTCAAATGAAGCTCAGTTTTGGGTTAATTATAAGTTGCAAAGGAATATTGTGGGTTAAATATATACGTACATGAATGCACTTACAGTGGAAGATTATTCGACAACTACGGTTAAACGGAAATAGAGCCCTATCAAGAAAATTTTGTGTATGTGAAGTGTATAAGCTGGACCACTGTTTGTTTTTGTTGTTTTTTGTTTGTTTTTTTGTTTTTAGTTGCCATGAGAAGGTGTCATGGACTTTATTTGTATATTAATAATAATAATAATAAATGTTTATGTATATATGTATTTATTTGTTTGTTTGTTTGTTTTATTTTTTGGCAGAATATTACAATTATACAATGCAATAATGCAATTTGGAACAATATATTATTATTATTATTATTATTATTATTATTATTATATTTTGGAACAACATGCATGTGGGTAAATGACAGAAAATGTATTTAGTTAGTTTTGGAACAACAATACAATTGTACAATACAATAATGCAATTTGGAACAACAGTATTGATTGATTGTTGGAACAGAAATACCTTTGGATGGGCACATGACAGAATTATAATTACGCTTCAATTTTATTTATTTGTTTTTATTTGTTTAACAACAACAATAATAATAATAATAGTAGTAGAAATTTGAAAAACGTGGGTAAATTACAGAAAATGTACAGTATTTTGGAATTGTACAATACAATAATGCAATTTGGAACAACAGTATTTTTTATTTAATATAAGCATAATAAGTATAATTTATTTATTTATTTATTTAGATCAGTTTTGGAGATTTCAGGTAGATAGGAGCTGTACTTGCATGGCTTGAAAATAGCTGTTGGGCGTTGCCAAGATGGCTGTCGAGTGGACTGACTTGCTTTTAAAAATGTCTTTTGGTTTGTGCTCTTTGTGTTCTTTTAAAATCTCTCATTCGCACCAGCATTGCTCTGACTCTCTGTGACCATGACCACAAATTGCTCCTCTAACAGTGATGAAAGGCGAAATACATAGATGTGGGCCGAAAAAATGAGGAAGTCCTTGAGCACTTCATTCATCCACCTCTCCACTCATTCTCCATTCCTCTATTGTTACATTCCCAGCCTTGGCACAACCAATGGCTCTTTATTTCCATCTACACTCATTCTGAAGAGAAAAAAAAAAACAGCCATTTTTTATAGTGGGAATGGTGCTTTAGCAGCACAAAAACGAAGGAATGGGGGTAAAAACACCACCGAGAGGTTGGAACACAAGCTCTCCTCAGCATCTGTTGCCCATGGCAACAAGCATCCGAGAGGTGATTGCACAGTAAAGTGGTCGTAATGGCCCACAGCACTCACCCATGACAGCTTAAAGTCTTAATGATGCCTTTACACCACACACACCCTTGGGAAGACTCACAACACCTGTTAAATGAAACCTCCAATGTGAGCCGATTGTCAGATGTGGAGGAGTGTGTTGTAAAACACAGGAGTTTGGTGAGCTAAAGATGCTGTATTATAGTGAGGGGTGATCTGTTAAATGAGGTTGTGTGTCTGTCCGCACACACACAAGGGTGTTCGGTTTGTGTGTTTCTTATGCATCTACAATGAAAGATGCCTTCTAAAGCTTTCTGTTTATTTCCAGGTTTCAATGAAAAACAAAATATTGAGTTGACACCACTATAATACTTGTTTCAAATAAGAATAAATTGGAAAAAAATGTGGTAATCCTCACTAAAATCCCTAGAAAAATTAACATTTTCTATTGAAAAGAGATGCCATGAGAATGACAAACACGTGTTACTTCACTAGTAACTTGAAAAAGTAATCTGATTACATAATTCGCGTTACTTGTAATGCATTACCCCCAACACTGATTGTAATGAAAATACATATTCCATGTGCTGTTGTGGAGCTTATGAATAAAACTTTCATACACTCATAAGTGAAATTCTTCTTTTCAGTCAAACCAGTTCACCATTATTAAATTATTCTGTCTCAGTCAATCTGAATCAATATTTAAAAATCCATATCCAATAATCACAAATGAGTTGCAAAGTTATGGAAATCCATTGCACAAACAGTGTGGAAACTCAGTATGGAGAATCAAGTCTCACATGCATGGTTTCTCTTCCCACAGTCGTCCTGGTCTGCTGAATGCTAGTGATTCGGGGTACCCGTGGCTTGCCGACTCCTGGCCGACCACCAGTCTCCCTGTTAACAGCGGTTCTGGAGGACCCAATGACCTCAACAACTTTGGCCGGGGAGGTAAATCTACTGTTAGACCTATTGCTGCATTGGCTAGAAATTTAGGACATGTTAAAATGATTAAAAATGTGGTTGTAGTCGAGAGTTTAAAGTGTTAAAAGCAAGCTCTCTTCATCATCTGAAAGAAAATGTCCTCTTCCCCTTTGATATTTGTGGACAATGATGTACACCTGTATGCATATTGCATCGGGTGTGTTTGGACACACGCATTTATTCATCGTGCGCTGGAGACAGACCTATATCGCCACTCGCATCCTGCTGTCATGCTGAAACTAATGGCTGTCGTTCTGACCCACTGTCAGACAGAGGAAGGGCCGATAGCAGAGGAGAGGGGTGGGGGCTGTGAGGAAAAGATGGTGGTCGGGCAGCGAGTCGTGAAGGACAGCCACAGCTTGAGTGGTGCAGATGCAGCTGCTGTATATCATTTTCCCTTCAGTACACACACATACACACAAATGTGGAGTTACAGCATTATTTCATCCAGAAGTGTGAAGAAAAAATGCAAAAAGAGCATAGAAGTAGCAGTGAGCTAAAGGGAAGTACTGAAAATAAATGAAAGGCCTGTTCACACCAAATCGTATAGTATAGTATAGTATTGTATTGTATTGTATTGTATTGTGTGGTGTCTAGTCTAATCTAGTCTAGTCTACAGTCTAGTCTGCAGTCTAGTCTAGTCTACAGTCTAGTCTAGTCTAGTTTAGTCTACAGTCTAGTCTAGTCTAGTTTAGTCTACAGTCTAGTCTGCAGTCTAGTCTAGTCTACAGTCTAGTCTAGTCTAGTTTAGTCTACAGTCTAGTCTAGTTTAGTCTACAGTGTAGTCAAGTCTACAGTCTAGTCAAGTCTACAGTCTAATTTAGTCTAATCTAGTCTACAGTGTAGTCTAGTTTAGTCTAGTCTAGTCTACAGTCTAGTCTAGTCTAGACTACAGTCTAGTCTAGTCTACAGTTGTCTAGTTTAGTCTACAGTCTAGTCTAGGTTAGTCTACAGTAGTCTAGTCTATAGTTTAGTCTAGTCTACAGTCTAGTCTAGTCTACAGTCTAGTCTACAGTCTAGTCTAGTTTAGTCTAGTCTACAGTTGTCTATGTTAGTCTACAGTCTAGTCTAGTCTACAGTCTAGTCTAGTCTAGTCTAGTCCAATCCAATCGCACATATTCACGAACTATGTGTGATCTGTTTATTTTTAATAGAACTGTATATATTTTGTTATCTTTTGTATATATTTGTTATATTTTGTTATCTGAAATTTTGTTATCTGAGTCAGTGTAAAATTGTTAGTATTATTAGTAGTATTTTTACATATATATTTCAATTTATTTAATTTATATAATTATTATTTATTATTATTATTAGTTACACTGACTCACATTCCATAATTATTTAAGTATTATGTATATGTGTGTGAATGTGTGTGACATTTTTGGGGGTATTTAAAATGTAAAAATTTACCTACAAAATCAACCTGGTTTTCTGAAAGAAATAATATAATATTAAAATTAAATAAACATATAATTTTAATGGCAGTTTGTAGAAATATTTTGTTTTGATTTATTTCAAAAGAGACATCACTTCTGCACATTTCCTCAAATGTCTCTAAGATATTAGCCTCACAATCTTGTTCATCTCTCCTTCCTTCCATCTTGCCGTGCCTCTCAGACGTGATGCCCAGTGCCCAGGCTGATAAAACGGGCACCATGCTTTCAGACGGAGCCATTTACAGCAGCATTGACTTCACCACCAAAGGTGGATTTGGCAGTCCAAGCCCCGCCTCCCAGGCCACGCCCTACGCCACAACCCAGATCCTCCATTCCAACAGCATTCATGAGCTGGCCGTCGATCTGCCCGAAGCCCAGTGGAAGACCTCCCTACAGGCCAAGCAGGAAATGGCCAGCCTGGGCTACTCACTGCCAGACAAGAACTCCTGCAACAACAGTGAGTCTTGCTGAAGGGCCAGGGGTCTGTGTGTGTGTGTCTGTGTCTGTGTGTGTGTGTGTGTGTGTGTGTGTGTGTGTGTCTGTGTGTGTGTGTGTGTCTGTGTGTGTTACTTCATGTGAGCTTGTTTTTGTGCAGTTTTTACGTCCAAAATCTTTTGAAACAAAGCCAATTGCTCTATTTCTGGATATTGCCTGAGGTTTGTATCAGTGTTAATTTGACCAACATTGTATTAATGTTGCATTTTTTTGACATCCAGGAACAATATGAATGTGTATCATTGGCCCATAACAAAATCCGTGACCCTTGAATGTGTTTCCGACCAAACGGACTGCATTTATTATTTAAATTGTCTTTGGGCTAAAAGAATGTAACATCATTATCCAAGATTTATTCTATTTTGAAAAGCTTTTAAACAAATGCACACTGCTTTTTTAATCAAAAAAGTACTACCATCCATATTAATGAACTTATTCTCCGCAGTTGAACAGAATGATAAATTGTAGCTGTTCCTTAACGCAATTAAAAACCATTTGCGCTTTCATTTGGACTTGAATAAACCTCCAACTATAAAATTACTGTAAATCACACGTATAAATGTTTCCATGGACTGGTTAACTTGCCAACAAATAGAATTAATTCCAGGAAAAATTAGCACTAATGTATGTTGTTAACATCTGAATGAGACACTTTCCAAAGAAACTAGACAAATTGAGAGATTTTAAAACAATTAGGCTCTGTTCCAAAACCTAGTGAGCTGCCATGCTGCCTGCTACCTATTTAGGCAGCATCTTAACTGATGCTAAAGATGCCTCAATTGTATATTTAAGTATTATTATATTATATTATATTATATTATATTATATTATATTATATTATATTATCGGCAACGTTTGGGACCAGATCGAAAAGTGTTCAAATTAAGTAGCAAGTCTAAGCATTGTTAAATTAGAAATAATAGGCATTTTAAATAGGAGTTGTGTGTGAATTCAGTGCTTTGCTTGTTGCTCTAACTGCACGCCCTTGCATGCGCTTGTGCCATCTTGCCCTCCACCTGATGCCACTTTTTTGCCCTTCGCCTCCCACTAGCACTCCTTTTCATTCCTGACTACCGATTGGCTGACGGATTGTCTAATAGAATGCCACACAACCAATCGCAGGATTTCAGCACCACCAGCTCCCACAACAGCTCAGATCGGAGCAACAGTCTGTCAGGTTGGTATTTCACCAGTCCAGGGTCAGCAACCCACCCGCATCTTTCCTTCAATCTGCTCCTCTCCCTTTTCACCTCCACTAACCGTGGTGCACACGCCATGACTCCTGCTGTATACTGTGAATTGTATGGTTTGTATAATAATTGTGTTCCTTGTAGCTGTCATCTCTACTGGATCTACATCCACTGTGTGAATGTAAAAGTCCTGTTTATCTAAAAAAGACAATTTATATAAACCAGCAAGTTTGAAGTGGTAAAATATGATGGATTCTGCTGTGATATTAGGTGCTTCACAAACCTTTCTGTAATAGGTTTCAGTCCATAAATTCATTCTTAAAAAGTCTGTTTAAAATCAAGAACATTTACACCATGTCTACACCAGATACGAGCGGCGCGACATGAAGCAACAAAAGCAGATAGAACCCATTATAATCAGTGATGCTGTCTACACTGGATGCGGCGTGACACGACAAATTCCTGTGTTACTAGCAGTGTTGGGGAAAGTTACTTTTAAAAGTAATGAGTTACGTTACTTTTGCGTTACTTTTTCTAAATATTCTGTTTGCATTCCACTGTCTTTATTAATTTTGAGGAATACTGAATCTGTTTTTTGTTTTTTTGTTTTTGTGAAATAAGTAAATGCATGCTCACATTTAGTGTAGAACTACAATAACCATCAGGTTCACACAGCACACACAATGCCTCTGCACTTATTCACGATTTCTCTCAACATGGAGACAGGAGAGCTGTCAGTCAATACATGTTGTACAAGTTATTTGAAAAAAGTAATCTGATTACGTAACTCGAGTTACTTGTAATGCGTTACCCCAACACTGGTTACTAGAATCTGATTTCACAGATAGTTTGTTTTAGAATATAAAAAATGTAGACAGAATGTAAAGCACTTGCTTTGGCCCTTGTTTTAAATGATTTTGTTCCATTTTTGTGTTTGTTGTTGTTGTCTCTTGTCGTTGTACAAGCAGAATGTGACGGTTGGTCAGTGTGGTATTTGTCCCGCCCCCTCCTCACATTTTTCAACTCTCGGCGACCAGAAAAATACGGAAAGCGCGCATGAAATAGACGCTCAGTAACCTGTTCATCTGCGCTTGGCGTATTTTTCTGGTCGCCGAGAGTTCAAAAATGTTCAACTTTGGGTAAAACGTAGCGCTAATCATTGTCACTTTTTACCTAGCCGTCCAATCACAGTGGAGGAGGTGCGGGACAAATACCACACTGACCAACCATCACATTCTGCTAGTTTTTCAACTCTCGGCGACCAGAAAAATATGCCAAGCGTGCATGAAATAGACGCTCGGTAACCTGTTCATACTGCTGTTTTTAAATACGCAGCGTTCCCATTGGAAACAATTGAAAAAATATGTTGGCCTTACCAAAAAAAAAAAAAAATGCTTTGGTGGACACACTGCCTTAAAATCTGAAGAATTTAGCATAGAGTTTCTGGTCTTCTCCTTTCACATTTTGGTTCCTCATGTGAATGGGAAATGGTGCATGACATGGTCCACTCAATCTTTATCTTCTGCCTCTGTTTGACATGTTGCACATGCTGTAATTCCAGCAAAGCATCTTTTGACATTGTCATTAACCTTGTGTTAACAATGTCAGTGTGTTTATGATTTAAGCACAGGTTTGTTTTGCCATTGGCAATTGTTGCAATGTAAAAGAAACCACTCAGAAATGCACACACACTCTTGAGAGGGTTGATTTGAGCGAATTCCTCCCGTTAATGGTTACAAGCTACAATAAAATTCATGTACTGAAAATTACAATGTCATTTATAGGACACAGAGACGGCCCCCATCCTCTCGTCTCGTTGTCCATGTGGCTCTCTTTCTCCTCTCTAATCAAGTTTCATGCCAGTGCTTTAACTGTGCAGTAACCCTACACAGCCTCAGACATTAGATGGGAAGCTCTCCAAGCATCTGGCTCAAGTGTTTCATAGACCACAATTAGGACTCCAAGGGTAGATTTAGGTCAAACATCTCAAGCTCATGACCAAATCAAATCAATCTGATCTTGTTTAACCTTTGCGTAGCATTTTAAGGCTGTAATGATATATGTGATACTACATGCAGCATATCTAACAACCTGATTAACATGATTAACATTACTCATCATTCAGAAAATTTATACAGATCATGCTTTTGGAAATATACATTATCGTTCAAAAGTTAGTAAAAACAGTAATATTGTGAAATAATTTATTTTGAATTTTCAGAAGCCATAACAGTGTCACATGATCCTTCAGAAATCAATCTAATATGCTGATTGGCTGCTCAAGAAACATTTCTTATTATTATAAATGTTGAAAACAGTTGTGCTGCTTAATATTTTTTAAAAAAAAAAGTGTTTTTTTTTCAAGATTCTGTGATGAAAAGAACAGCATTTGTTTGAAGTAGATTTTTTTTTTTTTTTTTTTTGTAACAATATTAAGGACTTTACTGTCACTTTTGATCAATTTAATGCTAGTAACAAAAATAATAAATGTATCAAGTAATACAAGTATTAAAAGTATTAAATAAGTATTAATAAAAGTGTTAAAATTGACCCTAAACTTTTGAAGATTATATATTTCATAATTTTTTACTGAAATAATTTTTGATTATGTCAAGACGGTTTATTCAAAAAATGCTTTGAGAAAATGGCAGAGAGATCAAATTTGAAGTATGCATGGTTGAAGGAGAAAAAAAGCTGAGCGAATAAGCAATGGTCACATTTGCATTTCCAAAGATTGAGCTTGATTGTTTCCAAGCAAACATATGTACTTCATTTGTTTGCAGCAGGTCATTTTGGCCTAAATAATACTGAAATATTTGGACTTTCAATATTGATCCCAGTGTATTGGCATGATTTCCACACAGAACATGTGAATCATTTCAGTGCTTGAGTTTAATTCTATATCAGGAATCACGTCACTTTTAGAATCTGATCTTCTATTATAGATGTCAAGGCAGGTTTTTAATGAATTTAAAGGTGTTTAAGGAAAGCAAAAACAGTGAAACGTTTTACCCGTTCAAAGGGTATGTTTGCTGTTTTGTGCATGTGTTCTGAAAGCCAAAATTCACAGCCTTCCTTAGTGTAAAACGTTCTTGTCGTAATCAAAAACACATGCATTTCCCTGTAACAGAAAGCCATAAAGTCTTTGTACTGCCCCATTAAATACAAATTATTTTCAAATACTCTTATTACTCCTTTTTCCCACCATAGTGTACAATTAGGTCATAATTCATTGTACAAGATAGAACAGATCTGAGTTGAGCAAGCTCTCACTGATGTGTTAAAGGTGTGGAAGTTATGAAATACAGCCAAGTTTCTTCGCCTCTGATCTGGCTTAGTTTAGAAAGCAACCTCATGTTTGTCAGTCGAGTCACTGCCGTCCCACAGCACCCTTCCTGTCTGTTTTCCTCACATTTCTTACGTTGGTAATTTCAGGAGCTGCCCCGACTCCTCAGCAGAGACTCGTTTACATTATTGATGCCCTCTACTCAACAAACAGAGAGAGAAAGAAAGGAGGAGAGAGAGTGAGGAAGTGAGGGAGTGATTGAGTAATCATGCCATCTCTCCATTTATTGTCCGACGCCACGCGTCACCCAGAGGAACGATTAGGAAACCCAATTACTTCCCCCCACTCCAGCCACTTCTGCCTCTTCTGCCTCTAGCCTGTTGTTATTTTTTTATTACTAGCATGCTTTATTCATCTTCGTTTGACACTTCCATCCTTTCGCAAGTCTCCTAATGCCTCCCGCTCTCCCTCGCCCGCCGGAACAATAGCGCACCGTCAGCGAGAAGTTCCGGCGATGGGAACGCTCTCTAATAGGCCGACTGCCGAGAGTATCATAAACGTCAGCCTCCGTATGACAAATCTGCCCTAAACTGTGCATAGCTACAGTACTCATCCTATTGCTTTCTCGTTCTTTCACACTTTCTTAAAGGAACAGCGCACCCTGAAATGAACATTTTGAAAACACACTCTCGTGTCATTTCAAACCTGTATGACTTTCTTCAGTTTAACACACAAACACAATTTTTTAGAGCTATTCATGTTCGTCTTTCCTATGTAAGGACTGCACAATAAATGTGAACTGAAACTTTCAAGCTTAAAGGGTTAGTTCACCCAAAAATGAAAATTCTGTCATTAATTACTCACCCTCATGTCGTTTCACACCCGTAAGACCTTCGTTCACCTTCGGAACATAAATTAAGATATTTTTGATGAAATCCGATGGCTCAGTGAGGCTTCTATTGCCAGCAATGTCATTGTACTTCTCAAGATCTAGAAAGGTACTCAAAACATATTTAAAACAGTCCATGTGAGTAAAGTGGTTCAATATTAACATTATAAAGTGACGAGAATACTTTTTGTGTGCCAAAAAAACAAAACAATGACTTTTCAACAATATCTATTGATGGCCTATTTCAAAACACTGCTTCAAAGCTTTACGAATCTTTTGTTTCGAATCAGTGATTTGGATTGCGTATCAAACTGCCAAACTGCTGAAATCACGTGACTTTGGCGCTCCGAACAACTGATTAGAAACAAAAGATCCGTAAAGCTTTGAAGCAGTGTTTTGAAATCGCCCATCACTAGATATTGTTGAAAAGCCATTATTTTTTTATTTTTTTATTTTTTGGCACACAAAAAGTATTCTCGTCGCTTTATAATATTAAGGTAGAACCACTGTAGTCAGATGAACTGTTTTAAATATGTTTTGAGTACCTTTCTGGATCTTGAGAAGTTCGGTGACATTGCTGGCAATAGAGGCCTCGTTGAGCCATCGGATTTTATCAAAAATATCTTAATTTGTGTTCTGAAGATGAACGAAGGTCTTACAGGTGTGGAACGACATGAGGGTGAGTAATTAATGACAGAATTTTCATTTTTGGGTGAACTAACCCTTTAAGAAAGGGCTAAAATACAGTTTTTCATTTATTCATTTCATTATTCATTCAAATACAAATTTTTTTAGACAGTTTTGTGAACTGGATCAATTAATAATCAAATGGTTTAGCCATTTGCTAATTCACAGCCGGTTCACAAAATCCGGTCTGAACTGGGTTTTGTGAACTGAAATACACCAACAGTTTGAAAAGATTTAAAAGAATAATTCTTATTGCTCCGAGAACTAGTTATTTATTGTCCATAAATTACTTAAATTTGGGACAAACTAATCCTAAAGTACTATAAAATCATAAAGTACTAGTCAAAGGAACCAATTTTATTTTGCTTTTGCATCTGACAGCCTCAGTCTTTAATTCAACTCATTGATCAGCACAATTCTTCAAATTTCTTTATGTTCCACAGAAGAAGGAAAGTCATATGGTTTTTGAACAACATGATCATTTTCATTTTTGGGTGGAATATTCCTTTAGGATCCTGGAAAGATAGTCTATTCATAGCCCTTGAATGTGATTCAACATGGCTTTTATAAAGAATTTTTTAGACTTAATGTATAGCCCTGTCAAGGTCCTGGCATCATATTAAATAACATGATGTTTGAAGCCACAGGGTTGCCTGAATCGGAACATTTCGAGGCGGCAGGGACGATTAGAGGCCATTGGCAGACAGAGGCAGATGATGACAGATAGGATCCCATACAATACAAGTGCTGCCAGTGAAGGTTTTCCCCCCTGTTTGCATTTGGCCGTGTGTCTGACTCCATCAGCCTCAGCTATTTTATGCCTGGCTTGAAACACGGGAGGATCTGGCAACATGCGCCAAAGCACTGGTCACGTCGAGTTTGCCAACGGCAGCATTAATAATTTACAGTAATGAATCCTGCCGCCTCTGCATGTACTCTGCGGAGGACACGCATATACATCACTTCCTCGTCCCAAATGTCTTCGTCTGGCATTGATGGCCGTTACATTTAGATGGTTTTGTTAATTAGATTGTGACAGAAGGGTGATTAATTACTATCCTAAGTACTGGTTCTTGGGCAAGTTTGTGATTTGCCAAATCGTTTGTCCTGGGAGATTGTGGGAGTGTCATATTCAAGTTTAACAGCCTTTTTTTCTTCCCATCTTTCACACATTTCTGTTTCTTTCTCAGTAGTTTTTTTGTTGTTGTTGTTGTTAGCATAAATAAAATGAAGTGCATATACTCATTGAATGGAACTAGAGTTGCAAACAAAGACACTCCAGCAAGTTGCATGAATGGCAATCATGGTAAAAAGTTTTTTTTTACAGAAATGTCTTTTTTTGAGTCTTCATTTGTTCAGATATTGACATGCCGTAAACTGTTTCTTTCACCACGCAGCCTTGAGATTGCTTTTATGGCTGTGTTGGCTCAGAACATTTTGAAAGCAGTCGTGTGCAGAGGAGTTGTATATGCTAAAATACAAGCAATTGCATTTGACAGTGGCATTGGAAGAGCCTTCACTTAGTATAGAGAATTTCGAGCACATGTCATGTTTGGGGAATAAATCAGTGTGAAAACATGGAAATTGGAAATCACGTGACTCCATTCTGTGCTCAAGCTCTAACTAATACCCCCAACTTTTGCTGTTGTAGGTGGGAAAGGTGGAAAGAAGAAGAAGACCAAAGCAAACGCCAAGCCCACCAAGATGAATGGCTCCAACTGGGCTAATGTTCCACTGCCTCCCCCTCCTGTCCACCCTCTTCCAGGCACGGAGATGGACCACTACGCCTCAGAGCACCATGATGGAGGAGGGTAGGGTCCTGAGTCGCTCATTCAGCTATGCTTAGTACAAGTAATAGTGACAATCCATACTGCAAATTCAGTGCTCACATCTATAATATCTAGAGATGGTGATCCATGTAATTAAGCATTGAATTTTCCCCATCAAGTTTAAAATAAAACCGACCATGATGTGCATAGGAAATTGTTCAAAGCCTCGTTCTTGCTGGCTAATACCATCTGTAAATCCACTAATGGTATTTATTTATTCCTTAGAGAGTTAATCAAGCCGCTAACACTAAATGATTTATTTGTTGTCCATTATAAATAGATGGGATGTTTCTGCCAATGTGTGATCATCTTAAAACCTTGTTTGACAAACCGTTCACGCTCAGCAACTTTTAATATACTTTCGCCACTGACGACACTCCACTCTGGTCTGACATCAGCGTCTGCCCATCTGTACAGTTAAAGGAAAACATGAAGGTGGTGATACAAATTAAATATCCTTCTCGAGAGGTGTGCTTGCCTTTCAACCCTGTTAATTTCCATCTAGGAGAGTCATCCAGCTTAATAGGCTCTCTGGCAAATGAGTAGTCTTCTACGCTGTAAATCTTGCCACTGTCTTTAATGGCTTCAGATTAAAACTGTTATGTCCTACGGGATGTGCACTGACAAATTCCTCTAATGAATGTTGGCTTTATGACATGTATTATTTCAGCATGTATAAGCACAGTTCTGGGAAATAAAAAACACAGTCGTTCTGCTAGATCAGCCTGTATTAAAGAACACGTAAAGCTGTGAAAATCCCTCTAGATTTTTTTGCATTTAACCCAAGATTTAACACTATGTTGCTAAACTTGAGTCTCACTATATCCATAACTGTTGGCTAGACTGACATTTAAAATATGTTTAAGACATTTTAAAAAAAAAAAGTCATGCCTAACACACAACTGGTAGTGGGGTGCCACAGGGACCTGTCTGAAGTCCATTTTCATTTTGTTTCTGTGTTTTGTTCTAGATATGATAGTGATGGTTGGGGCCCGCCATTGCCAGTGCAGACGTACCTCCATCAGGGTTTAGAGGATGAGCTGGAGGAAGAGGAAGAACGGGTGCCAACTCCTCCCATAAGGGGCGTGGCCTCTTCCCCTGCAGCAGTTTCCTTTGGCAAACAGTCCACAGCCACGCTGAGCCCATCCCCACGTGAAGAAATACAGCCCATGCTCCAGGCCCACCTAGATGAGCTAACCCGCGCTTACCAGTTGGACATGGCTAAACAGGCTTGGTAAGATCTGAGTTAAAGAGCAGAGATGCCCAATTTAGGATCCGCTGGTCCACAGCAATATCCCCAGAGTTAAATCAACTCTGCTCAGAGAACATATGGTCCCTCTCTATATAGAGTTAAAATAACACTGAAGCAGAGTTAAAGTTAATGAGATAATATGCTGTTTGTGGAGTTGTTTAATCAGATCTTGAGAGATTTAATGTCTTTTATCTTCAGTTGAGTTCATCTTAGACTGTGGCTGGAAGCCAGTTGTAGTTCTTGTGTTTCTCTTCAGTGATTCTGCTTGTTAACAGCAGGTGTTCATCACTAATGCTCAATCATCACTTAATTAATCACTTAATTATCTCATTAACTTTAACTCTGCATCAGTGTTACATTAATACTATATAGAGTGGGACCATATGTACTCTGAGCAGAGTTGATTTAACTCTGGGGATTTTGCTGTGTATAGTTAGATGTAATGCAACATTTTGGGCACCTCTGCACTAGAGGCACCAAATGCAGTTGTAAAATATAATGGCTGTTTAACTGAAGATCTGATTTTTCTTTTACTTAACTAGCTTCCTTTTTACCCACACAAAATTTCATTACAATTTAAACTGAATAAGATGTTTTTTATTGCACCGTATTTGTTAGACGTTTTCAATAAAAGCAAGGTATTAAATAACAAAAAATGTGAATGCAGCTAAATTAAATCTGAAAACAATTCATAGCCATCCACCCCACACTGTGTAAAGCATTCTTAAAAAGCCCCCATGCTAAACCCATGCTTCAACCTGTCTTTCTGAGAGAAACCGACTTCCGCTTATTACAGTCGGCACTGTGAGGGAACGGCTACCACTTGTCAGGAGGAAGATGTCATGTTACCGCCATAATGAGTATGTTGCTCATAGTGCGTTTTTGACGACTGAGAAGAGCCCATAATTATATCCAAATCCTGGCACAGACCGCATCAAAGAAGCAGCAGCACTGCACAAACACACACGATACACATATATATAGACACACAGTGGCTGTCATTGAACCTAGCTGTCTAGTGGGTGACAGCCACAGCAAAGACATGCCTGTGGTGGTTGCCATTGTATCCTCTTCAAGCTGCAATTAGTAGGTCATTGTGTTAGCATGCAAACCGTGGCACTGCTGAATTAGCCGAATTGTCCCAATTCATCTGAGAGATGACAAGGAATGTTCTAGGAATACTACATTTCGCCTGACAGACAGCACACCCCACGCATTTCTCTTTTGTCTGGGCTTGTCGCTCATTGACACCCTTTGTCTCCCGCTGACAACCCTTGAAGCTCTTGCTTGGTTATGCAAAAAAGCATGGTATGTTCATGTTTGACTTCTTTGGAATTCTCCGCAGGCACATGCAGGGTGGGCCTTACCCGCCCCAGGCCCCTGCGCCGCCCGTTGGGTACGTTTCCAGCACTCTAGTGTCCGATATCGAGACAGACCTCCCTGACGAAGACGACGATGATGAGGAGGATGAAGGATACGAGATGTCGCCACCAATTAGGGGCATCGAACACACACCAGGCTCCAGCATGGACAATTTGGACAGCTCTGTTACGGGTAAGCGTATACTTTTGTGATTATTTCTGTGATCTTATTTCTATGAACTTTTCCTGTGAAAGAACATGAAGAAGTTCTTCAAAAAGAGCCCTTATCTAAACCTTTAAACCATGTTCAGTTTGGTGCACAGTTAGATGTCCGGTGCAGATTGCGTTCTTTCACTGCAATAACTCTAAGCACTGCAGGGGTGGCCATTTCATTTGCTCATTATCCCATCCATTGTCCTCGTAATCTGGGATTTCTATCTCTCTTAAATCATTTCAGGACTCAGTTTGAACTCAGCATGGACAGTAGAGAAAAAAAAAAAAAAAAATCTCTATTTTTTATTTAAAAAGTTAATTAAAATGCAGTCCATTTGGTCAGAAACACCAAATGATATGATCTACTCACATATCAAATTACAGTTCAACAGCATGTGCACATAAAGATAAGACAATAAAACAGAGGTACTGATCTCTAATCTATAAAGCAGCATATTTCAGTCCAGCGGGCACTTTCAGATTGTACTGCTGATGTTTACATGGGAAGCAGTTGTGGTTTATTCACATGTGTACCGCATGTGGTGGCTTTGTTTGTACTAGCATGGTAAAATACTGTGTTTTGCTCTGCTTGTCTGTAAATAGTTGCGTTGGTTTGTCATTATGCTCACGTGTATGGCTAGGTGCATGTTTATTTTCACCTCACCTGAAAATGGGCGGATTGAAATCCAGTTTGTTCAGGCATTTGGGGATAAACTCTAATCACCATAATGAGGAGAGATAGACTAAAAGGGGGAGTAAAGTAACTTAGAAAATTGTAACAAATGATTTTACTCAATCACAGTCCTCATTGCTTCCATTTTCCCATGAAGATTTTGAATAAATCTCACGTTCAAGGCTCCCTTTCCCCATTGAAGACAGGAGGCACCATTTACATTTTACAACTTATTGAAAAGGTTTTATGGGCCGTCTGTCATAAGGGACACATGAAGGGTATGACATTGCAGGGTTAGAAACTAAAAGCCCTCTGTTCTCTAATTTACCACAGGACTGAGGCAAAATGGGACAGTGGTGCTCCTCTAATCAGGCCGAGATTATCATTGCACTTGACTTGGGTGCGGATGGATGGATGGATGGATGGATGGATGGATGGATGGATGGATGGATGGATTGATTGATTGATTGATTGATTTGATTGATTGATTGATTGATTGATTGATTGGTTGGTTGGTTGGTTGGTTGGTTGGTTGGTTGGTTGGTTGGTTGGTTAGTTGGTTGGTTGGTTCATTCGTTCATTCATTTTGAGTTGGACTGGACCTGTGAGGTGCATTTTTCCCCTGAATGATTAAGAAGTGGTCATCTTTGACATCTTTCTGTAGTGAGATATCTGGTGAAACACAAAACAAGTGTTGTTTAGTGGTGGCTGTGTCCTCCTGTAACACTCTCGACAGCTTCCTTTCACTGCTTTCTTCCACCAGAGTCCTTTGTTTTTGCCCACAGTAGCACCAAACTGACACTACACTAGTGTTGGGTCACTGCTAGACCCAGAGGCAGAGATTTGTCCTTCCTAAAGAGGATAAAACCGTTTTAACAACCATTTCTTTTGGGCAGCTTAGTTAAGGAGAAATAAAGATCACTGGAACATATTTTTCTTTATTGTGCTTGATTATTTATTGCATGCACAACCCTCAGCAGATCAGTGAGTTTGTGAAATAGCGAGGGTGTTTTATAGGAGTTGTAATGTGAGCAGTGAGCTCACTGTCCTGCTCCACTCTGCTCCCATAAACCCTTGCACCGACTGCAGATCGCCAGGTCACGTGTCCTGAGGCGGGCGTCTCCGCCTACTCGTCAAGGGGAATGATTACGATGCTTAACGATATGCAGATGAGGGCTCGGGGCAGTGTAAATCAGCTTTAGTGGCAGCAGGGTGTTGGATGAGTTTTACAGTCCTGCGTAACTCCATTTGGCCAAGCTGTGAATATTAAACATGGATTATCGGAACGGAGAGACGTTCCGACTGTGTCAAAAATAGCCTTTATTGAATCCATAAAATGTTCAAAAACCATGACAGATTTTTGTATTAGCTCCATATTTATAGCTACAGTATTGTAGCTTCAAACGTTTGCTGTTTGTGACTGCCAACTCCAAATTAGCAACAATTTGTGGGAAGTTCTCTTCATGGTACGCCACACTGTATAAAAACATTTGGGTTTGCGAACGTGATCCAGAATTTATTTTGGCCGGAGAATGGTTATTGTTTTGCAGCTGCCAGCATTATTATATGGCGAAGAGTGAAAGCTTGGTATTTTCGAGGGTCTGTTTTAGGTGGCTGGTTGTTAGAGAGGATGTCGTCTCTGGAGGAGGCAGGAGGCGCTGAGGCGTAGTGCAGGTATTCTGCAGGAGCCGTCCCTTCTGATGTGGAGCTCTGTACCTGCCTCTGTCTCTGCCAGCACATTCAATTCATTATATGCAGTCTTGCTTTGCTGAGAGACAGTCTCGAGGGACTCAACTTTTTTTTAGCGAAACAAAGCCGTATGCAGTTTCTGAGGAAATTAAAAGGAAGAGACTGCCAGGGAGAGTTTTCTTTTTTTCAGGTTTTTTTTTTTTTTTTTTTTTAGTCTGCATCCTATTATTTTCTCTTTTAGACAAGAGAAACACGAAATGTATTTTGGTGCTTTGAAAATCTTTATATTTGCAGGTATTGCAGGAATTTGCAGGTATTAATATGATTATTTTTAGGGTTTTATATTCCAGCAAGAAGCAGCATTTACTTTACAATATTAACACAGTGTTGTATATTTACCATTTTTATTCGCAGGTATTATAATATGGGGGTTATATGCTAGCAACAATCAGTATTTACTTTACAGTATAAAGATAGTGTTACAGATTTTCAGTGATAGTAATAAATAAATAATAATAAAAAGTTATTATTAGTAGTAGTATTTTCTAATAAACTATTTTTATAGTAGTAATAAATCAATTTTAAAGCTGCAAGCAAAAAAAAAATCTTAAAGAAAAAATGTTTTGAAAGCACCACAGTGTTTTTAGTGTCACCGAGACCTACAAATCTGTCACCAAGACCTAATTACCTCAATGTTAAATCTTGACACATACTTGAAACTATAAAACTATTTCCCAGGCAACATTGTAACCCCCTTAACTTTACTCTCGGATCATTAAGCAATAGTCGCGCCATCTCACATCAGCTTCCCCGAGGATATTTGTGCCAGGTTGCCATCAATCAAAAAAAATCCATGTCATAAATCTGACAAGTGCCAAAGAAGAAGAACAGCACAGAGCCGTGTGGTTGCTTTGATCATGCTGCGTGTTTCTGTGTGAGATATCAGCTGCTTCACCTCAGGCCATGTGAAGGTGCATGCGTTCCTTCCCATCAAAGCAATCAAAAGGAAGTGAGGGCGTGATAATGTAGTCAGGTGGCTGGTGTGAGTTTATATGCTGGATGAAAGCAGGATAAGTTACTTAAAAAAAAAAAAAAAAAAAAAATCCTAAAAATGCCAGAACAGATTAGTGAACCAAAAAAAAAAAAAAAAGACTTCTTCTGTGATATTAAATGACATTAATGTTTTAGTTAATGAATTACGCATATAATGTAACAGTGATATGTTAACCGAAGCCTTTGTTCTACGCTTTTTCTTTTCTTTTTATTTATTTCTTTTTATATATTTTTTTAGCTTTCTTGTTTTGTTTGTTTTGTCTTTTGTATGTTTTGCATTACCTTTTTTTGTTTAGTTTCATCATTTTTGTTTGATTTTTTTTTTTTTTTTTTTCTTTTGTTTGTTTGTCTTGTGTTTTGTATTTTTGTGTGTCATGGTGTTTTGCTTTTTTTGTTTTGTTTTGGCTGTATTCTGTAATCTACCCTACTCAGCCATTTTGTTTTGGTTATTAGTTTCATAACAGTGACTACCTAATAATTATGAAAGTGGCTGTCTCATCTCGTCAAATGTAACTCACCTGTGCAATAACACATCTTTATTCAGATGAGAGGATAATCATTCCCAGCACACATCCAAAGCCCCATTATACAGTATTATTCTGATTCTAAATGTATTTTTCCATTCGCCCTCGTAAAGGCATCAGTAACTTATTAGTGTGTAAATATTAATAAAGCCTATATCTTGTCTCAGCATACATCCTGTTTTTTCTGGAAAAAACGAAACTAGAAAACTTGGTCAATCTAACGCCCATGCGGCCGCTCCTCTCCAGGCTCTATGGTGAACGGTTGGGGCTCGGCTTCAGATGATGATGACAGAAACTTCTCCAGCAGGAGGTCTAGTGCCGGCAGCTCCTCTGACGGCTCACTCTTCACCCATTGCAGCTTTGCACGAGCCCTGGTGGCGGCCGCAGACAAGGCTGGTTACCGTCTGGACGGCACCAGCCTGAGCAAGAGAGGTCGGTTTGGAGGAATCAACGGAATTCGAGTCTGAAAGTCTGGTGTTTGTTGACTGCAAAATGGCTCACTCTTAACAGAATGATGCTTCTTTTCTGCTTTCTGATTTTACGCTGGTGAACTTTTGCTTTTATCTGAAGGATTTTTGAAAGCAGCATGGTACAAATACTAACATCTTTTTGGATTTGCTTGGTGGGTTTTGGTGACGGCTGTTTTCACTTAGCAGGGTTTTGGTTCTATGCTTTCAGTTTACACTGCAAGCGAATGAATTAACTGGGAACAGATCTGGCGCTTATGTCTTCAGATTCTTTTATTATGTACTTCAGGTTCGACTTTGTGCCTCTTTCTGACTCTATAATAATCTTGATTGTTAAGAACTTCATCCACAGATATTCAAGAAGCCACTTTCACAATCTTAAACCTTTTTTCCAACAGGCTACGCAATAAAAATGAAATGTACTGATCGATTCTGCTGCTTCTGAATCAAACTAACAAGCTATCCACCCTACTTCTGAGCAACATGTCATGCTTTCCTCTCAAAATTCGTTTACATTCTCTAGCATTTCGACAACATTACGGGCTAACCACGGTTCTTTCTTTGCTCCCTGCAGATAAAGGTCTACCTCATAGACCTCGTCCCGCTAGCCCGTTTTCCACAGATGGAAGCACGGTGGGCACACACAGCCTTGGTCACCAGCGGGCGCCGAGGCCCACCCGTAAACACAAAGGCCCTGGCACTGCCCCGCACCGCCGCGATGCCAGCGCTGATGGTGAACTTTAGTCCAGTTCTAAATGAATAGATAATACTAAAGCATGGTTTACACTAGATAACAGATCTCTCTTGCATGCGTTATTGAATTAATGTGGTAGTCAACATTGGTTAAAGGAGACAGATGGGGTCATAAGCAAATGCATTTAGCAATAGCAAATATCTGAGCCATTAAAATCATTTATCAAATAAAATGAAATCAATATTACCCTTTTGAGCCCATTTATGTAGATACAAAAGACACCTACTGTCAAATTATGATAAATGTATAATGTACATAAATGGAAATGCTGTTCCTGCACTTTGAATTCACATGGCCCTTCTTGCTTCTATCCCAGATCTGCCTCCACCACCAGAGCCTCCACCCTGCCAGACAGCTCGCGTCCAGGGCACGAGGAATGTGCCCAACCCCTCTGACCACAAGGCTTCCTCCTTGGAAAGGCAACCCATGATGGGCCTGGAGGAGATGAAGAGTTCCTTGGACCGGCAGGCCCGAACCTCACTGGAGCGCCACCGACAAGCCCAGGACAGACTGGGATCCATAGAGAGAGGAGAGGAGAGCAGAAGAGGACAGAAAAATGGCCCTGTTTCAGGTAGGATGACGGACAGTTTACCTTGAATGTATGACACAGCTCATTTAGGGGTCTTAAATTGAGACACAAAGGAGAAACCACACTAGAATCACTGTTAGCAGGGGATGCTAGTTAAGCTAATTTGTCAACCAAGGGATTCTTGGTCAACCCGCTTGACGGGAAAGACCATTTTGGTCAACCAGCTTCCAAGAATTTAGGTTTAGGTTGTGGTTTACTTCCGATCCTACTCCAGGAGGGCCAAGGTCCTGCAGAGTTTAGCTCCAACCCTGGTTAAACACATTCGAACCAGCTAATTAATGTCTTCAGGATTTCTCGGAACAGATAGGTTGGAGCTAAACTCTGCAGGAAGGTGGCCCTCAATGCGCAGGATTGGACACCCCTGAGCTAGGCCAAAACTAGTGCTAACCAATTTCAGCACCAAGACTTCTTTATCATAATTTGACCAGCAGGATCATTTTGGTCAACCAGCTTCCAAGAATCCAAACTTAACTAGCACAACAACCCTGAGCTAGGCCAACACCAAACTAGTGCTAACCAATTTCAGCACCAAGACTTCCTTAGTCAACCAGCAGGATAAATTTGGTCAGCTAACTTCCAAGAATCCAAACTAGCACAATCATGCTGTTCACCAGTTATTCCAATCCTGCTCCTGGAGGGCCAATGCAGAGTTGAGCTCCAACCCTAATTAGCTGGTCTGAACCAGCTAATTAAGGTCCTCAGGATCACTAGAAACATCTAGTCAGGTAGGTTGGAGCTAAACTCTGCAGGAAGGTGCCTAGGCCAATACCAAACTAGTGCTAACCAATTTAAGTCTGAACTTGGTCTTCAGCACCAAGATTCCTTAGTCAACCAGCTTGTCCAGAAAGACATTTTGGTCATCCAGCTTCCAAAATTAACTAGACCAGCACCAAACTATCTCTAACCAGCTTGTACCTAATCTTCAGAAGATTTAATGGGCGTCATAAATGCCTTCTTAGGGTTTTTTACTTCCTTTTAAATGACTTAAAAAATGAATTTTTTTTTTTTTTTTAATGAAAGAACTGAACCTGGTCTTACATGTCCTCATGAGTTAAATCAGCCTGACAGAAAAAACACGCTCTTAATTCAGCAGAGCAGGTCTGTAAAATATTATCTTGCTATCATGGTCATCAGAGGCAGATGTTTGACAGCGCCAGCTGTGGACCCTTGGCATTCATTTACGGTCCCTGCTGCAAGGAGGCCAAGCTGGAGCAAACAGATTGCCTTGTCTCCCCCTCTTAGTGAGCTCTTCCATGGCCAACACTGGCCTTCTCCAGGAACCAGCAGACAGGAGGCACACTTAGCTGCACAGATGTACTCTAATCGTTCCAGCCCTCATTTTTCACTGTATACACACACATGCTGCAATGAAGCCGAGCTCCATCTGTGCCTGTCTGATCATTAGGATCCACCATTCTGGGTTTCCAGCCCAAACGAAGCATAAAGAACCAGGCCTGGATCTGGCTTGACACAGTGAAGGATGTGGGTTGGGCAACCCGTCTGGTTTGGTCTCATATGTCTTCATTTTCATCTTAAACTTTGGTGTGGAGATTTGTTTAGCCGTCTTAACATATTGCTAATGAGTACAGTTCGGTCAAAGCTGGCAAGAGTTGGTCACCTCAGTATTAGTCAGAAAGAAACCAATCATGGACATATTCCAAGCTGGAAAAAGCCCAAAAAAGTTAATATATGGTTTGGATATTTGTATGTTTCCAGAAGAGGCCATATTGCCATACAACAAACCATCATTCCCATCCCCTGGGGGCCACAGCTCGTCTGGGACTGCCTCATCTAAAGGGTCAACGGGTCCTCGTAAAGGAGAAGGGACGAGGGGACAGCACCAGCGCTCCACCACAGAGCAGGGTGAAAGCAGCTACATGGGGACCAACGCGCAGTACTCTGGAGAGTTATGTGAGTTTGAATAGGTTATTCTGGTACAATTTCAGTGTCAAAGGCGCATGGACGTAGTAAAGCACAATAGAGAAAATTATCAAGCAACACTTGCTGGTTGAAAAGAATTTCATCTACTTAAATAAATGCATTTTGCACATTGGCCTTGAAGTGTGAAAAGGAGCCATTTAATACAAGTCAAAGCAGAGTACAAATTTAAAATGTTTTAGATTTGAAATTAGTTGGTATTTAAAGGAAGTGTGCTGAAACCTTGGTTTAAAAGTTTAAAGGTGTTGCTGGTTTACCTTCTCCAGAGTTAGTACTTTTTTAGTACTTTTCCATTGGTGTAAATTAAACATGCACCCAAGTTTCTGTATAAAACAGGTGATTAAGGAAAAAAGTAATTAAGAAGTTTGTGCAGTTTTTTTTTTTTTTCTTCAGTTTCTTAAAATCTGACAGTGAATATAAAACTAAGGGATGCATCAATGTTTCATTATTTTTACATTTTTCAAAACTGACTTGCATGTTCACTTTGTATTGTTTACAGAGTGAGCCTTTTTGATGGAAACTGAAGAATGCCTTTATCTGTTCTGGAAATGCCTCACCTGCTTGGTGCAATGGACTTGTGAAGCGTCGGAAGGAAGAAGGGAAAAAAAGAAAAAAACATGAAAAGGACAAACTGTAAATGTGATGTAAAGATGGACATGCAACCCACAAGAGCCGCAACATCCCTCACCTTCCTCCTTAAACTATTCATTCACGAAAAAAAAAAAAAATGTTGGGGACAAAAAAAAAACAAAAAAATAAAAACAATGGAAGGCCTGAGATCTGAGTCGCCCAGCTTTGGTGAACTTGCGGAAAGGAAATCGAGTTTCCTGTAAATATATTCTTGACATCGGAGATTGAAAATGACATTATTGTTATTGCATTGCTATGCAAGCCAAGTTCTGTTTCTGCGCTCTCCTCCCTCTTACGCTGTTGGTCGTTTGTACGATATGTGAATTGATGGGCTGTGGTGCCATAGAAATTATGTTGTCATCCATCATTTGTTAATACTTCTCATGAATTAATTGTTGTCATTATAATAATTATTATAATTAATTATTTTCTTTTGCACTGCAATTTTGGTGATAAGCACAAAACCATAGCTCCTGCTGACATGAAGAATTGGAGGAAAAGAAATGTGAAGGGGAGTTTCTGTACTGTAACTAGAGATAAGAAAATATATAACCATGTACAGAGATATATTAAGAGATGCCTGAGTCTATGCTGGCGGAAAGACTTACAGTTCTGACTAAACGAGTTGCAAACTTTCGGAAGTTGGGTTCCTGCAAGAGGAACCAGACCCTCTCCATGCTGGAAATAGTCCGAGATAGGTTCGGAAACTGTTTGCAGGGAAATTTATTCTAAGTGGTTCTCTTTTCAACACATCCAGCTACCCCTATTAGTTAATACTACTCAATCTAGTCCACTTGGTCCAATTGGAATATTTTTAGGCCAGATCTTTGAACTACACTGGACTACAGGTACCAACTTTGCCTCTTCCCCCTGCTCACTGTTTGCCGCTTGCTTTTGTTTTGCATTTAGTATTTTGGCTATTTAATTTGGTCCATCTGAGCATAGCAAAATTAATAGACACCAACATGGCTAATGTTTGGAGGTGAATAGTTCTTTCACTTGCAAGATAATTGGGCTTTTTTTAATTTTTTGATCTCCACTCAAAATTTGATTACAAGCACTTGAAACCTGAGTAATTTAAAAGCCATATGAACAAGACTACAACGCCCCTGCCTTCCCGTAAGGCTTCTGCCTTACTCTAGAGGTCTTGTAGACGTCAAGATCCCGTGCTTGTCTTGAGATTCTGCGTACGTCTCAGATCACGAGTGGAGAATCAAGTCAGGTAACTTAATTTAGATTTTTTTGTTGAGCACTTAATGTATCTTGTTTTTTATATTTCTGACGATGTCCCAAAGCCTTGTTTTCAAGTTCTACTTTACCTATGCAGGGCACTGAATCACTAGGATCCATAAACAAATCCACATTCATTGGTATCTTGATTCAGATATTCGTCCTGTAATCACATGCGGAAGTCTCAAAATGACTGCATCGAGCTAAAGCCAATAACATTTTGCCTTTGCAAAAATACGGCAATATCTCTCACATGATCGCTAAGATTTTTCCACGTCCTCAGTGTGTGCTGTAAAACGTCAATCAGACCTCCAGAAAACGTTTCCACTGTCTTCGGCCACTACATACAATACGTTTACCGAACAGTCCAGTTGGTTGTTTTTGCTTGATGAAATTTTACATTATATAAATATATTATAAAAACAAAATGTACAAAAGGCTGCTCAAAAAAGGATATTTTTTACTGTGGAATCTTCAGGAGTTACTGGTGAAATGACTGTTTTCTTTCGTTATTTCCGTCTTCGTTTTTGTACAACGTTACTGAGGAGAGGTCTCCCAGACCGGGCCGACGTCCCGTCCACGTCTTTCTCTCGGAATTCACATCATTTCAATGCTAGTGTCCAGCTGTTTGGAATAATGAGGTGCGAACGAGTATCTCAGGTGATTTTACATCTATATCGGTGGTGTTGATGTGGGTGTATATAAATGTATATATTCATATGCATCCTCACGTAAGAGAGTTCATTCCATGTTCGCTATTGAAACGTTTCTCCACCCCTTGTACCTGATGGATTGCTATGCTCTCTCTTCCTTTTTGGCCCTGTCGACAGTGGATTTCCATTCCTTTTCTCTTCCATCTGAAAACGTGCCGGTACACTAAATGTCCATAAGACAAAGATGTCACTTACAGAACATACCAAAATTAATATTGATATTTCTAATGTCTAATGCATTTTAGTGTCTTTTTTAATACTTGTTTCTTTAAACATCACAGTGTTGTTGTTTTTTTGTATTTATTAAGATAATAAAGGTATATTGTGAAAAATGCATAAAGATTTGTGGCGTGTTTCTCCTCGATTTCCAGCACACTTACTTCATTTCACACCAAGGCTTTGTTTTCACGGGCTGAATCGGCTGAATTTGAGATGCTCGGATCATTTTTTTATCATTTGTATGCGTAACCTCCCGCTGCTTTCTCAACAGAAAGGCAACAAAAGGATGATAAATACAGAAACGGCGACAAAAGTCATCAATCCTTTCCAGAGATGGCACACTGTTTTTTAATGCCATGTGCTCTTAGTCTGTCCCCCTTTCCATCTGTACTTTAATAGCCTACCTGTTTTTCCAGAAATATAGATTATATATTATAAAAACTGGAAAGTTTTGAAGGAAATGTTCATTTGATATACAACCTGAATTCTGAAAGTTGGGACATTTTTTAAAATTGAATAAAATGAAAACTAAAAGACTTTCAAATCACATGAGCCAATATTTTATTCACAATAGAACATAGATAACATAACAAATGTTTAAACTGATTTTTAAAACAATTTTATGCACAAAATGAGCTCATTTCAAATTTGATACCTGCTATAGGTCTCAAAATAGTTGGGACGGGGGCATGTTTACCATGGTGTAGCATCTCCTCTTCTTTTCAAAACAGTGTGAAGACATCTGGGCATCGAGGTTATGAGTTTCTGGAGTTTTGGTGTTGGAATTTGGTCCCATTCTTGCCTAATATAGGTTTCCAGCTGCTTAAGAGTTCGTGGTTGTCTTTGACATTTTTTTTTCGTTTAATGTTGCTCTAAAACCTTTAAATACCTTTCAGCATTCATAGTGCCTTCCAAAACAAGCAAGCTGCCCATACCGTATGCACTTATGCACCTCCATACCATCAGAGATGCTGGCTTTTGAACTGAACGCTGATGACACGCTGGAAGGTCTCCCTCCTCTTTAGCCCGGAGGACACGGCGTCCATGATTTCCAAAAATAATGTCAAATTTGGACTCGTCTGACCAAAGAACATTTTTCCATTTTGAAACAGTATATTTCAAATGAGCCTTGGCCCACAGGACACAACGGCGCTTCTGGACCATGTTTACAGTTGACATCTGCAGATGGCACGGCGGATTGTGTTTACCAACAGTGGTTTCTTGAAGTATTCCTGGGCCCATTTAGTAATGTCATTGACACAGTCGGCATGAGTGATGCAGTATTGTCTGAGGGCCCAAAGACCATGGGCATCCAATAAAGGTCTTTGGCCTTGTCCCTTACGCACAGTTTCTCTGAATATTTTGATGATGTTATGCACTGTAGATGATGAGATTTGCAAAGCCTTTGCAATTTGACGTTGAGGAACATTGTTTTTCAAGTATTTTTACACACTCTTTCACAGATTGGAGAGCCTCTGCCCATCTTTACTTCTGAGAGACTCTGCCTCTCTAAGACATCCCTTTTATAGCTAATAAAAATTATCAATTAACTTAATTAGTTGCTAGATGTTCTCCCAGCTAAATCTTTTCAAAATTTCTTGCTTTTTCAGCCATTTGTTGCCCCCGTGCCAACTTTTTTAAGACCTGTAGCAGGCATCAAATTTGAAATGAGCTCATTTTGTGCATAAAATTGTAAAATTTCTCAGTTTAAACATTTATGTTATCTATGTTCTGTTGTGAATAAAATATTGGCTCATGTGATTTGAAAGTCTTTTAGTTTTCATTTTATTCTAATGTAAAAAACGTATATATTATATACAGGGCCAGACAGACACAGACAGACAGACAGACAGATATATAGATCTAGTACTTACCTAGAGTCATTTAGACAGATATATTTAAGCAGTCAGATCAGAGGTCTGATGAATGAGATTAAAAAATGACACATTCGTCCTGCAAAATCCACTAAATTAACTGTGTAACTCGTGCAAATATGCAAATGCAGGTGACTAGACTTTGTTTCGATTGTGAGAACATGATGTTCCCTGCATGGTAAAGGTTCAACCGAACCCTGCCAGCTTGGACTTAGTCCTTTTTCAAGGAGGAAATTCCACCAGGGTGTCTTTCGCTCCTAGGGTGCCCAAGATGGCGCACTCTCTCGGGCCTGAGGCATACCTGTCCCCTCGTTCTGACCTCCTGGTTCTCGGTCCATGTTTAATATTTTCTATGGTCACATTTGTCTCCTCCTCCCCAACACCGTGATGGACCATTTTACACCACTCTGTGCTCGCAACCACCACCCAGAATCCGCACGGATCTAACTTTGACTGGGAATGAGCCATCCTCCCCGGGCTGGGGGAATGATTGGAGAGCATGGAGGTTCACCCGAACCTTGCCAGCTTGGATTTAGTCGTTTTTCAAGGAGGAAATTCCTCCAGTGTGTCTTTCGCTACTAGGGTACCCAAGATGGCGCACTTTCTCCGGCCTGAGGCATGCCAGTCCCCTCGTTCTGACTGCCTGGTTCTAGGTCCATGTTTAATATTTTCTATGTCCACCTTTGTCTCCTCCTCCCCAACACCGTGATGGACCATTTTACACTACTCTGTCCTCGCAACCACCACCCAGAAGCCGCACGGATCTTACTTTGGTGCCCAAGACGGCACACTCTATCTGCAATCCAGATGTCAAATGATCAAATCATTACACGAAGTTGGTAAAAACAGATTCTATTTGTTGGTAATATTAAAGTAAATCCAAATGTACATTATCAAAGAATCTAAAGATGATCTAAAACTAATAGGTCATCATTTCGCATTACTGTTTTTCTTTTGTATAACATAAAGAAGTGTTTTTTATTAATTGCAATGACAAGGCGCAAACCAATGCTGTTTGGTGCCATATAAACTTTTTGGTGTTTTTGAACACAAAGATGGCAGTGATGTTTTGTCATTTTCAGCTCTACATTTTAGAGATATCTTCAGACCATGAATGAAAAAGGGACTGAAAAAATGAGAAAAAGAAACAGCCTAAACCAGCCTTTGTTTTCACTGAAAAATGAGCATTTTTGTATTTATGGCATAACCTGGCTTGTGTTTTCATTTATTCTGACCCTTTGAGTAAACTACGCACACACTGCTGTATAAGCCTGCAAGGCTGAAAAATAATGACTAGCCCTTTTATTTTGCCAGCAAAGCAACTTTTCCTCTTTCTCCCAATTTCATGGCTTTTTCCATCTCATTTTTCACCTGCTTCGCCTAAATGTATTTTCCCCTTTTTATCCATGTATTTGGGAAATGATTGCCTTCTACAGTTGCAACATTAACACCCCGTCTACGCCATTTTATCGCTGGTCCTCATGGCGATAAGATATGAACTCATGCTTAACTATTGACTTTTAATTGTGTGTACTGAGCATGACGTTTGGTGTTTGATTTCATTGTGTTGGTGCTGCATTTGAACCCACGACTGCAGCAGATAAATGCATGAGAGTGCTGCCATTTGTGGTTGTTGGAGAAGTGCTGGTATGTGGGTTAATTAAAGGAAACATCCCTGGCTGCTGTTGCTGTTTTTTCTTCTCTCTTTTTGTATTCTCTCTCACACACAGTAATGAGGAATGGAAGCTGAGGGGCTTGTGGTACCAGTACAGCACAATTCATCATTCATGTCATCCATACCAAAGCCAGCTGCTCGGAACAGACACAGAAAATTAGCATTTCACCCCCATCTCTTTTCTTTCTCTCTCGCTTTGAGTCGCTCTTCTTCATCAACCCCCTTTATGTCACTTCCTCACTGTTAATGGTCCTCTCTTCTTATCATTTAACTGGGAAGCTAATTCCTGTCTTTGATTACTGTCAACCACAGCACAATGACCCATATCCGTCTCCTCTGGTTCTGCTGAAACTGCCGTTTCCCTGGATTGGATGTCGAGACAAAGTAATTATTCTAAAACTTCTGGTTTGAGTTTCTGTCTTGGCTTGTCTTGCAATACATTTACATTTACATGTGAACAGAAATGCGAACTGGGCAAATGTTGTCTTTCATAAAACATGAAGTGAACTCAGACCTGCAAATTCACATTGCAGACATTTGACCATTGGAGGAAGTAAATGTGGCAGATTGAACTCTCATTGAACACTCATGGTTTTCAGTGTTGCGGAGACTGAAGTACTGCATTTCTGCTGCATATCAGAGCTGCAGTTCTACACAGAAAATTAAGAGATTTCTGGATAACTACATTGAGTATATACACAGATGAGCCAAAACATTATGACCACCCGCCTAATATGCTGTTGGTCCTCTGCGTGCTGCCAAAACTGCTCCGACCCTCAAAGTCATGGACTCTACAAGACCTCAGAAGTTGTCCTGTGGTATCTGGCACCAAGACGTTAGCAGCAGATCCTTCAAGTCCTGTAGGTTGTGAGGTGGGGCCTTCGTGGATCGAACTTGTTGGTCCAGCACATCCCACAGATGCTCAATTGGATTGAGATCTGGGGAATTTGGAGGCTGGGGCAACACCTTGAACTCTTCACCATGTTCCTCGAACCATTGCTGAACAATGTGTGCAGTGTGGCAGAGTGTGTAATCCTGCTGAAAAAGTCCACTTCCACCAGGGAACACGATTGTCATGAAGGAGTTTACCGGGTCTGCAACAACATTTAGGTAGGTGGCATGTGTCAAATTTATGGCCACATGAATGGCCGGACCCAGGGTTTCCCAGCAGGACATTGCCCAGGGCATTACACTCCCTCCACCGGCTCGCCATCCCACAGTGCATCCTGGTGCATCACTTCCCAGGTAAACAGCACACACGTACACGGGACCAGGCGACCTTCTTGCAGCAGTTCTGACGCTTGCGTGGCCATTTTAGGTGCTTTCAACGGTGGACGGAGTCATCATAGGCACTCTGATTGGTCTGTGGCTACGCAGCCCCATATGCAGCAGAGTGTGATTCACAGTGTGTTGTGACACATTCCTCTCATAACCATCATTAGAATTTTGTGTGACTTGTGCCACAGTAGACGTTTTAGAGCATGTCCTGATTTTGCTGAGTAAGACATATTCCTGGGTCAACATATTTTGTTGATCCTTAAACAACAAATCTGTCGGAAAATTCAGTCCTAAACATATCCCTACCCCTAAACCTAACCCTACCCATAAGTTATCCCTTATGATAGGTGAAAAACACTGGTGTAGAAGCACCTAACCCTGGTTGTAAGCTTAAACTTGGCATAAACTGTAAACTTGTCCCTCAAATCTGATTGGTTAATTGGAATGTTGCTCTAGGATCAACAAAGATGTTGATCAAGGAACATGTTGTACTTGGTGAAATTAGGTTCTGCCCTTCTAGACGGGATAGCCTTCATTGCCCTCATGCATCGATGAGCCTTGGGCTCCCAACACCAGTTTGTAGTTTGTCTCTCCTTGGACCACTGTTGGTAAATTCTCAGCACTGCTGACCGGGAACAACCCATAAGCCTTGCCGTTTCAGAGATACTCTGATCCAGACACTTGCCATAACAATTTGGCCCTTGTCAAAGTCGCTCAGATCTTTATTCCTGCCCATTTCTCCGGCATCCAACTAATCAAATCTACCTAGATCTTAATATGTGTCCTTGTTAGGAGATGATAAACGATATTTGCTTTATCTGTGATTGGTCATAATGTTTTGGCTCATCAGTGTATTTTTTTTTTTTTTTTTAATATTAAATATAGGTTATTAGGCATTGGATATTGAGAATTCTTACAAAATTAGCATCATGAAGTCTAATTTACATGAGGGAAAGGGTCATATTTACATCCAAATGGTAATAATCTAAACTGAAAAGAACCAAAACTGTGGAATTTAAATATTCCTGTAGCTAGAACAGTAGTCACAGATTTGATTCCGTGTAAGATAAATGAGTAACAGTGCGATATGGCTGTATATCAGCCATTCAGCCTTAATATTAAATAATTAAATTTAACATAGCCCAATTCAATTTGCTCAGGAACAAGTAATAGATTAATAAGATCAAAATTGCCCATTTTATGTACCCAAAATGAATTATATCTCATGTTTAACCACTATAAGACACAGCAGCAAATCGCTGAAGCACTGGCCGAGATGAAGCTGTTCTCGGCGGGTACACGAGCACTGAACGGCCGCTGATGGCCTGGAGCTCGCATCTCCGAAAACATTTAAACAAATTGTAAAATAGGTGCTATGATTAAATATGAGTCACATATTTCAGGTCTAAACAAATACATTATCGCCTAAAAACACTTAAAACTACAGTCTGTGGTACAACAAGTGTAGTATTTGTAAAACATATGTTGGGTTTGCGTGGCCGCCATGACAGTCGCTTCAAGTGGAGTGATACAAATTGTGCAAAGATAAGAGTGGTTATCACTACAATATCGCACGGCTCTCACCCAATCAGATTCGAGAACCAGGAAGAACTGCTGTATAAAAATATATATCTTCAATGCAATACATGTTGCTTTGGATAACATCATCTGCCAAATACATGCATCAGTGCAAATGTAAATACTGAAATCATCTGCATTCAGTCAGATTTACTGTGTGTTTGTGTATTTGCCACTGCATGTGGAACTTGAATCAATCTCGACAGACATTTTATTTCAACCAGTGGGTGAGAAGAGTTCATTCCAATATTTACAGAATATTATGTTGATAAATAAGTTTATAGTGCATTTTTGTATTTGCCGAGTTGCTAAGCAGCATTACTTTGCTTATGTGTGTGGTTAGAAACATCATGTTTTTATGGACCATGCCATCTGTACTGCAGTGAGATCCAATCACTGTAAATTAATTTAACATTTATGCTTCCCAAACTGGTCAGTTCTTCCTTTTGTTGGAAAGCAGATAAATTGAAATGAGGTCTTTTCTTTTCATTTCACTTTTAACTCCAAGGTCTTGTTTTTCCTCTTATCTCACAGCTCTACCATCTTTTCATAGAGTCAGCTCGACTAGGCTCTCATTGCTGTCTTTATAAGCTATATCCTTCCAACGGTTAGCTGAAGGACTGCTGTAATTACCCATGAACCCTTGCTGCAGCTTTTCCTTTTATCAGCCTAAAGAAACCAGAAGGCCAATCTCGGAGCGGCTGTGACATTATCTTCAGATTGAATAAAAGTTGAAGGAACTCTTTGTAAGAGAACATCTATTCAACCAAAGAATCAAAACGAAGATGTTTTTCCAATCCTCACACTGGTTATCCACCTGCAAGTCCACCTGTTGGAGGTTTCGGAGACTGATTTGGTCCAAGCCTTGGCTTGTCTTCAGGTGGGATTTCCTTGATGAACATCTCTTAATCAAGCCGTAATTGTTTGAGCATGACCTTACTTGACTCGGTTAATGGGAAAGGCCCTGATTAACGATGTGTGCTCAGTCACACAGTGGGAGGCGCCGCCCACACCCACGAGCCATTGGTTCATTAATTAATTTATTAATTAAAGGGTAACAATGAGGCAGAAAACAAAGGACCAGCCAAAGGACAATGAGAAAGCGATAGTCTTCCTGTGGTTTGCTGTTAA